>CAUDMG010004131.1:2195000-2385000 GCA_958450375.1 Homarus gammarus | reverse complement strand
CTCAAAAGGATATAAAGAATGGTACCAATCTGCTTCAGCACCGGCTCTCCTTGTCCTAGGATTCAGTTTATCCTTGAAGAGACATGCCTGAAGATCCTTAAAAAATAAAAAGGGAACCTAACCAGCCTAACGCCGACACCTAGATACAGCAATTGCTGCTCCTAGGGTCAGTTACCTGCTCCAGGAAGCTCCTTATCCCAGACACAGAAATGTCCGAATCCTCTAGAACGGAGATATAATGTTCCGAGAGTAAGGCATTTCCCAGAACAGACTTCTGACCCCTGTTCTAAAGGGGTAGGGGAAAGGGGGCAAATGCAGTTGATGATTCTTCAAATTACATTGGTAAGTGACTATTGTATAGATGACTCATGAAAAGAGACAATACATACAGACATTACACCAATACAGTACAGTATTCTCATAATAAACCATTAAAATCTTGCACTTTTCTTCTACAATTTCATTTCCATTTGTTTATGCTGGACTTGACAATGTCCATTCCAGTTGATAAAGGAGGAGGGCAACGATAAGAAAAAAAAATGGGGAGTCCCTGAACCTGGCTGATGCCAGGTCCGAGGACCAGGGTTCTCCCCCAAGAGGATCCTGACTCCTGGACATGCTGGTCCAAAAGCCATTTACCTCTTGGAAGAAGCCTCCTGACCCCAGCTCAAAAGGATAAAAAAAAGGCTAACCAAGTTCAGGACCGGCTCTCCTTGTCCTAGGTTTGGCACTTCCTGGATGAGGAATTCCAAACCCTTAAAAAAAACGGAACCTGCGCAGCCTAACGCTGACTTCCGAGACACAGCAAATGCTGCTCCTAGGGTCAGTTACCTCCTCCAGGAAGCTCCTTATCCCAGATACAGAAATGTCCGAATCCTCTAGAACGGAGATATAATGTTCCGAGAGTAAGGCATTTCCCAGAACAGACTTCTGACCCCCGTTCTAAAGGGGTAGGGGAAAGGGGGCAAATGCAGTTGATGATTCTTCAAATTACATTGGTAAGTGACTATTGTATAGATGACTCATGAAAAGAGACAATACATACAGACATTACACCAATACAGTACAGTATTCTCATAATACACCATTAAAATCTTGCACTTTTCTTCTACAATTTCATTTCCATTTGTTTATGCTGGACTTGACAATGTCCATTCCAGTTGATAAAGGAGGAGGGCAACGATAAGAAAAAAAAATGGGGAGTCCCTGAACCTGGCTGATGCCAGGTCCGAGGGCCAGGGTTCTCCCCCAAGAGGATCCTGACTCCTGGACATGCTGGTCCAAAAGCCATTTACCTCTTGGAAGAAGCCTCCTGACCCCAGCTCAAAAGGATAAAAAAAAGGCTAACCAAGTTCAGGACCGGCTCTCCTTGTCCTAGGTTTGGCACTTCCTGGATGAGGAATTCCAAACCCTTAAAAAAAACGGAACCTGCGCAGCCTAACGCTGACTTCCGAGACACAGCAAATGCTGCTCCTAGGGTCAGTTACCTCCTCCAGGAAGCTCCTTATCCCAGATACAGAAATGTCCGAATCCTCTAGAACGGAGATATAATGTTCCGAGAGTAAGGCATTTCCCAGAACAGACTTCTGACCCCCGTTCTAAAGGGGTAGGGGAAAGGGGGCAAATGCAGTTGATGATTCTTCAAATTACATTGGTAAGTGACTATTGTATAGATGACTCATGAAAAGAGACAATACATACAGACATTACACCAATACAGTACAGTATTCTCATAATAAACCATTAAAATCTTGCACTTTTCTTCTACAATTTCATTTCCATTTGTTTATGCTGGACTTGACAATGTCCATTCCAGTTGATAAAGGAGGAGGGCAACGATAAGAAAAAAAAATGGGGAGTCCCTGAACCTGGCTGATGCCAGGTCCGAGGGCCAGGGTTCTCCCCCAAGAGGATCCTGACTCCTGGACATGCTGGTCCAAAAGCCATTTACCTCTTGGAAGAAGCCTCCTGACCCCAGCTCAAAAGGATAAAAAAAAGGCTAACCAAGTTCAGGACCGGCTCTCCTTGTCCTAGGTTTGGCACTTCCTGGATGAGGAATTCCAAACCCTTAAAAAAAACGGAACCTGCGCAGCCTAACGCTGACTTCCGAGACACAGCAAATGCTGCTCCTAGGGTCAGTTACCTCCTCCAGGAAGCTCCTTATCCCAGATACAGAAATGTCCGAATCCTCTAGAACGGAGATATAATGTTCCGAGAGTAAGGCATTTCCCAGAACAGACTTCTGACCCCCGTTCTAAAGGGGTAGGGGAAAGGGGGCAAATGCAGTTGATGATTCTTCAAATTACATTGGTAAGTGACTATTGTATAGATGACTCATGAAAAGAGACAATACATACAGACATTACACCAATACAGTACAGTATTCTCATAATAAACCATTAAAATCTTGCACTTTTCTTCTACAATTTCATTTCCATTTGTTTATGCTGGACTTGACAATGTCCATTCCAGTTGATAAAGGAGGAGGGCAACGATAAGAAAAAAAAATGGGGAGTCCCTGAACCTGGCTGATGCCAGGTCCGAGGGCCAGGGTTCTCCCCCAAGAGGATCCTGACTCCTGGACATGCTGGTCCAAAAGCCATTTACCTCTTGGAAGAAGCCTCCTGACCCCAGCTCAAAAGGATAAAAAAAAGGCTAACCAAGTTCAGGACCGGCTCTCCTTGTCCTAGGTTTGGCACTTCCTGGATGAGGAATTCCAAACCCTTAAAAAAAACGGAACCTGCGCAGCCTAACGCTGACTTCCGAGACACAGCAAATGCTGCTCCTAGGGTCAGTTACCTCCTCCAGGAAGCTCCTTATCCCAGATACAGAAATGTCCGAATCCTCTAGAACGGAGATATAATGTTCCGAGAGTAAGGCATTTCCCAGAACAGACTTCTGACCCCCGTTCTAAAGGGGTAGGGGAAAGGGGGCAAATGCAGTTGATGATTCTTCAAATTACATTGGTAAGTGACTATTGTATAGATGACTCATGAAAAGAGACAATACATACAGACATTACACCAATACAGTACAGTATTCTCATAATAAACCATTAAAATCTTGCACTTTTCTTCTACAATTTCATTTCCATTTGTTTATGCTGGACTTGACAATGTCCATTCCAGTTGATAAAGGAGGAGGGCAACGATAAGAAAAAAAAATGGGGAGTCCCTGAACCTGGCTGATGCCAGGTCCGAGGGCCAGGGTTCTCCCCCAAGAGGATCCTGACTCCTGGACATGCTGGTCCAAAAGCCATTTACCTCTTGGAAGAAGCCTCCTGACCCCAGCTCAAAAGGATAAAAAAAAGGCTAACCAAGTTCAGGACCGGCTCTCCTTGTCCTAGGTTTGGCACTTCCTGGATGAGGAATTCCAAACCCTTAAAAAAAACGGAACCTGCGCAGCCTAACGCTGACTTCCGAGACACAGCAAATGCTGCTCCTAGGGTCAGTTACCTCCTCCAGGAAGCTCCTTATCCCAGATACAGAAATGTCCGAATCCTCTAGAACGGAGATATAATGTTCCGAGAGTAAGGCATTTCCCAGAACAGACTTCTGACCCCCGTTCTAAAGGGGTAGGGGAAAGGGGGCAAATGCAGTTGATGATTCTTCAAATTACATTGGTAAGTGACTATTGTATAGATGACTCATGAAAAGAGACAATACATACAGACATTACACCAATACAGTACAGTATTCTCATAATAAACCATTAAAATCTTGCACTTTTCTTCTACAATTTCATTTCCATTTGTTTATGCTGGACTTGACAATGTCCATTCCAGTTGATAAAGGAGGAGGGCAACGATAAGAAAAAAAAATGGGGAGTCCCTGAACCTGGCTGATGCCAGGTCCGAGGGCCAGGGTTCTCCCCCAAGAGGATCCTGACTCCTGGACATGCTGGTCCAAAAGCCATTTACCTCTTGGAAGAAGCCTCCTGACCCCAGCTCAAAAGGATAAAAAAAAGGCTAACCAAGTTCAGGACCGGCTCTCCTTGTCCTAGGTTTGGCACTTCCTGGATGAGGAATTCCAAACCCTAAAAAAAACGGAACCTGCGCAGCCTAACGCTGACTTCCGAGACACAGCAAATGCTGCTCCTAGGGTCAGTTAACTCCTCCAGGAAGCTCCTTATCCCAGATACAGAAATGTCCGAATCCTCTAGAACGGAGATATAATGTTCCGAGAGTAAGGCATTTCCCAGAACAGACTTCTGACCCCCGTTCTAAAGGGGTAGGGGAAAGGGGGCAAATGCAGTTGATGATTCTTCAAATTACATTGGTAAGTGACTATTGTATAGATGACTCATGAAAAGAGACAATACATACAGACATTACACCAATACAGTACAGTATTCTCATAATAAACCATTAAAATCTTGCACTTTTCTTCTACAATTTCATTTCCATTTGTTTATGCTGGACTTGACAATGTCCATTCCAGTTGATAAAGGAGGAGGGCAACGATAAGAAAAAAAAATGGGGAGTCCCTGAACCTGGCTGATGCCAGGTCCGAGGGCCAGGGTTCTCCCCCAAGAGGATCCTGACTCCTGGACATGCTGGTCCAAAAGCCATTTACCTCTTGGAAGAAGCCTCCTGACCCCAGCTCAAAAGGATAAAAAAAAGGCTAACCAAGTTCAGGACCGGCTCTCCTAGTCCTAGGTTTGGCACTTCCTGGATGAGGAATTCCAAACCCTAAAAAAAACGGAACCTGCGCAGCCTAACGCTGACTTCCGAGACACAGCAAATGCTGCTCCTAGGGTCAGTTACCTCCTCCAGGAAGCTCCTTATCCAAGATACAGAAATGTCCGAATCCTCTAGAACGGAGATATAATGTTCCGAGAGTAAGGCATTTCCCAGAACAGACTTCTGACCCCCGCTCTAAAGGGGTAGGGGAAAGGGGGCAAATGCAGTTGATTCCAGTTGATAGATGAAATGCCCTTCATGTTGGGGTCAGCTGCAGTTGATAGATGAAACTATGGTGGTGTCAGATGACCCTCTATATGGTTGGCTCTGATAAACCTCACCTCGGATGTGGAAGAAACGAAAGAAATAAATCCAGTGCAGATTAAGTAGTACAAATCATTCCTTCACTCATAAAACTTCAGTCTAGTCTACGGTCCTCCCTCACTCTTTTTCTGCTTCAGTACAATAAGTCTTACATTCTAGTCAATTTTTCCTCACTTATACATTACTTCAGCACAGTTTTAATTCACATCACCAGCCTTTTCTCTTGTTCATATTTCAGTATTGTCTTTTAGTCATACATCCAACAGCTTTCCCTCCTTCACTGTAATACTCATCAATCATATCTCCGGCAGTTTCCCCTATCCATTAACCTAGTAAAATACAGCCATTCCTTTCAATCAACTTTAGTAGTCTGAAGTCATACAACCGGCAATCCCTCACTCTGTACTGTACCAAGGAGCTATCTTTCATCGTAATGATCCACGGAAACGCAAGAATTTTAATCCCTAAAAAAATATTACACATACAGTACAGCATGCCCTTAAAATTCGTGGAGTTTGGGTCTCAAAACAGCCGTAAATTGCCAAATCCACGAATATCATTTGTTGATGGGTTGAAATGGGGGGGGGGGGGGGGGAAGGTAAATTTTACTTGTGTGCAAATAAATGTATATTCCCTTCAAGCGTTTACAGTGAACCCTCAAAAATCAAAACTAAAAGGAGGGACCAGCAGTAAAAATCTTCCAGCAAATGTACTAAACGTATAAAAACGATAATTAATTATATAAAAAACACCCAAAATACAGTACATAATATCCTAACCACTGGGGATAGTTATACAGACGTTTCCCTGTGAAAAAGCCATAATTTTCAGCAACATATAACTGTACTCACTTTGTACTCAAATATACTTGGCTAAAGGACTAAAAAAATTATCTCTAGTGCAAACTGTGAGATGTTTATACTCAACTTAATTGCTATCTTGCAAGGATTCCAGCAATGCAAGTTGTAAGCCAAAAAACACCTTTACCATAAAAATCCTATCACCTTCTAGCTGGGGGGAGGGGATGGTGGGTTGGTTTTTCAGGAACAGAACTCTTAGAAACTAGGGAATGCCGATAGAACCTTCCTAATATTACAACCAGAACAATATTAAATAAATACCAGGTAGTCCTTTAGGTCTACTTTACTTGAAGGTCCAGTAACATCAGGTTTAGTTAACTTTAGTTCCAGCTCACCTGAGGTCCAGCTCACTGCAGGTCCAGTTAACTTCAGGTCCAGCTCACTTTAGCCTAGTTCACATCAGGTCCACTTCAGGCAGTGATGGAGAAAGTACTTGAAAATATTACTTAAGATAAAGTACTGCACTGTTACTATGTAAAAATTAAAACATGTACAAAGCAGCTTTCTTCAAAGTTACTTAAATAAAAGTTTATTTAATTGAAGTGAAACAAAGTAAAAAAAAAATAGTACTGCATGTCTTTCAAATTTGCAGACCTCGATTACTTGCGGATGATACCCTGGATGTACCCAAGCTTGTCTAAGGGTAGTTTTAAAGTTGCTGGCATTTTTGCAGCCTGGACAGGGAGCTTTTTCCTTTACCTGTATTGTATATGTGTGTGTGTAGACACACATATATACAATACAGGTAAATGAAATAATTGTCCTTAGGGCGAACACATACAGGGAATATACATTTCCTTGCACACAAATAAAAATTTGAAGGGCATGCAGTATTTGCAAAGTATCATAACTGATTAAATTCTGCTTTGAAAATGAAGCTAAATGTTATTAATATACTTAAAAGAAAACAAAATATGACTGAGAAACACTTTGTGTTTACACTCCACATTGGGTTAATTTTTAGTTGAGTTTCAGCAATAACTACTGTTCATATTTCTTGGCACACCTGGGCTGGAATATCAGTTCATCGCAGGTGTTAGTGATTTTACGATACACTAAAACACTAACAAGAAAGTTACATCAATACCCACAGTAATAATGTGGCAGCTGCAGCTGACTAACACAACATGTGATGAGAGAACAATAAGAAATAAACAAAGACAGCCTCATTAAAAAGTACCTAGGGAGGACAGACTGTGAGAAATGTTGTGACTTTATATAAGAGTTGCACATCACAAGTGTAGCTTAAGTAGTACTTGTAACCCAGTGAGAACAAAACCCCAAATATGTGGGAGTAACTCTAATAACACTCGAGGCTCACGCTCACAGCCTTCAAGAAGGACAATATTAGAAACTGAGCCAATTAGTGTTGGTGCAAGAATGACAAGCCTAGTTAATAAGACTGGACTATTTTTACATTTTTACAGTACAATTATTGGTCATTCTGAAATTTATTTTACATATTGATAATATTTAGTGCAGTGCAGTGTTGATTTAAAGAAAACAATCTTGAATTACACCAAGTGAACTTAAAATTTTATGGATGAAATGGCAGCATGAAGCATGGGGTGATTTCTTTTCCACCCCACTTCCTTCTCTTCTCCTCCACCCCTACTTCTAATTCTCATCATCATCAACCAGGAGCCTTCTACACACACACCTCAAAGAAAGTGTATTTTATTAATTTTCGGTGAGCTGGAACCAATTACCCAAAACCCATTGAAACAATGGTTTCGGTTAACGAACAACCTTCTGGAACGAATTGTGTTCCTTAACCAAGGGACCACTGTATATATAAACCAGGCATTTTTCTACAATAACTTAATAAGAAACATTGTACCATTACGAGAGTAATTTAATTAATATTCCCCAAAACAATAAATGACAACTCTGTTATGTACCTTTAAGTTTTACATATTTTAGTGTTTTTATCTTACGGTAAGTATTTTGATGTGATGCAATTATTTTGTCACACAGTACAGCATGCCCTGACAATTCACGGATTTTTAGTTCGCAGACCTTGATTATATGCGGATGACACTCTGGATGTACCCAAGACTATCCAAGGGTAGTTCTAAAGTTGACGAGATTTTTTGGAAGGGATAGGGAGCCATTTGTTCTTGAGACAGTTCTTTCTACCTGTATTGTATATACCGTATATACTCTTCTATAATTCTACCTTGGGTACAGGTCGGCCTTAATTTTTGACCAAGAAATCATTAATTTATGATATGCCTCGTGTATAGGTCGACCCAAGTTATTGAGGCTATTGTCATATTTTATAGCATATAAAACTCATTTCAGAAAACCTTCACTAAAAACACTCTATGTCCTATAAGCTGAGGGTCGCCGTGCCAGAAACACCGAGCGCCGAAGGCAAATTGTTTACCATTTATTATTACGGCACTTTACACTGAAACACGGGTAGTTTCACCAAAAATATTTCATATTTCCATTCAAGTATTTATTCAAATCAATTAGGAGAGAATATTATTGTAATACAACAGTTTTTTTAACTGAAAACCATTCGTAAGGCGATTACGGTAACATCTTTTGAACAACGAAAGAAAATGAAAGTACAGTAATGGCAAAAAAAAGAGATGGATTGGGAACGCTAACATATACGTGCACATTTAAGGATGCCGCGTCATTTATCTTTTCAAGAATATATACAAAAGATTCTTTATTGTTTATTACTGAATATGTATTTGATTTAATTAATCTTTATATATGCAAAATGAACAATACAATTCATTAATAATAAGTAGAATATTAAAACACACAAGAGAAGACATTGTTGTCAGTGTTTACTTCCAATGTATACGTGCGCACTCAAGGAAACAGACATTTATCTTAAGAATATGTACGAAAGATCCATTATTGTTTATTACCGAATATGTATTTCACTGAATTAATGTTTATATATGTGAAATGAACAATGCAATTCATTAATAATAAGTAGAATATTAAAACACAAACGAGGAGACAAGACGGCATTGTTTTCGTGAGTGGCGATGGTTCTACATAAGAAACTGAAGAAATTAAGACCCTGGTTGTAGCTGTAGTGAACTTAATTAAAAAAAATTATAAAATAATAATAATAATAATAAACGGTTTATTAATAGAGTTGCAGCCGGTGGCTGAAAATTTACCTGTATGTATGTTTTAAGTAATGCTATTTAATGTTGATAAATGGAACACTAGCAGTAGCTTACCACTAATGGTAAAGAAATAAGGAGAGACGATTGGGAACTCCAACGTATGAACAGTAAGTGCGTACATGTGAAAACGTATCGTCATTTCTCTACATATGAATATGAAAGCAACATTTATTTACTGTTCATATATGTTTTAAATAATATTTACAAATGTAAAACAAATTCTATTCACCAATGGTGGTAAAGACTAAAACATAAGGACAGTCAATGAATATTGTGCGAGTTTTTACTCATGACGGTGTCATCAGGTTCAACTTCATCATAGACTACTGAACGCACGCTGCAAGGTAGGTTAGCCTATTGTAAGGTGGTGAGCTTCATCTGTTGAAGGCACTCCACAGCTGTTCATTACTAATTGGTACATATTTTACGTTTCCATTGTTTACTGGCAGTAACCGGTAAATATATTTCATGTCTAAAACTAAAAGTTGCTCCTAGCCCTTCCTATCATGCACGGATTCAACCTAACGAAACTATTACCCATGAAAAGGTCGACCCCCAATTTATTGCCTAAAAATTTGGTCTTAAAAACTCAAACTATACACGAGTACATACGGTATATGCGTGTAAACACACACACAAAACACATACAAATAAATAATAATGGGAAAATACTCTCACAAAAAATAACAAACAAATTTATTAAAAATGTGAGTCTACCCTCAAGTCCGTGCTTTATTATTAAAGTAATAAAGAACAGACTTAATAATAAAGCACGGACTTGAGGGTGGGCTCACATTTTTAATAAATTTGTTTGTTATTTTTTGTGAGAGTATTTTCCCATTACAGTATTATTTATTTGTATGTATGCGTTTTGTTTGTGTGTTTACACACATATACAATACAGTTAAAAGAAATAATTGTCCTAAGGGCAACACAAAATGAATATACATTTCTTTGTACACAAGTAAAAATGTATCCCCCCCCCCCCCCACCCTCAGTCCGCAAATGTTATTCGCTGATTTGGCAATTCACAGCCATTTTGAGAACCTAACCCCTGCAAATTTGGTGGGTCCCTCTGTAATCTTCCATCATATCTCCAGCGGGCCTATTGGCACATACAGGGCAGTTCCATTTACACCCAACCCCTATCGCTCATATATCCATCCATCCTATGTTTGAAGCTATCAAGCGTATTCGAGTTAATGATGTTTGATAACTTGTTCCACTAGAGCACTACTCTATTTCCAAACCAATGACTACCTACTTTGCACATAAATCTAAAATTTTCTAATTTAAGACCATTGTTACGAGTTCGCTCCTGGTTGGATAGTCTGAGTACCTTTGTACTGTCACCTTTGTTTAGCCCCGACTTCCATTTATACACCTCGATCATATCGCCCGTCACTCTACGTTTCTCGGGGGGAGTGCAAATTAAGATGCTTTAACCTGTCCCTGTACACATGGTCCCTAATGGCCGGGATTAGTCTCGCATTCATCTCTGAATTCTTTCTCGGGATTCTATATCCATTCTGTAGTCGTGACCAGAATTGAGCTGCGTAATCCAAGTGACGTCTTACAAGCGCATGGAATAATTTTATGATGACACCTTGATAGTCTTGTAACTAACACTCCTTTGTATGAACCCAAGTACTTTATTAGCCTTGTTTCAAGCAAATACACATTGTTTACTTGGTTTAACATTCCTACATCGTTGTTCATCTGGTACCGTATCTGGATTTTCTGTTTACATCTCCTAGACGAAGTTCATTACATTTGTCCACATTAAATTTCATCTGCCATTATTTAGACCATTCGAAAAAATTTTTAAGGTCTTTGAAACTTTTTTACATTTCAGTAGATAAATAGTGTGAAAATGGTTGAAATTGTGCATATACAACAATAAGCACACAGTTCACTTTTAAGTGAGGACATGAGTTATATCACCAAAGCATAAGAAAATATTTGACACAAACTGTGATTTCCATCAACTTTTCACCAGCGTTTCGAGGCGAACATCACCAGCCAACCACCAACACGACACCTTTCCAGCGTTGGAAAGTAAACATCGCCCACTACCCAACACAACTCTAACCCTGATGGGTGATTAGCCTTCAGCAGTTATCCTATCGGCAACATCATCCGCCAGCAGTCCCAGGTATGCAACAGCAGTGCCTTCACCTGCCAACCATCACCGTCAACAGGAATTCAACTCAAAGGTAACACAACAGTCAAAAGGCCAACCTAGGCATCTCTGTGTTTATTGCACAAGAGGAATTAATTGCCGAAGCCTTGCTATAAGGCATAATTTGTTCTAGGAATGGGATCATGATAGTCTTACATCTAATGGCGCAATTCTCGACTTCTTTTTTTTTTATGGGGATTAGCCCACCCGGACACAGGTCACTGACCCACATCAGGGCCTGGGGGGCGAAAATGTAATAGTAATAATAATAATAATAATAATAATAATAATAATAATAATAATAATAATTCATGATAAATAAAATTTATGATAAAACAAACAAAAATTAAATAATAAAATAATGATGATAATAATACAGTAACTGAAATAATAATATTAATAATAAAGAACTATAAATACAAAAATGAAAAAAAAAGATCAAAAGTGAGAAACGACATATGTATGTTGCGTTGTCAATGGTAAGAGAAACAATTGAGACCCTGCAATTGCGTGTAAATGAAGCAGAAAGTCAGATTAGCAACCTGGGACTTGGTCACAATTTTCGTGATGTCATATGGCAGCAGGGTCTACCATTAGACAATACGTTATGCTTCCAATATCTTCCCAGGCAGTAGTACCTCCCTGTTTGGTAGCTGCCTACAAAAATTTCTGTTTATAGGAAAAGAAATATTACATTATCTTCACTCTACAGTACGCAGGATTCCCTCTGTACTGATGTCAGAGTTGGGAGAAAAACATGACCCAAAGGAATGGCACAGCTTTTATAGATTCCTCCAAGTTTAGTTTTGTTGCATAATGGTAACCAGAAGCCCCCAGTTCCAGTAGCGCATTCTGTACGTTTGAAGGAAACGTATGATAGTATGGAGAAAATACTGACCACTATTAAATACAAGGAGTATAGATGGCAGACCTGCGGCGATTTGAAGGTTATAGCCCTTCTACTGGGCCTTCAAGTAGGGTTCACGAAATATTGCTGTTTTCTGTGTTTATGGGACAGCAGAGCAAAACACTACAACACAAAGGACTAGCCGAAGAGAGAAGAGTTTGTTCCAGGAAAAAGCAATGTTAAAAATATTTGGTAAATTTGCACTTCCATCTCCCCATCTGTTAGAAAGGCAAAAATATATTTTTTTTAGTGTATTTGTGTGTGAAAGAAACTAATGGCTAAGCGAATAAAAAATACACAACACACAATAAAAACATAAACCTAACCTAACTGACTCTCACCATATGATGGAATCACCTATTTCTTACCTTAGGTTAGGTTAGGTTTTTGTTTTTCTAGTGTGATTTTGTGTATTTTTTATTTGCTTAGCCATCAATTTTCTTCGAAAAACGTCCCACGAAAAAAAGTCGATAAAAAAACGGTCAAATACCGACGGAAATGAAGGTCATATTCGGTCTAAACACACAACACACAACACACTCTAGAAAAATATATTTTAGCCTTTCTAACAGACGGGGAGGTGGACCAACACACTCCCTTATAGTATAATATACAACCTGACCTAATGCGTCGTCGTTTACATTTTTGTAATAAATTTCAGCTAATTCCGACAATTCCTCCTGGTGGTATAACCATTGTCTACACCTTTGTTGGAAGACGACACCGTTATATTAGGCCTCAGTCATGACAGCTCCAGGTTTAGTGACTCCTTTAGCCGCCATACAGTTATAGTCATCTTATATTACTGTATTATAATAAACACATTAGTTATTAACACTGTGATAATGGTCCTCTTCTCCTGTCACCTGAGACATAAACAACAATGGCCGCCGTCAGTCCTGACGACCGACTGACGACAAGCGCAGCGGACCTGTGAGTCCGAGTTAATGGCTTTATCATTACGATAAATTACTTCTAATGACATAAAATGTATTTAACAGTCATAAACTGTACATAGAGTATGTATCACAAGTGTTATTGACTAATTAGAAAAGTTAAAAGAGACAAGCAATGAGATGGCTTGAACCACACTGATAACAAGTGTCAAATTATTGCCATTAAGAATAAAAACACAAAATTCAGTTAACAAAATGCTCTCACCTTCCTATACACTTGAGCAAGTCAGGGGAGTAACGCACACTTCTCCTTAACCTCTCCAGTATGAATTGGTCGATTGAATATCACCACAATATAACAACCTCATGGATATGATGACCTCATGAATATAACCTCATGGGTATTATAACAACCTCATGGATATGATGACCTCATGAATATAACCTCATGGGTATTATAACAACCTCATGGATATGATGACCTCATGAATATAACCTCATGGGTATTATAACAACCTCATGGATATGATGACCTCATGAATATAACCTCATGGGTATTATAACAACCTCATGGATATGATGACCTCATGAAAATAACCTCATGGATACGATGACAACCTCATGGGTATTATAACAACCTCATGGATATGATGACCTCATGGGTTATTATAACAACCTCATGGATATGATGACCTCATGGGTTATTATAACAACCTCATGGATATGATGACCTCATGAAAATAACCTCATGGATACGATGACAACCTCATGGGTATTATAACAACCTCATGGATATGATGACCTCATGGGTTATTATAACAACCTCATGGATATGATGACCTCATGGGTTATTATAACAACCTCATGGATATGATGACCTCATGAAAATAACCTCATGGATACGATGACAACCTCATGGGTATTATAACAACCTCATGGATATGATGACCTCATGGGTTATTATAACAACCTCATGGATATGATGACCTCATGGGTTATTATAACAACCTCATGGATATGATGACCTCATGAATATAACCTCATGGGTATGATGACCTCATGAATATAACCTCATGGGTATTATAACAACCTCATGGATATGATGACCTCATGAATATAACCTCATGGGTATGATGACCTCATGAATATAACCTCATGGGTATTATAACAACCTCATGGATGTGATGACAACCTCATGAATATAACCTCATGGGTATTATAACAACCTCATGGATATGATGACCTCATGAATATAACCTCATGGGTATTATAACAACCTCATGGATATGACCTCATGAATATAACCTCATGGATATGATGACAACCTCATGGACATGATGACCTCATGAATATAACCTCATGGGTATTATAACAACCTCATGGATATGACAACAACCTCATGAATATAACCTCATGGGTATGATGACCTCATGAATATAACCTCATGGGTATTATAACAACCTCATGGATATGACAACAACCTCATGAATATAACCTCATGGATATGATAACCTCATGAATATTTTGACAACCTCATGGATATGATGACAACCTCGTGGATATGATGACAACCTCATGGATATGATGACAACCTCGTGGATATGATGACAACCTCGTGGATATGATGACAACCTCGTGGATATGATGACAACCTCGTGGATATGATGACAACCTCGTGGATATGATGACAACCTCGTGGATATGACGACAACCTCGTGGATATGATGACAACCTCGTGGATATGATGAGAACCCTTTGAATATAATGAGAACCTTTTCATATCTGAGTATGACTGATGACGCAATGCCTTGACCATGAAGAATTATTCTTTAAAGATAACTTCTTTTCTTTAATTAAACAGCATTAAATCATCTCACTGAGGTGTCTCCTCGCCAAACAATAATTTAGATATTTAAAACAGTGGGATTTGTGACTGATGGAGGTTATATGAGAGTAACAACAGAGTGAGACAGGGAAGACACATCCCTTACGTAAATGTTTGACAGCTATTCAGTCATAAATAGGGCGTGACTTTGTACGTGATTACAAGATTCATTGAAGCAGTTTTAGCTAAATACGTTTAGTTTTTCCTGGTAAGACTTCAAGTGCAATCTTCCTGTAGAAATGAGACTGGGTAAGTGACAGTGAAGGATAAGAATTGTTTGTCCTGCCATTATGCTGACGAGGTACACCCTCTATTGCCCCATGACTTATTGTATTGTGTATAACCTGTGTCTCCCATAGCTGTACCAGTGTTTTTCCTCTGTGGTATCACCTCAAACCCTTCAAATTATCCTGCATCAATTATCTTCAGCCTACAAGAAGGGGATGCCTTCCAGGCTAAAGGTCCATAAGAGTCCCGGACCTGACATGGTGCATCCTAGAGTGCTAAGAGAGCTGTGCAACGAGCTTGCAGAGCCCCTGAAGATCCGGTTTTGTAAATGCCTGGATGAACAAATGGTCCCCAGTGAATGGAAAGTGGCTTATGTGAGTCCTATCTTCAAGAAGGGCAATAGTCACTCCACGAACAACTATAGACCGGTGAGCCTGACCAGCATAATATGTAAAGTACTTGAGAGTATTATCAGAGAAGCCGCGATGGAACATCTACTACGAAACAACCTTGTAAAAGATTGCCAACACGGTTTTATGCCGGGGCGCTCTTGCTTAACACAATTGCTCAAGGTAATGGATATTTGGACTCATATTCTGGAACGGGGTGGTAATATCGACAATATTTATCTAGATTTTGTCAAGGCTTTCGACAGTGTACCCCACGAAAGGTTGAAAATCAAACTGGAAGGATACGGAATTCGGGGAAATGTCCTAGCGTGGATAGAAGACTTTCTACATGACCGCAAGCAGTGTGTGGTGATTAATGGCACGAAATCGTCATCTGTACCTGTAACAAGTGGGGTACCACAGGGCAGTGTATTGGGCCCGCTGTTGTTTGTTTGTTTCATAAATGACATGCCTGACGTTGTACACTCCTCCATACAAATGTTTGCCGATGATGGCAAGTTATTTCGGGAAATTAAGAACCAAGCGGACTGCGAAGATCTGCAGAAGGACCTCTGTGGGCTCCATGAATGGTCGAAGAAATGGCTGCTGAGATTCAATGTCACGAAGTGTAAGAGGATGCACCTGGGGCATACCAACGGTAAGGAGGCGTATCATATGTCCCAACGGGATGAAGAAAATGCACTAGTTGAGACTGTGTGTGAGAAGGACCTAGGTGTGTATGTTGACAATGAGCTGAAGTTCTCGGGCCATTGTGAGAAGAAGGTAAATCAGGCAAATAAATTATTGGGTCTTATAAGAAGGTCGTTCAGATATCTAGACGGTCAGTCCCTCGAAACGATCTTCAGAAGTGAAGTGCTTCCCCATCTGAAGTACTGTCACCCCATCTGGTCCCCGAGATATGCTAGGGACTGTCAGTTGGTTGAAAATGTTCAAAGGAGGGCCACCAGACTGGTGCCTGCACTTCGGCACCTCAGCTACCCTGAGAGATTGGAGCGCCTGAACTTGCCTAGCTTATACTACAGACGGGCAAGGGGGGACCTAGTTGAGGTGTATAAGCATCTCAGGGGGCACTACTCAGTTGAGTGTCCTTACTTGGAGCTGGCGGACACTCGCCCCACAAGGGGTCACAGCTCAAGATTGAAGAAGCCGCAAGTCCAGAAAACCGTGAGGGCAAACTTTTTCGGAGTGAGGGTTGTAAACTGTTGGAACAATCTACCAGAGAGTGTTGTGACGGCTCCGAATGCGAGCTCTTTCAAGAGAAGACTTGACCAACACTGGAGCGGGTTCAGGTACATTCAGGAGCCGGTGAATGCCCAGTATTTGCCAACAGTGCGTGACAGAGACGTGACCGATCGCCTGGGCGGCTAGTGAGCCGATCCTTTGGTGAAGAATATGAATGAAAAGAGACGTGACTGATCGCCCAAGCGGCTAACAAGCCGACCAGTGGCGAAGAGGATAAAAGTAAAAGTAAAATTAACAGTGATGCTTGTCCGATCTCTTGTGTAAAACAAGTGACATATGGAGAGAAAGTTTCAACTCGGAAAATTATTTTTGTATTCATAATATTTCAAAGAAAAGTTAATTGTGGACCGGATCAACCCAGTCAGTGTCTCATTACTGAGGAGATAATCAGGGAAAATGAGAGAGTAATGTACGTGTTGATGGTGTTAGGGTAAAGACTACTTGTTACCAGAGTAAAAATGATCTGACTTGAAATTTTGACAAATCTAGTATAACGAATTCTCATATTGGTAATTATTGAAGACTGTCCTGTGGCCGATTTTTCATAGAAAACGATTTTAAAAATGCAGCAATTTCACTGTCTTATAATGGACACTCATAGTTTGTGCAAATGTGTTAAAAAACGGCTATGTCTAAATTAAACCTAACCAAACCCTATTTGATACGAAAAACAAGCAGTAGAAGTGTTGTCAGCCTAACCAAACAAACCTTTCTGGATGGTTCATCTCCCGTCACGATCTTCGAGAGAAAGGTGCTTCCCCGTCTGGTCCCTGAGATATGGTAGGGACTGTTAATTGATTGAAAATGTCCAAAGGAGGGCCACCAGAGAGGTGCCTGCTCCACAGAACCTCAGTTACCCAGAGAGATTGGAGCACCTACAACTACCTAGCTTATACCGCAGACAGGTGAGGGGCGACCTAATTGAAGTGTATAAACATCTCAGGGGGCACTACTCGGTCAAATGTGCATACCCGGAGTTAGCGGACATCCGCCCAAGAAGTGGTCACGGCTCAAGGTTGAAGAAGCCGCAACTCCAGAAAACCGCGAAGGCAAATTTTTTCGGAGTGAGAGTTGTGAACTCTCGGAACAATCTGCCAGCGAATGTTGCGACGGCACCAGGTGTGAGCTTTTTGAAGGCCAGACTTGGGCAAACTGGAGCAGGTTCTGATATATTCAGGCGCCAATACATGCCCAGTATCTGCCAACAGTGTGTATGAGAGATGAGACCGACTGCCCAAGCAGCTAACGAGCCGATCAGTAAAAAGTAAAGTAAAAGTAATTTCCTAGCCGGGGGGGGGGGGGGGCTCCCCAGTATATTAAACTACTTACTATGAAATGGTGTAATTTTAATTTTTTTTGTGGATGTAAGAGCAGCCGTCCGTAATGAGCCAGCCCGGGCGGTGGAGTGTTTTGAAATACCTCTACGTATATGATTGGCTGTTTATTCATCGTGGGATTAACGTCACTACTGCCGAGAAGACGGAGTAGTGCACGCCGAGGCGCCTAATTATCTACCAAACAAAGCAATTACACAAGAAACGATTATCATATCAGAACTCACTGATGAAAATAACCCAGCTGATGGTTGTTGCACCTGTTTGATTCCAGTAAAACCACATTCATTCATTTATCTCTAAAGTGAAAAGTTAAAAAGTGATAAATACCTGTAGTGAATTTTTATAGAAGAACAAAAATATAAATGAAAGAGCTTAAACACCTGCAGTGATACGGTGGTTAACGTAGTTAAGGTATCCCGCCTAAATCCAAAGCCCCCCACCATCCTTAACTACTCTGGAGGCTGTGGCAGAAGGTCAGTTCTGATCAAAACCCCAGCCAAGGTAGTGCAACCTGACCCAAGGATATATCATATCTCTAGACTCTCTTCAGCTGCTTCTTCTAATACCTGCCCCGTACATCTAAGTACAGTACTGTATGTCTCTTGTTTTACATCGTTAAAAAAGTGTTGTAAAGGAATTAGTTTTACTTTTCTTTTCTTTTCGAGCATTAGCCAACCCGGGCACAGGTCACTGACCCACATCAAGGCCTGGGGGCAAAAATATTATTTTTATTATAATAATAATAATAATATAACAATAATTACTAAAAATTAATAACAATAATAATAATAATAATAATAACCAAAAATATATTTTTTTAAATAAATCAAGAGTGAGAAACGATATAGTACAGTTTATACGTTGTGTTGTCAATAGTAAGAGAAATAATTGAGACCCTGCAATTGTGTATAAAATGAGGCAGAAAGTCAGATCAGCAACCTGGGACTTGATCACAATTTATGTGATGTCATATAGCAGCAGGGTCTACCGGAAGACAACACATTATGCTTCCAATATCTTCCCAGGCAGTAGTACCTCCCTGTTTGGTAGCTGCCTACTACCTGGTACAACTTATTGGCCCATATATGTGTATATGTAATTACTAACTGTGAAAAAGTAACACTTACCAGCACTACAGGTGAAGAATGAAGCATCATAGTAGGTGACACATGCATGGTAGGTGATGCAGGTGGCCAGAAATGACGAGATTTTCCCAGATAATTTTACATACAGGTATCACGGCATTTCCTGAGTTATACCAATACATTCCAAGACCATATCCACGCTGAGTTATATGATATTTCGAGCTATCAAATACCGGGTTATGGAGGGTTTACCGTACATACAACTATTACAGTACTGTATACAGTATTATCAATGGTACAGCACCAAGCACATCTGACTTTACTCTTAGCTTTTATTAAAGAAAAAAATGGCATAAGATTAATTCAATGTATCAAATGTAAGTCAGATTGATAATTCGTACTGTACTGTACTAGTGTATGTATGACTACTGTAGGTCTTTAGTAAACACAACCCATCACCATATTAATACTTTTACTGCTTTCTCTACTTGTTGGGTTAATTAATGTTCTGAGTTCAGTTACTGCTGAGAGAGAAAGTACCTTTCACCTACAGGGTGTTATAAGATGTATACCTGTTCTATAGAAAACAAAATGTTCTTCTCATTTTTCCAGGTGAAGGAATCATAACAAAGCAACGAAGATTAGGGGACGAGGACCAATCGAACGGCTACCGAAGTCTCCAGACATCACGCCTCTCTGGGGTCCCCTAAATGTTTCTTGGATTATCTTGGTAGACAACAATATTTAGGTGACCTCGGAGGAAGAAACCAAGAGGTGTGAAGTCCAGAGACCTCGGTGGCCATTTGACATATCCTCTTCACAGAATCTCATTGATTTAATGATTCCCTCACCTGAAACAAGGACACCCTGTACATACACAAGAAAAAGTATAAAAGGAAGTAAGAAAAGAACTTTGCTCTCACAATAATCTTCACTCATCTACTTTCAAATGTTTGATTAGTGCTACAACTGATTTGTCTCGTATCTTATCATATACAGTTACCCGGTAGTGTCACTTTCATCCTCTTCAGTGCTATTCTATGCTATTACTCTTTAGTATCATGATCTTTTGTCCTATGGTAACAGTTCCTGCTGTCAACTACCTGCTTTATGTACCAAAGACAATACAGTTCTGAGAAATAAGAGCATTGTGTTTTATCAAAATTTATTCTTTATATATATTTAAGGAAAACAGTTATGAGTACACCATGAATTTTAATTTGCATGTAATGTGTTACCTTATTTCTTCTTTATTATTCTAGTTTATATATTTCACAAAGAGGTGAGATATGAACATGTCATTGTGATGATGAAACGTACAACAAAGTATGGTAAGCTTGGTAATGTGAGCAGTAGCACAGCATAGATGCAAAGGATCTTGGACAATGTAAGGCTGCAACCTTCAGTAAACCTTGCCATGCAGGTGCTTAAGATTTTCCTTGCTTTTCTCTACCAAATTTAATTTTTTCCAACATTGTATAACTTGTTAGAGAAGTACAGTACAGTGCTACACCACCTACTAGATGAGAAACAAAATATTAATTACCAATACATTACTGAAGACAAATATCCATACAGTACTACACTGATTACTTTCACTTAATGAAAAACTAAATATTAATTGGCAAGGTGTTAGTAGTCCTTTGCCATGCTACAATAAATCCCATTTTTACATGATCCCCCATTGTCATGCAAAAATGGGTGTATATATTTCTTGGAGATACAGTGCATCATTACCTACCTTACTGTTTTAGAGTAAACTTGAGCACTGTACACTGTACCATAAAAATAACTGGAAAATGATACAAAACGGAAGATCTGAACATCAAGCAGAGACTGGCAACTGAAATGAGAAACATTGATGTAGTAACTGATAATAAGGTGGAGTTTTGAGATGGCAGAGACATATGGTAAGGACTGGTGATGAGAATAACTGAATTTTAAGACTGGATGAGAGATGAAGGAAGGGACAAGAGACCAAGAATAATAATTGGAAGAGATGGGATGACAAAAATGAAGAGAGGAGACAGAGAAAACAAAGTTAAACAGGATAGACTGAAAGCAATGGGTATATGACAGAGACTACAATAGACGTCCAAATGAATACTGAACACACAAAATTACATAGTAACTTTGGCCTGTGGTTCACGGAGTTAGGAAAGGTAAGAAAATCATATTAAACAGCTTTGAATGTTCACATTTTACAAGTGAACCATGAAATGAGCCTCTTCCCCTTCACTCACGTTGCATCTTCACGAGTTTTCTTAAATTGACAACACACA
The DNA here is from genome assembly GCA_958450375.1 of Homarus gammarus. Taxonomy (NCBI): domain Eukaryota; kingdom Metazoa; phylum Arthropoda; class Malacostraca; order Decapoda; family Nephropidae; genus Homarus; species Homarus gammarus. The sequence goes on along the minus strand of CAUDMG010004131.1, from coordinate 2,363,520 downwards.
GAACAGAAAATTTAACTGCACAGCAACTACATGCACACAAAATAATCTTATAATAAGTAGCACTTTGAGCAAGTATTGTCTGTTAGGTGACTTATGTAACATCACTGTTGCACTAAACCTCCACCTTGTGTCACTCGCATTTTCTTCATTTTCTGGCTGTGTTTTGTTTTATCTAATTTTATCCCTGGTTTCCATGCCTAAATTTCGTTCACTGTTATTTCTGCAGTGTTGATGTTGTGGATATCTTGCTGGACCCAAGGTTACAGTAGAGGTAGTCGATGATGTTGAAGTATCGGTTGAACCACGGGAAGCTAGTGTCCCTCTTCCAGGACTGTCGGGGACTATTTCCTTCCACCCGACTCTTTTTGCGCTGGATGGTTCTACTTTACATAAGTCAGGTGGTACTGTGGAATGCTTTGGTTCATAGGGAGGAGTATTCCTATATGTACAGTGTCCACTATCACTGTTGTGTCTGGTACATCCTCTATCAACAGGTCTCGACTTCGCCAAGTAAATGGGAAATTCTTGTGCTCTCTCATAATGACTTCTTTGACTTTGTTGAGTACAGAGTTGAGGATTGCTGCAAAAGCTGTTCTGGCAACAAATATCCGGATTAAGTTCCATAACGGGATTGTGATACACACACTGCAGGCTATTGTAGGTGTAGTTGTGGTCTGAGTGAGAACGTTGTAGAGTGTTGCACTGTGAAGCTTTCAGACAACTTCTCCGAGGCTGTAAGGTGGCATACCCCACTGGTGTATCTGTAATACAGTACAGTATATATAAGCATAAATTTAATCATTACCGCATATAAGAGCACTGTACAGTACGTTTGTTATTGAAATTTCACTGTACAGTAATATGCTTTTGAACAAATTTCTAAAGAGAAAAATGTATCAAGCTTAGTTTTAAACTACTGTACAGTACTACATCACTTTATCAATACTGAAATATGATATAGTATATGCAGTGTAAAACATTTGAGAAAGATAAATTAAATAAATTTAAAATCAAAGTTATTATCGAAATCTCTCCTTGTACCTGTACTACTACATTAATTGGATAAACAAGCAAACCTTGATATCAATCTGCTTCATGTATCCACTTCTCTGATTTGTTTCTCTGGGGACTCCATCTTGAGGGGATGGCTCCATGACCTATCTGTTTAAATTTCACTCACTGGCCAACTCTATAACTTGGTCAGTGACTGAAATGTAGGGAGAGGATTCTAAGTCAGGCCATCCCCTTAAGAAGAAGTTATCAGTACAGTACTGACAACTGGAACACTACATGTGATAGGATAAGACATGCTTCTCCATGCATGCACAAGCAGAATGCAGTTAAATAAAGGGGGAACAATAAAAGAGAAAGGGAAAACAGCAAAAAGAGAGTAAATGGGGCATTCCAGAAAGTGTAGTAAGTCATCACCTGATGTTGTAGGATGAATAATGACAAATAAGAGAACATCAGTGGTAGGAAGGTGACCTAAAAAACTGAAAATTGATCCTGAAATCCTCCTTCATAACTAAGCCCACAGCCAGGCTGCTCCTGTAAAGTTACACACCCCATTGATCAAGTCCTGGCCTAAAAAGCCATATGCTTTGTGCCAGATAACTTGTATCTCTAAAACTAGACAGGAACTGGAAGGAGGTGGTATCAGAAAACCCCTCCTATGGCAACCCATCATTAAATCTAAATTAAGGTACACCATTTAAAAGACTTCCAAAACCCTTGAAAATCAGAAAAAAAAATTTGTGTTTCTACTCAACTCTTAAGTCAAAATTGGTGAAGAAATACAGAAAGGTTTCAGGAAAAGTGAAACTAAATAAAAGAAAGTACAGTACGGCAGTCACACAGTACATTAAATGTACACTGTCCTCAGGCCAGGGCCACTTTTCACTCTTCACCTCGGGTCCCTCGCCAATATTGCACTGTGGTTTCTGTCACCTTTATTCTCAGGCCCTTTGACTCTATTCCATCCTTCTGTTTCTTTCACTTCTCCACTGCCTCATCAATAATATCGGCTATCAGCAGTAAGGCATAAGACAGACTCCTGATGAACCTACTTCCACTCGAACAAGGTATTCCTCGATTTCTAGCTTTCTCATTGCTCACTTTACTACTTCAGGTGGTACCCTGTCAAATGTCTTCCTTAAGTGTACAAATATGAAGTAAAATTTTCTCCCCTTCCCTAAATACAGTATTTCTCTTGAAGCTGCCTGGCCATAAATATTACCTCTGTAGTCACTCAACCTGGCATAAATCCAAACAACATTTGTTTAAATTTACTCTCTCGCTTATCAATTTCTGAATCATTCATTCCACAACTTTAATAACCTGATCTAGCAGCTTCAGGCCCCCGTAGTTCCCATGTTTACCGTTGTGAGTTCAGTACTGTAGGGTATTCACAATCACACTCTTCATCCAGTCATCTACCAGTACAGTACTGTACATTCCATCATGATTACATAACAGTACAGTCAATTTGGTCACCATTGACACACCTACATTGCTAGATGCTTTCAGCATTTATGCAACTATTCCAAAGTTTCCAAAAAGTAAAAAAGTTTAATGTACAAAATATTTGAAGGTGAAAAAACTTAGGAGCTGAGTAGAGCAAAAACCTTCATATTACAAACTTTCTCTACTGAATTTCCCTTTTTAAGGGAAGGATTCTGAAGTACAGTACTTCATGATCAGTATGGTATTCCAGTTACCACTGCTTAGGCCTACCTCGGCCAGGACCCAGTTGGTATGGTGTGTAACTGTGTGTGTATACACAAGCTGCTCGGCACAGGTCACCGATTATTGTTTTATGTTTAAGTTCATTTGGTCAAGTCCAAATTATCAATTCAAAATTCTTGAATTTAAGTAAATGGTGCAAAGAAAATAATTCCCAATAAAAAACATACAATGACTTTTATCCTCCTTGCCACTGATCAGCTCATTCTCATCCCCTCCATATTCATAACTATACCCCTCCACATACATGTAGGTGTACATAAGTCCATGCACAAGTGTGGCAAAGAACCTTTGAAAAACTCCACTAAACAACGTGAATATCTGCCCAAACATCATAAGAAACACAAGTAGTTCATAACCTGTGACATAAGACTGTCTGCAAGTGGCATCACAACAACTTGAAGTGGACGTTGAAAGTCTAGAAGGATTCAGATGTGAATGTAAGGATGAAATAGGATTAAGTAACTGCTTGTCTTTCATTGATGGTGAGATTTGTTGACAACATGGCAAGCTTTGTTGATAGTGCTGCTGTTGTTGTTGTTGCTGCTGCTGCTCTAACTGTTGCTGTATGTGTGGTTGACCATGATATATAACTTGAGTGGTCAGTCTTGGTTGGTACGAGGAGTACAGCTTCGGGCGTAGCTGTCCCGATTCAAAACCATACGAGCTGTTACTATGATGGGACGACAGAGACCCCTGATCATCTTCTGAATACGTATTAAAGGATTCTTGTTGCTGGAGTAAAGGTTCACAACTACTGGTGGTCACTGGACAAACATCTGGAGTATTTGACGAATGAACTGGAGTAATAGAATCTTTAGACATCTTTCTTTCTTGTTTTGAAGGGCTACCAGGAGTCAAATTGGTTACCGTATCAGTTGGAGATAGTTTAGTATTTTCAAGCAGTGTATCATTATTCTGCACACTGATCCCCCCATTGAGTAAGGGACTTGTACTTCCAGATCTAGGACTTGTTCCAATGGTTGGTGTCGTAACGAGTGGTTCTGGCGGCTCCACATTGATGTGTGGACTGATAAGACTAGTCTGTTCACAGTCGTCCTCCCTCGTTTGACAATCAAGAGACTGAAAAAATAAATACAGTAACTTAATAATTTAATATATCAATCTATCTACTCATCTTTATTCCTTTCTCACTTGGATGTGGGGCATATTAAGGAGTACATAAGCCTCAAAACAAAGGGAAAATTGTTAAGAGTGATGCAAAACAAGTGAAGAAAGGAGAAAAGAAATGCTAAACAACATGTATAAACACTTAAGATTCTGAGTAAAATTTAAAGAGTGAAGACAGAAATTTCTATACTCTGGCCAATACTATTTAATAATAAATACAATATTTACAAGAGTTTATTTCTATTAGTTATTGTATACGACAACTTATTCAATCACCTTTCTTTACCTGTATAAATTATAGTACAATACAGTACAGTACATATTCTATTAACTAAATTTCAAGGAACATACTACATGTATCTGGATTACAGTAAACACCACGCTATCATGTTAACTTTCTTATCTATGACACTCCATTCCTCCAAAAGTTCTTCTCTGGTCACGGCAGCAAAGCCCCAACATTGTTTTATCACTTCACCTCCTTGGCCGTCTCTCTTTTTCATTCTCATTATTTCAACTTTCCACAAGTAAATTATATACTTATAAATCTTCCACGTTGGCCTGTGTTTGCCGTGTACTGTGATTAGGGACAGTGCTCAAAAATTCCCAGGTTGTTGAGTTAGTTAATGAAGAATATGGGACACTTCCCTCAGTGTGGATGGACAACATACTGTACCTCACAGTCTGGCTGTGATAAAGCTAAGGCAGGATACAAGCAATCTTGACCATTTTTTCCCATCTTTTATCTTATGAACCCTTGTATTTACATTATTTCTTATGGGATAATTTTATTAGTTTTGTATCAATTTGTTTGAAGTTGCACTTTTCATGAACTCATTTATGACAACAAGCAGGGATTCCCTGTACATTATATTGCATGCAGGGGATGATAAACTACAATATAAACACAAAGTTCAGTGTAAAGATTTGCTGGCCTCACCTGGTACTCTGGAGGTGGAATGTCACTAAATGAAGTTAATGGCAGCTCATCTCCACTGGCAGCTGCTCCAGAAGTTGGGGTGTAAATTTCTAAGGCAGTTGTTTTGCTTGAAGAAGCTTTAATACACCATGGAAAAGAAAATATGATTAAACATCAGGATTGGCATTAAGAAATATATTGAAGTGTTTAAGCTGAAATTTAACAACTGAGGAAGACTAGAGTTAAGAAATGTAAATATTATGGTGCAAAAATGTAATCAGAATTTAACATCTGAGGAAGAAGGCATTAAATAATAACAAAATCTTATTGACATTCACATCGTATGAAACTCATGGATATGATAATGTTAAAACAAGTCAATAAAAAATGATTACAGTACAGTACTGCATTTTGATTATAAGTTGCATCATGCTGTATATGTAATACTGTACTGTACTATGGTAATAATCTTCCCCCTAATACAGAAATTATAGATGATCCTACAGGCCTGATGGTCATTTAGGAGTAGTGTAGTGTGGATACAACAACATGAAGACCCAGCCTACTGGCATGCCTCAGAACAAGTTTCAAGAACCTTCTTGCCTTGATACTGTACTCCAAGTGTTGATGCATAAACATTCTTTGTAGGGATATGGCACATAATTCATATACCTGTAGGTGATGTAGGGTTTGGTGTACAAGATCTAGCATGCTGTTTGCTTCTGCTGTGACTTTCACTTGTGATACTCAAACCATAGATACCGTATGTAGACATCAGAATAGCAAGTCCTTCTCTGATGCCAATGACCCAGTCCCCAAGGTGTACTAAATTATCTCCAACTAGTTAGGGCCACCACTGTATAAGATACCTCCTTAATTACCTAATACAGGTACTAGCCCCCCCCCCCCCCCCCACCCATGACCACCTACACTTTTACTTTTGCACTGCTCACATGTACACCACAGAAGAGTAAAGGAATCTTTCATTACCAGATATGTTTCTTTTCATGGCCCGTCTTCTGACAAAGCAGACAATTATTGCAACATTGAGGACTAGAAGAGCTGTTGCAGTGAGGGAGATGAGAAGCAGGATGAGGAGAGGCATTCTGGGCTGCTGACCCTCCACACTACTGCTGCTGGCAACTTCCTCCACCAAGCCTGAGGACACACAGGTGAACAATCCATCATTAAATATGTTTATGGTGATGCAGTATGGCAAGTTTCAAAGATGAACAATACCTGTCATCACCCAATAGTAGAGCATTATAAGAATCACCACTCATGGTTATTCATAATGGTGCAACACATCAAGTCCGGGATAAAAATGACAAGATCTATCTTTCATGAATGATCAAGATTTCTTTGACAGATCAAGTCTGTATTTAGCTAACGGTTACTCAAGTCAATATGAAGTACAAGTACCTGTACTGTATAGCAGTGCAGATTTATAAAAACTGAAAGACCTGCCTAGATCATTTTTATATAAACCCAGGTTAAATGCCTAGTTTCTCATGTGTATATGGATGTGTTGGAAGCAATTAATGTGAAGTCATAACCAGAAAATGCGCCTGATCTTCGGCTCTCAAACCCGGGAAAAAATCCCCCATTCACGGAATTTTCCGGAAAACCGAACAAATTTCAATTCCAGCTATTGGAGAGTTCTGGTAAAGAAGGATTTTGGCTAATGGAGATATTACTATTCAAAAGGAAATTGTGCATAGTCAAACACAGGAAACAACAAGTAAGCATTAACGGCACTAAATCCGATTGGGGTAATGTTGCTAGTGGAGTGCCCCAAGGCTCGATACTTGAACCATTACAACAGTATTTATAATATACATAAATGACATAGATATAGGTACAGACAGCAACATAAGTAAATTTGCTGAAGACACTAAAATAGAGAGTGCAATTAAATCTGACGAGGACTCCACACAACTGCAGGAAGATTTAAAGATATTTTTTGCATTGTCTGAAAAATGGCAGACGGAATTTAATGTGGACATATGTAAAGAACAGGGTACTTGGTCAAGGAGATGTAAACAGAGAAACCAGATATCAGATGAACAACGATATTATAGAAAAATCTGACTGCGAAAGATTTAAAAGCACTGATAAGTAGGAATTTTAAGCCAAGTCAACAATGTGTATTTGCTAGAAACAAGGTTAACAAAGTACTGTACTTGGGTTTATACAAAGGAGTGTTAGTTACAAGACTAGCGAGGTCATCCTAAAACTATACTTTGCGCTTGTGAGACCTCACTTGAATTACGCAGTTCAATTCTGGTCACCGTACTACAGAATGGATATAGAATCCCTAGAAAGAATTCAGAGGAGAATGACAAGACTAATCCCGGGCATTAGGAACCTCGAGTACAGAGACAGGTTAAAGCATCTTAATTTGCACTCCCTCGAGAGACGTAGAGCGAGGGGCGACCTGATAGAGGTGTATAAATGGAAGTAAGGGCTAAACAAAGGTCATATAACAAAGGTACTCAAACTATTCAACCAGGAGCGAACTCATAACAATGGTTTTAAATTAGACAAATTTAGATTTTGGCATGAGATAGGTAAACATTGGTTTGGAAATAGAGTAGTGGATGAGTGGAACAAGTTGCCAAACATCATCATTAGCTCGAATATGCTGGATAGCTTCAAACATACAGTAGGTTGGATGGATATATGAGCGATAGGGGTTGGGTAAAAACGGGACTGCCCGTAATGGGCCAAAAGGCCCGCTGCAGTTTCCTCCATTCTTATGTTCTTAAATTCTACCAGTTACTTACCGAGCAAAGTGACCTTGATGGGCGGGTAACTGTAGTTTGAGTGGCCATGCACATTGTAGGCCAGAATGACAAAAGAATATTCTGCACCTGGTGTTAAATTTGTGATCTTGGTGGTTGTTGAGTTATTACCAGGAACATCCACATACTGAGGAGAGAAAATGGTGTCAATTACCAATATCCAATCATTCATGCTCCATTCTAGTCTGTCAGTTCTGTAATAATCTTTAACTCAACAAAGTCAACAAAGCTCATAGAGAACTTACTTCATAGTTTTGAGCATCAGTCGCCTGGTACCTTACAGTATAGCCTGTAGGTTGAGCTCCAAGGATATTTTTCCTCCATGTTACAATAGCATCACTAGTGGACATTGTCACAATCTGTAACAAGATGTTTCAAATTAATCTTAAGTTCTTGGAGAAAGCTTACCATACATGTGAAGATTAACTCCTCAAGCTTACTTTACCCCCTAATAACACCTAGGGAGGGAGGATTAGGTTAGGTTTGAGTAGTGTTAGGTTATGTTATGTCATGTTAGTGTTAGGTCTGTGAAACAAGCTGGGGGCTACCCTTCATGTGAACCAATTTTACTCCTGTACTTACGTTTAAGTTATCTGGGATACCCGGGATGATGGGCGGACCAAGTGTGAAGTTGATGGCATACGACCCCTGAGAGTTGTGAGCCGTACAGGTGTAGTTGATGTAGTCACGGATACTGATGCTTCTGATTTCTAAAAGTGATGACCACTCAATCACCTTGTCTACCAGCTGATGGAAAAACAATAATAAATTCGTGATTAAAGAAGATTAATTCTCTCACTAACAGAAATTGTACAGCAAAATGTCTTAGAATAATCATAAGGTAAATATTATAGTCACTCTTAAACTATCTTTACTTTTGTTGTCTGAGCGGGGTTGTCAAAATCATTCGTCCGTTGTGTCATATTCTAAACACAATTTTAAAACGATAATTTTTTAAGTGACTGTACAAGGGTGTATGATGAACTCCTGCATTAGTTTTAGTTTAATTTTTTTTTAAGCACACAGGCCACTTTATGGTATGTTACAGAAAGCTGGACAGGTATTGATTCTCTAATCTTAGGAACCAGTACAGTAGTTCTGGTATTGTTATGTATCTCTTGGCCAACCTTAGTTTATAATTTCTGGTGTGTAATTTTCAATATCTGTTGTGAGTTGTCTTACTAAATTTTTCTCCCTCTCACTGATCTTTGTGTTTCATTTCATAGAGAGGTTTTAACATACCTGAGGAACATGGATGAAGTATTTTTTGCTGTTAGACACCACCCGGTTGTTGCTGGTGGTCCACCTGAAGGTTGGTGCTGGAGCGGCCTTCACACGACAGTCCAGCCATCCATTCCCACCAATGTGTGCCCAGGATCTGTTCATCTCTTCCTCTTGTGTGTTTGTGGTGGCTGAAGTTGGTTCCTCTGAGGATCATTGAGCAGAGACGTTAGTGAGCTCATGAGGGAGAGTTTGACTGTTTTAGTTTATGCTGACAATGTGTTTATTATGGGTATTTTGGGATCCCATGTTTAAAATACAAAGAATTACAAAGTACAATAAGATCACTATGTGAGATATAGATAAACAGTGTAACAGCAAGAAAAAAAACATGAAAAAATTACAGATAAATATAGCAACATAGGAACAGGGGAGAAAGTGGGAATACAGAGAGGGGAATAAAGTAGCAAAGAAGATAAGATGATGGTACTATAGGAGATTCTGTAGATGATATAACTGAAGAACTGGGAAGAAAGTAAGTTAGCATGTTGTAGGTATCAAAAAAGTGTATTATAATACTGCAGTGGTATAGCACACTTGCCTCTCACCAATGCAACCTTAGTTCAAATCCCACTTGGGTAGGAGGTGAGAAGGGTGTTGCTCATATAATTCTACCGTATATTACAGGTTTTCTCCAGGTACTGCAGTTTCCTCCTGTACACTACTGACACAGGACCCGTAGTGATGAGGATTATGATCTGGATGTACAGTCGGCGTCAAAAGTTCGCTCCTTCCCAAAATGAAGCAGCATCGACCCCAAACGAGATACAACAGTTAGGGCAAGTCAGTTCAGAGACTCATTCCTGCGACTCAGTTTCACAGTGGGGAGCGAACTTTTGTCTGTGACTGTACAGACCAGACTAATGAGCCTTCAGTATATTAATAGAAAACAATTAAGAGAATAGGGGCAGAGAAAGAAATAACTGGAGCAAGGAAAAAATATTGGGACAAGTGTTGAAGGAATAAGTGAAAATATGAATGTTTACTCACGAGTCACAACAATGGCCGTAGAGAGGGGAGGATATGATGCAACAATATTGTAGGCGTGGCAGTGGTAGATACCCGTGTCTGCCCGTGATGCCCATTCCACCACTAAGCGAGCTTTACCTACACCCGAGGCCAGCACTGTCAACAAGCTGTGGATATAAGATACTATAGATACACACACAATCATACTGTAGGTGTGCGACTTGGTACAATAATAAACATGTTTTAGTGGCTCCTAAGTCCCCAACCTGAGAAAACTGCCCCAAATCGTAAAGTCTTCCTCTACAAAATTAAAGTAATAGTAATTGGATATGAACATTGATTACTCACAGCATAAGGAGGTAAAAATAATGACTACTGTACTTTATTTGTTGGAGATAAAGTTTAGTGTCATCCACAAAAGGAATTTCAACAATATCTGAATCCCCTTAAGAATAGACACCCCAGCACATTTCACTTAAAGATAAACCAAACTAATGCTAACCTAGCCAAAGTTAACCTAACCTACCTACTCCAAGTAGCAGTGTCTCTGTTCCAGGTAATGTTGTCAACTTACCTGGTGTTATCAGAGTTCTTGGTCCAGGTAATGTTAGGTGTGGGGTTGCCAGTAGCAGAACACAGCACTGTGGCGGCACCATCTTCGTCTACTGTCACCCGTTCAGCTGCCAACACATCCTCAGGACCATCTGTTGATCAGCTCTGAATAACTCCCATATTCTAACCAGTGTAAATAATGAGTAGCTCCTTAATTACTCATTATGTGATTTGAAAAAATAGATATTGACAGACATGATATAAGGTTCCAAGTCATACTGAACATATGTACTCTATTGGACAAGAAAACACTTACATATAATTATGGTTTTAAAACTATTGACAAGTCACATTTCCTACTGAAAGAATATAAATCACTTAAAAACAACTGGCAATCTGAAGTCATATAAATAAACACTAACACTGTACATTGATGACGAAGGAAGAGTTTATTGCAGAGTGTGAAGTCCGGGAAATGACAGTGTAGTCCCCAGACATATGACGATCTACCCGCAACAGTGTCAGCTGCCCACTGCCTCCATCAGATTCCTCCCCCTCCATGGCAGCTGGTCCACGCCACCACGAGTACCTGAACACCCACCCATCAGAATCCTCTTAAGATTACCATGCTAAAAGTCCTGTTTATGGCAGCCTTATGCCTTTGTTGTCTATGTGTTAGTTTGGTAATTTTGATCAATATGTGTTCAGTAGTAACCATAATATTTATAAGCTAAAATAATTAAGTTTGTTGACATAGGGAAAGCTATTGTGGTGGGACTGGTAGTTTACAAGACTCGCCTCACAGGTCCTGGGTTAGCGGCGGCCAGAGCGGTGATGGTGAGGTCCTCGTCCTCCACCACGTCCAGAGTACCTGATGGCGCCCACACCCACACTGGCCCATCTGTAACAACAACAACAGCGAATTAAAATACACCAAGAGTGGGCGTAGTTATGAGGCTTTACACTTTCCTCTTGTATTTGAGATATGAAATTACAACTACACACACATACATTCTCCCTAATCATTCACTCATTAAAAATATGTTCTGCAGTATTACATCCCATCTTTATCAACAATCTACATCTGGTGTACCCTGCCGCCTCACACCCAGCACCACGACCCTTACAGAACACCCACATTGTTCCTCCCCTCACACACGCCCTCTGTTTCCCCACCTATTCTCTCACTAATAACACTACCACACGCAATCACTGGTGCACTCAACACACTTGTTCCTCCAACGATTTAGTATATTTACTTGTACTAATTTTCCCTTGATATAGAACTTTATTTTATCTTTGTTATTCTATTCGTCTTTCTCTCTTTCATGCAATAAGCTTTCTCTTATTATTTTCTTTGTTTTTCTTCTAATATTATTACTCCCCTTTTATTCATTAGTCATTTCTTCTTATCAATCATATCTCTCATCAACCATGCCCACTCATCAGCCATGCCCTCTCATCAGCCATGCCCTCTTTAAACCACCCCTCTCAACTATTCCCCCTCATCAGCCATGCTCTCTCATCAATCATCCCCTTTAAAACACTCCTCTCAACTATTCCCTCTAATCCCTATTTCCCTGTACCCATTCACACCTATTCATACCATTGTTTACACCTGCCATTGCTTACATCTGTAGGACGCTCCTCTGCTATTGTTTACACCTGTCTTTGTTTACCCCCGTACCGAAGGACTCTCCCCTGTCATTATTTACCCCTGTAGGACTCTCCCCTCCCATTGTTTACCCTGTATACAATAGGTAGATGACAAACAAAGCACTGCCTCAACACCTCCACGTTTGTTATAATAAATCAAGCGTTTATTAAACAGAAATATGGCGTATTTTTCCATAATCTAATTTCACAATGTTCATAATTGTTTTATTTCGAGATAAACAACAACAACAACTTGATGATATTGTTGATGGGTAAATAACAATAATTATATTTTTTTAGGTGTGAAATTAATAAAATATAATCTGACTTTTCTTTTAAGTGTAGAAATAATTCTAGATCTTATTTTGTAAAGTGACTAAATTAATAAAGTCTTGTATTTTCTAAGTGGAAAGATTAAAACAAAAGTAAATTACAAAAAATATCGTCTTTTGCTGGTAAGTAAATTAGCGCCTGTACACACACACAGTTTTTCTTTAACAGTTTCCACCTACTCCAGAAACAGTCAACCCATTTCTTCACCAGACAGGCACTGCAGGTGTGTGTGTGTGTGTTGCATGTCAGTAAAGGTGCGTGAACCTAAGAAAAACCCAGCCAGCTCTTACACCTTTCTGCCACTCACCCCCACTGTTGGCTTGTCACTGAGACCTTCACCTCCCCTGGCGAACTTGTGCCTGGGGAAGCGAAAGATAGGATGGTGGGGGCTGGGAGGATGACCTATTTGTGTTTCTTGGAGGATGACCTATTTGTGTTGCTTGGAGGATGACCTAGTTGTGTTGCTTGGAGGATGACCTAGTTGTGTTGCTTGGAGGATTACCTATTTGTGTTGCTTGGAGGATGACCTAGTTGTGTTGCTTGGAGGATGACCTAGTTGTGTTGCTTGGAGGATGACCTAGTTGTGTTGCTTGGAGGATGACCTATTTGTGTTGCTTGGAGGATGACCTATTTGTGTTGCTTGGAGGATAATCTATGATGGTGAATGTATTAGGTTCAGGCTGGCGACACTGATCAGACAATATGAGGGAGGGAGGGAGGGAAAAGAGGAGGATTGAGAGAAGAGAGAGAAGAGAAAAGAGGAGGAGAGAGGGAAGAGAGGAGAGAGAAGACAGGAAGAGAGATGGAGGGGAGGGATTAAGAAAGCAGGGGAGAGAGGGAAGGTTAAAGAAAGGGAGGGAAGAAAGACAGGAAGAAAAGAGAAGAGGGGAGACAGAAAAGAGGAGAGACGGGTGGGAGACATGGAAGAGAGACAGGAAGGAGGAAGAGACAGAAGGAGAGAAGATGGAGGGAGGAGACAGAACCGAGAAGAGGGAGACAGGGGGGAAGAGATACAGGGAAGATAACAGCAATAAGTCAGATGAGAGTGAGTGAGATCTGGTCTAAGAACATCACCAAACTTTGTAAGGTGACTTAAGTTTGGGGGGACTATTGAGACCCTCTGGCCGTGACTGTGGTGGTGAGTGGTGGTGGGAGTGACTGTGTGCTGGTAATAGCGTTGACTAGTGGCAATAAATCCAACAGTCAGAACAGTAAAAGACAAACATTAAGCCAACCTAACATAACCAGCCTTAAAAAACTCCCCACAACACTTCACCTCTAATTGGACCACAACATTTCAGTATGCAAATCAGGTAAATTTACAGGTTTAATAAAGGAAAAGGTCCAGCATGATGTTACGAAGGCCGGACTACACTAAACTCTCATACGAAGTTACTTACACACACACACACACACATGTACGTAATATTTGCCATTATCCAACTAGTTGTGGGAAACTTTCTTGTGTGTTTAAACTCTGGTTCTCTCTCAGATAAATACTAGGGATATTTACTGGGAGAGAGAGAATTCGTATTGTGTTAGTGAAGTTGTGTGTGTGTGTCGATGACTACGAAAGCCACATAAATAAAAACATAAAAACAGTAATGGCAAGTGATAAAAAACTCGATAGGATTGCGATGGTAACACTGGCGGAACAGACATGACAAGATGGCAACACTGAGGTTTTAACTTAATAGAATGAAAAAAAAAAATCACGATTGAATAGAAAAAAGAAACGATAAGGTGGCAACATGGATGATAAAAACCAAACACACAAGGTAACGTCATCACTCACGCATGACGTTGAGGGAGACGTTAGTGGACAGGGAGACACCCAAGCCATTCTCCGCCTCACAGGTAAAGGTCCTCCCGTTGTCCTCAGCCATGGTCCTCACGCTCACCTCCGACCTGCACACCAGAGAGGGAAAACTTAAATCAAAATATTGTTAGGGGAAGTACCTGGCTGTAGCACGCATGGGAAAGATAATGGAAATATGGCTGACAGTTATGGTAGGCAAGTCCTTGGGTAAGTCCCCTCTGCCACAGTAAAGTCGAGAGGGGCATAACACTAAACATTCCAGAGAGAAAATGGTGATTATTGAGCCAGTATCAAGACTAGTGGTATATCTACACACTAAGTTAGGTAAAATATTCTCATTTGAGTCCTAGTGTTTACAACTCACTAACACACGTGGTCAGGTTTACTTCCTAGCCTCTCGTAGCACACAGGCCAGTAACTATAGTCATCGATACTGGCAAGAAACACAATGGTAATATTTCTCATTTACTCAAACTACCTTAATACTTAAACCAACAGAAACGGGAAGAGATGAATTAATGACAACAAAGTTTTATTATACCGGTAAACGAGAATATTCCGCTATGATACAAACCTTATATACTCATACACGAAATGCGGTGGTGTTAAATGAAATGAAAATCATACAGTTGAGTATTTTCAGTATAGAAGTCAACAAAATAAATTATAACGAACTTTAAAATTGGCTCAGAAGTTTTCGTGACATGTAAACACTGAACTAAATGTAAATATTTCCCTCTTCAGTTTTGTTTACATGTTTACACAGTGTGATGTTATGTATGTGGAGGTATTCCTTCACCCGGCTACACCGACAGTCTGGTCAATCACAGCACTCAGAGTTTATCCACAGACCCACACGATTTTTTTGTAGCGACCCCTCGGCCAACGGTGACCAAACCATCAACACACACGGCCAGCTGAACGGGTACAGCGCTTTACAACAACAAAACTGTGTAGCAAAAACAAACACCTTTTAGGGAAATCAGAGTGAAGTGGAAAAACCTGAATTTTACTCTAGTGTGTATAGGCTTTTATAAACAAGTGGCCATTTTACCCCCCCCCCTCCCTAGTCCCCACGTCCCCACCCAAGCCCAGAATGGGGGGTGGGGGGGGGGGGCATGGATATTTGTCTTGTCTGTTCGTCTGTAATCACGAGTTACTGTAATTAAATCCTCTCTGTAATGTAAATACTGTAAAATCAATTAGACTAACAACTTTCAACTGAATTTCACGGTTTGGTAGAGATGATGTGATGATGATGTACTGTACGTGGATAATGATGTACTGTACGTGGATAATGATGTACTGTACGTGGATAATGATGTACAGTACGTGGATAATGATGTACTGTACGTGGATAATGATGTACTGTACGTGGATAATGATGTCCAGTACGAGGATAATGATGTACTGTACGTGGATAATGATGTACTGTACGTGGATAATGATGTCCAGTACGAGGATAATGATGTGCTGTACGTGGATAATGATGTCCAGTACGAGGATAATGATGTGCTGTACGTGGATAATGATGTCCAGTACGTGGATAATGATGTACTGTACGTAACAAGGTAATGAATAATGGCCTAACCGCTATTGCTATCTAATGAGGCGCGTGACTTTCTATTATTAACTAGACCACCGACGTAAATAGCGAGAATTGCTATTTAACCCTTTAACATCATGTAAATACAAGTTCTTTTTAACTTTCAAGATGTAGAACTACGGCGCTGAATATCACTCGTAAACCTGTGTCGTGTCTCTCTCTCTCTCTCTCACTGTCTTTCTCTTCCGTACTCTTTCTCTTCCCACCCACCACTCACTCTCTCTCGCTGTGTACATAAACTGTGATGAATAAACAGCTCCCCCAACACGAAAAAACGAAACCAAACCAACAAAAACTAAAAAAAAAAAAAAGGAAAATCAGAGAACGATAATATACCTCAAACCATCGTCCTAAGAATGTGTTCAGGGGCCATAACGCCAAAGCTACAGCGTCAAGCCAGGGACCATTCGTAAGAAAATATTCCCAGGCCAAGTCTACGAGAAACTGGTATTAAAGAGACGCTCTGTTTGCCTCGTGTTTATCTCGGAAGGGGATACTATAACAGTGATGATTTCCCATGTGTTTTGTAGCAGATGTAAGGGGAGTGGAAAGCTCTATAGTTGGGTGTTGGGAGTTCGATTTTTTTTTTGTGTGGTGATGGTTTGGTAAGGATAGATGATTTTCCTGTTTATGGGATAGTTTGAAGAAGGATAGGGATTTTTACATGTGTTAGGGAATATTTGAGGAAGGATAAATACTTTTCCTCGTATTTTAGGGTAAGTTTAGGGAGGATAAGTATTTCCTAAACCTCAATAGGAGTTTGGTGAAGGAACGAAATTATCCTGTACTTTATAGGGATGTTTTAAGGAATGGTATGAACTTTACTTTGTTTTAAGGAAGAGTTGAAACTTTAACTTGTCTTTACGTAAGTTTTAAGGAAGAGTTGAAACTTTAACTTGTCTTTAGGTAAGTTTTAAGGCTGGGTAAAATGTTTCCTTGTGTCTTGAAGTATAGAAGCCTCTCAAGCGTTAATGATTAGTTTAGGGATGCTTTAAGGTACTGTAGGTTTATAAGGGAGAAGACATTTCCCTCCGCCTCGTAAAGTTATCTTAAGGGAGACGACACAAATCCTGCCTGAATATAATTTAGGGAGAGTGAACATTCTTCATGCGTCATAAAGTGAGTTTTCAAAGACCTTAACATCTCAAGTTTTTCGGTGAGTTGAGGAAATTTGAGAAACATTCCATCAATTTGAAGGTTCGCCTCAAAAGCCCATCCAAGGGTTCGCCTACCCTCTAAAAAATGTTTCCCAAGCCACAAAAAAAACCCAAGACTCGGCTGCTGTCACCAAGGAGCCTCATACCTCCTAAATGCCAGAAAGATACCCCGCCCATCCCACATAATGCGGGGATTATGGGCGTCACACAATCTAGGTCTGTAGAGATTTTCCTCCCTGATGTTATCTGCTGTAGAGGAGGGGTGGGTGGGTGGGGGTTGGGAGGTCGTGGTGTTGCTGATAGTGGTTCTAGTGTTGGTGCTATACTGTACGGTAGTTGTGTTACTGGTGGACCTATTACCGCCCAGGAGAGGTAATGGTGGCAGGAGTATACAGCCCACCCAGAGAGGGTAAGTGTGTGTGTGTGCGAGAGATGTCCCACTGTACATCTATGGGCTTATAATTCAGTGTTACGCCGACTATGAACCTTTGAACTTAAACACGTACAAAAAGTCATGTGTTGGGGGTCGAGTTACCTCTCCGCTTTACACACATACCTACACAGGGTCCAGAAATAATATTGTGGCAACTTTAAACCCATGATATGATCCCTTTAAGAGGCCTCTATAAGCGGTGAAACTTTGTAAAGTATGGATATTTCAACTGATGTTCTATAATAATTATCCATGTTAAACTTAATCCGAGTAGAAAGGGCGGGAAATAATTTCTTAAACAGTAGAAAGTATGGGAAATAACAGTAGAATGCGCGGGAAACAACACAAGCAGTAAAAAGCGCGGAAGGAAATAACACCAAACAGCAACACACGCGGGAAATTTTACACTGTCATCACCCTTGCCGTGAGAACCTCCCAACATGTTTATATAATGATCAAACGACTCGAGAGATTAATTTCCTGAGAGACGATGAATATTTACGCTGTTGTCTTCATCTCCTAACAGGGAGATTCATTACAAAGGTCAAGACATTAACTAAACTAACAAGAGCTTAAGGGGGAAAATATTTAAAGTGAATGAAGCTGTTTTGTTTTAGTTTGTTGACATAACCGACCTGATGCTTTTACAACCGGTTTGATGCTATAACCTGCCTGACACCACAACCTGCCTGACACCACAACCTGCCTGACACCACAACCCGGTGCCATCACTTACCTGGTATTAGTGCCACCATAGAGGCCCTGGGAGTGGGTGACAGTGGCCTCCCCCAGAGGAGCTCCGGTGGTGTGCCAAGTGATGGTGGAGGGCGGCACGCTGGAGGTGGCCTCACAGGTCAGGGTGGCTACCTCCCCGGCCTCCACCCTGCCTGGACTCACCCACCCTGATACCTCCCATGCTGGAACTGTGGGAGAGAGGAGAGTGAGTGAGGGATGCCAGAGTGGGGTGGAGGGGGTTGTTGTGAGAGGTGAAGTGAGTGGGGAAGTATTGTAAGGTGAGTGGGGGAGTATTGTGAGAGGAGAGTGAGTGGGAGGTATTGTGAGAGGAGTGAGTGGAAGTACAGCTACGATTACAGCTACTTAAATACAAAAACAGTTTTCAAGGCAATTTAGTTCCTTGAAATGGCTCTGATGCGACAGTTTCACACAAGGGATTTTCAAGTAAGGTAGAAATAATTTTTTTCCCTCAAACGAAGTGGATTCCTGGTTCCTGATTCACAAAGATTCGTAATGTGAATATTCCTCTTGGGTGAATATGTGAGACTAAACGTGATTGGTTATAGATAAGACAAACAATAACTTCTAAAAACATTAAAACTACATTAAGATTCTACCTTGACTAGTTACACTCACTTAACACAAGAATATTAACGCATAGAATCTTGGCAAATATTCCACTTGTTAATTTAACGATTTATTTAAGCTCAACCATTAGGGTACAAACTCATATCTTCAATTAAGAACTTGTGAAAATCTTCGACTCCCTGAGCTGTTATGACGTCAAGAACAGCTGGTGATCTGAGGCTGGCGGTGCAGTGTAATAACTTTGGCAGGTTCAGTATTGGCAACACGTGTGGTGCAACTACGTATATTTAAAGGTGGTGCAAACTATGTACAGTATAATAAAATGCATTAAAACTATGTATAATAAAATGCATTAAAACTATGTATAATATAAAACGTTGTTAAAACTATATATACGTAACTTAAAACTACCAAGACATAATTCAGAATAATTTAAGCCCTAAGGAACATATTTCTTGAAGGTGTTCTCAGCGAGTCACGATCACTTGCAACAGCCTTGAATGTTAATCAACAATAAATTCCTCCCAGGTAAATATATCCTGCAGGTCTCAACTACTGTGTCTCAGCCATTGGATTTTCGTGTAATTTACTATATATTATTTCTTCACTGTTTTGGGGAGTTATTTATTGTGACTTTTTACTATGATAATGGTGGTAACGGTAATGATAATAATAATAGACGATAATGATAATACCTGTACTGTAATAATAATACGTACTGTAATAATATCGATAAAAATAACAATATTAAAATAAAATCAGACACTCACAGAGGATGTTGATGGTGGTGTGGGCGGCCATGGGCGTGCTGGTGGCCGGGTTGGAGACGTGACAGGTGAGTTGTTGACCATTATCAGCTGCAGTCACCTGTAGCACTGCCCGGGCCTTCGTCAACCCATCCTCACGTTCTTCCACCGTCGACGTCACCTTCTGCCCAGCCTTGAACAACCTGTGGGTCATGTTTACTATAGAGAGGAACTCAAGTTGGGTGGTACACACACACGTAGACAAGCAGAGTGTAATTTTTGACCCTACAGACAAAGCATTACACCCAGCTCTAAAAACAAGGTCGTGTCACCTCTGAACTTCCATAACGACCCCCATAAAGGAAGTAATTACACCTAAGTACAGTTAAGAGGTTACAACGTCAAGTTAAAGAAGATATCAGTAAAGAAAACTGTCAGGGTTTTTAAAAGCCTTTTGGAGTAAAACTTGTTAACTCTTGGAAAAATTTGATACATTATTAACTGTAAGCTCCTGTGAACCGTAACTTAACCAACACAAACACAGGTACACATGTTATGGTACGGTGCAGTCAAGAGTCTATTTATATATCCGGTACAGTGAATAGAGAACACCCACTAATGATTGGTTGAGTGTGGTAGTTACATCCCTGGTGACCCAACAGCCAATGTCACCAAATCAAAACATAAACCAAAAATGACTAAAATCAAATCACACCCATAAGGATTATTAATGATGTGAGGACGACTGATACTCACGTGAGGGTAGGTGGAGGATTACCGCCGCGGGAGGTACACAACACAGTCATTTGTTCACCCGCCTTCACCTCCCCGCCTTCCACCACCTCCACCTCTGGCCATCCTGGGCGTTCTGACCCACATAACACGAGAGTATTTATTTATTAACTGTAGTCAACATGGTAATATATTCATACACGTAATACATTTTATATTAATAGGACTATATAGGTATGTCTTAAGTAATGTACGTACAGTATAGGTGATTTTATATAGAAATATATGAAAATACAATGAGAGACAGAGAGGGAAGAGAGAAAGGGTGAGAGAAAGAGAGAGAGAGATACGACGTTGGTTGTTAAGATACTGGTGGTAGTGGTTGTGAAAGTAGTGGTGGTAGTGATACAATAGTGGTGACGTAACTCAACCAAATACTCAGCAGTTTTCCGGTACTATATTTACATAATACAAAACATCGAAAAGGTTATTAAATGCACATGAATGGTTAACGTTAATCAAAAATTAATTAAGTTTTTATAATATATGGCCGTGGAAAATAATTTAGCGCCATATAATTATCTTCACAGCATATAATATTTACTGTATCAACACCTGACGCAACAGTGAAAGTTAAATCCCGCCAAAATTTTTAACATCAAGAGTAATTAGCCTCGACAAAACTTACAATAGCGTTAATAATAAGAGTAAAGATAATAATAATAATAATACACTAATAATCGTCTTCTCTCTCTCTCTACCTCTCCCTCTTCTCTCTCTCTCTCCCTCCCCTCCTGTTTTCTCTCCCTCGTTCACTTACTGATGACAGCAATAAGATGGGTGTAAGAGATGGAGTGTTTGGCGGCTGGGTGCGTCGCCTGGCAGTCCGCTGTTGCCTGTGTCATCAACTGGGTCCTGGCCAGCTGGGAGGTGCTCACCCACCCACCTCCTTCATGTTCACTCACTTCAGTTGTGCCCGTAGATACCCGTGACCCTGGTAACGTAAGATACCACGTTAATGACAATACTACTTACTACTACTACTACTACTACTACTTAAAAAAACAAGGACCAGCGCCAAAATTACCAAAAACAGTTCATAAACAAGAGAAACAAGTTGGAAGGGACTGTCACAATGGCGTGGTTCATCAATACTCCATCGCCATGAGTGAACCATCAACAACCAAGGCCTTAAAGCACTTATTAACAAACTAACTACACTACTCCATCAACTATAAAAAAATATACTATATAACTCAGTCTCTCAGTATAGAAACACGAGTGAATTTTGAACTATATGGAGGTAAAATTCAAACACATGGCAGGATGCAAATTGATATGACCTTACATACTTAAAAACCCTTATTTTACCCTTGAATTATATGAAAAGGTGAATATTAGGTGATCAAAGGGTAGGTGAAGGGGTGACTGACCTTGGAGATGCCAGGTGAGGGTGGCCGGGGGGTTGGCAGGTGAGGTGCGGCAGGTGAGAGAGAAGAGTTGACCGGCCGCCACCACTGATGGGCCAAACACCATCACCTGGGCCGGAGCGTCTGGTGGTATCAGAGTAAACACGGATTATAACCTTTTACCAATTACTGTTATTGTTATTGTTATTGTTATTACGTATTATTGTTATTATTATGTTAGTGTTATGATTGCTGTTATTAATATTATTGTTAGTATCAAAATAATTATTATTGTATGATCTTTAATATTTATTTATTATGATTTGCATACAGTGGAGTTTAATTATTGTGTACAGTGAAGGTAGTGTACAGTGAAGGTAGTGTACAGTGAAGGTAGTGTACAGTGAAGGTAGTGTACAGTGAAGGTAGTGTACAGTGAAGGCTGTGTACAGTGAAGGCTGTGTACAGTGAAGGTAGTGTACAGTGAAGGTAGTGTACAGTGAAGGTAGTGTACAGTGAAGGTAGTGTACAGTGAAGGCTGTGTACAGTGAAGGTAGTGTACATAATCAAGGAAGACATACAGTGTGGAGTACTCACAGTGTACAGTGAGGGTGACGTTAGTTGTTAAAGGTCTGGGCAACAGATCACTTGATACACGACACTCATACACGGCTCCATCCTCTTCCTGTGTCGCTCTCACTACCTGCTTTATCCTCACGCCCTTCCACGCCCTCCCTTCACTACTGGAGGAGGAGGTGGAGGCCGTGTTGGTGCTGGAGGACTCCTCGGGGTCGCGTAGTATGTGTGTAGAGGCGTGGTTGAGAGGGCGGCCGTGTCTGTACCAGGTAACCCAAGGTCGAGGCCGTCCACCCACCACCTGGCAGATTAAGGTGCGCTGTTCCCCTGCTACCAGTACCTCACCTGTCTCGTACCCGGTGATTACAGGTGGTCCAGGGGCATCTGTAGGAGGGTGATACAGTGTTAGTGTGATGGGGTACTAGTGATATTAAGTACCAGTGTTAAAGGTACTTGTGTTACGAGGGACTTACATAACACACACAAACTTACTGACACACTCAAAAACATACACATACACTTACATAAATATAATCACACATACACACACAACATACATTGTATCTCTGATCCTAGCTTCCTTCCCCACTGTACAACGACCTCCTCCTCCCAACCTACACAACAACATCCTATGAAAGAGTCCTTATTAATCCTACCATCCTGTCAGATCACTTCCTTTTACAGCCCCTCACTTGATTTCCCGGGAGTACAGGCTGCGGTGGTCACAGCAGCTCACACAGTCCTCGGTCCTCAGTTTCAAAGGATCGTAAGTTGAATAATTCTCGTAAGGAAAGTTGAAAAAATGTATGGATCACTTAAAGATTAGACACCCCAGCTTATTTCACCTGATTAGACATCCCAGCTTATTTCACCTAGACACCCCAGCTTACTTCACCTGATTAGACACCCCTAGCTTATTTCACTTAAAACAGCCCAGCTTATTTCACCTGCTTAAATACCTAAGCTTTACACCATACAATATCCATTAACCTTATCCATTCCTTCTATCTCTAGTACATAACTACGTCTGCCTTTATCCAAGCTTCTTTTATTTATCATTATTTTTTTATCCGTGGTTGGTATACGCCCAATCCTGAATCGTGGGGCGGCTCATAAATACAGGGAGGCGGGTGGGTGGGGGTGTGGTGGAGTAATTTTCCGGGAGCCGAAGTGGTGTACTGGAGGTCTCTGTGTTTAAAGTTGTCCTTACAAGCTCCACACACACATATGTATACATACACACAGGTGCAAATACACACACCTGGGAGTCGATTACTCCACATTGTAATGCTTGGAGGAGCACTGCACGAGGTGGTGTCAACGCTTTCGAGTTAGCCCGACTGCAAACCGAGGCAGACAAGCGCCAATGCCGGAAAGACGCTGCCACCGCCCCTCCCGCAGTAGGTGCAGCCCTCCACATGTACTATCGTGGACAAAAGTTCGCTCCTTCCCAAACTGAAGCAGTATCGACCCGCACAGCACACCCGCACCAGATAACAGTCAGGGTAAGTCAGTTCGGAGACTCATTCCCGTGTCTCAGTTTCACTACAGGGAGCGAACTTTTGTCCACGATACTACAACGAATGTGAACGACTCTGACGGTCCCGTATCGGTCTCTTTAGTCACGTCAAAACTCACCAACCTAGGTGACATCCCTAATAACTCACATCATTGTATCACTGCTGGATGATCGTCACACTCGATTCACAGTGACAGCAAAGTAGTAGTTGTGTGTTAACTCGTGTTTAAGTGTATCGATGTATGTATTGTGTGAGTGAAAAAATACACCACAACTAGCACTATCACCACCACCATCTATCTTCACAACTAAAACCACCATGAATTGTACCTTGACCACCACCAATATTCCCACTATCACCAGCACTACCACCACCACCACCTCGACCTTCACTCCCTAACTCGTATGAATATCTCTCAACCTCCGCCACCCATACATAAACATACAAACGACAATATTATACAAAACTCGAAAAAAAAAACGGCAGAAATTTTTTATCCATTACATAAACAAGAACGACATAACCTGAGAGATGAACATAGAGGAATAATGAAGGAAAGATGACAAGTATTGGGTGATTTAATTCGTAAAACAAACATCATCCTTGAGTCTATATGTTCCCCCACTTCAGGAGTAGAGCGGACTATAATAATCCGTTATATGGAGGAGGTTCATATCTAATGGACTCTTGATATAATGGACTTTTCTCTCCATGTAGTCCGTTAAGTGGAGGTTTCATTGTACTTGACCTTTGACCTACTATTGTGACCTTAAGTATCACATATCCACTTTCAATAAACGACTCTCCCCCATCACAGCCAGACCCTCTATACACCTAAGAGAGGCCCACTATTGCCCTCACTCATCACAACTCTAGGACACTCAAAAAGGTGCCTGATGGTCCTCATAACTGGAGGTTTAGGGACATTTCGGGGCCCATTTAACATTCTGATATAAGCATTTTAGTTAATGTTGTCATTATTGGAGCTGTAAAGTTAAGATATTTTTTTGACGTTTAACATTCTGGTGTTATTTATAAATATTTTTGTTAATATTATGTCATTATTGGTAGTGCAGAACACTTCTGGGAATGAGAGATTTCCAGGTAATGAGATGACTCTTTCAAACCAGGGAAAAAAATCCCCCAACACTGGAATTGTTCTGAATACTGGAAAAGTTTTATAAAAATTTCCAGAAAATGTGCCACTCGGAAAATCGTTCCAAAACCCGGAATTTTCTGGAAAATTCTGAGAAAATTTCAATTCCGGCAATAAGAGTTCCAGTTAAGAGGGATTCCGGCTAACGGAGATAATGTTATTTATATTTTAACATTTAACATTCTGATATTTACAAACATTTTAGTTAATATCAAATCATTTATTGGAACTGTAAATATCAATGTTTACTATAATTCATTAATAATTTTACTTTAGAAACTTGAATGGTTATCTGAATCTCAAACTTAACATTTTGATGACAAACGTACTTACTGTATTTTAGTCAATATTACATCACTATGTTGTTAAAAAAATCAGATGTTTGACTATAATTCATTGTCTGTGCTTTTAACTTTCCATTGGACGGTCACCTAATTCTCAAACTCAAACTAAATTAAATACCTGAGAATTCAATGCACTGTCAACACACACACAGAATCTAATGCACAGAAAAAAATAAAATAAAATCTGGACATTTTTTGTAGAGACGAACATTTCCGGGTAGTCAACATGGCCAAAACTCCTACAAAAGTTTGGTTGGTGTTTACAGAGCGAGGTTAAAGAAGTTCCTAAACCAAAGGGAATCCAGGTATCCAGCCAGCTGGGGGGAGGGGGGAATGAGGGGGTGTGAGGGTGAAGGGGGGGGGTGAGGGATGAGGGGTAACTATTAAAATTCGCTACGTGTAAAACTCAACAACTTTGATCTTAAATTCTCAAAAATGTGTAGGTTAATTTTTCACCAGCCTTGAGATAACAGAGGGTGTATACTTATGGTAGAGGGTTTGTGTTATTTAGTCGGTATCTTAGCTGCAGTCTTTGGTCTTAGCCAGTTAGCTCCCTTCTGAAATCACCAGCGTTTACCAGGGAGGGGGGGGGGGGGATTCTATTGCACGAGCTCTTGAGAATCAGTTTTTTGTTGAGTCGATTTAAGTGAGTCAGTCAGTTACGCTCTCAGATCTTCAGTTGAGGAAAAAGTGACTAACGGGCCTTTGAGACTCCGAGACACATTTTACAACAAGTCTTCATTAGTCAGGTAAGATTAATTATCACGGTAATTAATCGCTCGGCCGTGAACTCTTCTGACGGTAGAGTTCCGTCTCTCGTCAGGTCAAAGTGATGTTGAGATAATGTCTTAAGTAATAAAATAAAAATATTTCCGTCTTTCTTGAAGTTCACATAATATTCATACATATTTTGTCTTCAATATTAATAACATCATTTATCATTGTTTTTAACCATAAACAAAAATTCACTTAATTCGTTATCTAAATCTGCTTAAAAAAAACATTAAAAAATAATACAGTTTTAGCAAATTTATTACAATATAATTCCTTCCAGCTGTATAGTTATACATAAACCGTTAAAATACGCTACAATAGTAAGCTGCTCCTGAGCCTGATGGTCATTCAGCTCCGTGAGTTAACATGACCAGCTAAGGTTAGTTTTGGTTACATTAAGATGGTTGGTCTTTAAATAAAACAATCTAGGGGTCTTAATCTTCAGGTGATCTGACTGTAGACACCCAACAATTAAGTTATATATTACGCGAGACACGAAGAGCAGTGTGAGGAAGATGCCGCGTACAAGACTGAGCGGGGAACACTTGTCATCAGGATTATCTCAGCGTCTTCAAAAGGATGCTGAAAGCTTTCATCTCCCCTCCACGCTCAAGGCACAAGTCTTCGTCATCTCTCAGAATTAGGGTGAGGCTATGAGACCATCCCCCCCCACCATAACACACATGCACACACACACCATAACACACATGCACACACACACACATGCACACACACACACACCATAACACACATGCACACACACACACCATAACACACATGCACACACAAACCACAACACACACACACACGTATAAATTACGGACACGAGTAACATCAATACACGTTGGGGAGAATGTGTAAACACTACTGTAGGTGAGTATTGTCCTGAGCTAAATTTAGAGTTAATCTTGCTTTTGAAGGTTATAGACTTGGAGAGCCTCTGTAGGTACTTTATATAGCTTTAGAGGAGCTAAACTCAGCCTTCTGAGCTTAATACAAAGATGGGAAGACCTTCTGTAAGTTGTATTTATAGCTTTGGAGGATATAAGTTAGCTTAATAAAATATAGCCACGATAGCCCTAGGAGATAGTAGTTATAGCCAAGGACACCACAAAGATAGTTAATATAGCCAAAGGCAGTACAGTACTTAAACTAATGAAAGGAGTTATATGCTCAACAGTACAATACTCAAATCTTCATGTCATAAAAAAAATATTCCAAATTTTAAAACAATCCCTTGAAAACTGACTGAAGGATTAGTTAGGAATAGAAAATTGTGTCAGGGCCGCAAGTTCCTGTCACGGTGTTGGACGAGTCGAGCACTTTGGTGAGATTAACGTAGCTTGGTGTTGGGACTAACTAGGACAAGGGCTGATTCCATTACCGTGTGAATGACGAGGTTTAATGACTTAAGGAGACTTACACATCATGAGGTTAAATCATTATAAAATACAGCTAATTGGTGTTTCATTTATGAATCCGTAATTTTTGTTTCCGTATTAATAAAATAAAGAGAAATTCATATATATCACCATAATGTCATTGAAGTGTTTCATGTTCTGTCACCATAACACCAATGATATGTTATATGTTGTTACCATAACACCATGAAATATTATCACACGTTCCTAAATATACCCAGAAAATTACCCAATCCCTAAATATTAACGAGCCATCAGTTGAAGGTGTGAAGGACCGTGAAGCTGTATAGTTTCATACACAGGCCACAATAACCCAAGACGTATTTCATTACTGGTTCATTCACTGCACTATATAGCCAATAAACCTTATTTGTTCCGGGTGACGACTTCCTCCTGGGGTTTGTTTGTGAGGGAATATTGACACACCAGGACGTGCGCCCCACAACTGGTGGCAGCGATGGGATTCTGCTATTGTTCCTCGGTGTTGTTATGCTTCATGTACAAGTAAGAAGAGTGAGGAAACAATTACTACCAAGATGGATAACACTTTGTTGATATGCTTTTGATTATGTTAGGTAGATGTTATAATTATTGTTATTACTATTATTATTATTGTATTATAATTATTATTGTTATTATTATTATTAGTAGTAGTAGTAGTAGTTGTACTAGTAGTAATAGTACGTACAGTAGCTGAAGTAGTATACGATTATTAGTTCACATTTATACACACTATCACACACAGTCACCGTGGTTCACATCCCCCAGACTCCCAGCCACTCCACCACCGCCACCCACATAAAATACTTCCCAAGAAAAATAATATCACAAACTACCAACCTCCCGAACAGTATTTACTTTAAATTAAGTTGGCGACACACCTCGACCCATTACTGGGAGAGTTGGCAGCCCTGACACTACCACCTGACAGACTAATTCATTTCTTACAGTTCACAGATAACTTGATTACATCCTAAATTTTTCTGTGAATTAATTTGAAGTTCTTTTTGGATAGTGTCTCAGAGGGAAAAGTGCTTAAGGAATTATTAGAAGAAAATAAGGATGGTATGAATATTAGTCACCCTAGCTTATTTTACTTGATTCAACACCCCAGCACTAACCTAACCTAACCCCCAAGGTAATGTTAGGGTGTTTAATCATCATGTGAAGTAAGCTGCAGTGCCTATTATTCAGGACAGGAATGTAAGAAAATTTGGCATAAATAGAGTTTTTAAATTGTTATAGTAAAGTGTTAAATTGTTTACTTTTGTTGCATCTATCATGTTGCATCCATCAATCATGTTATATCCATCTATCATGTGCCCATCTATCAAGTAGTGTCTATGTATCATGTTGTGTCTATCATGTTGCGTCCATCTATCATGTTGCATCCATCTATCATGTTGCGTCCTTCTATCATGTAGTGTCTGTCTATCAAGTGTCTATCATGTCTTATCCCTCTATCATATCGTGTCCAACTATCACGCTTTAAAATATTTCGAAATAAGACTTTTCGTGAAACTTGAACAATACTGAAATACTCGACCTGAGATTAATGTATTGAACTGGCCATCTTCTTATACAGTTTTCAGCACATCAAATAGTCTTCTATACTCTCAATAATCACTATGTTGCAAGCTGCAGAATAGACACTTGTTGTATTCTGTTAAATGGACACCTGTCAGGGAGGGGCGTGGTCAGAGAGGGGGCGTGGTCAGAAAGGGGATGCGGTCAGGAAGTGTTTGGTAGGGTGTGTGGTCATGGAGGGTGTGGTAGGGTGTGTGGTCATGGCGGGTGTGGTAGGGTGTGAGGTCATGGAGGGTGTGATAGAGTGTGTGGTCATGGAGGGTGTGGTAGAGTGTGTGGTCATGGCGGGTGTGGTAGAGTGTGTGGTCATGGAGGGTGTGGTAGGGTGTGTGGTCATGGAGGGTGTGGTAGAGTGTGTGGTCATGGAGGGTGTGGTAGAGTGTGTGGTCATGGAGGGTGTGGTAGAGTGTGTGGTCATGGAGGGTGTGGTAGGGTGTGTGGTCATGGAGGGTGTGGTAGGGTGTGTGGTCATGGAGGGTGTGGTAGAGTGTGTGGTCATGGAGGGTGTGGTAGGAAGTGTTCTCACCCTGAATGTACAATGACGTCAGTAGGCGCTCAATCATTACATAATTACAGAGTGCTGTGTAATGGAGGTGGCGACATGTTTACCTACTTGATGAGAGAGAGAGAGAGAGAGAGAGAGAGAGAGAGAGAGAGAGAGAGAGAGAGAGAGAGAGAGAGAGAGAGTTATGTGAAGGATGTTCCATAAACCTCGAATAACAAAATTACGCAAAACACACACCAAAAAACCGAGAAAACAACGTCGTAAAACAGTAGTTGGCAACAGTATCCGCCATAATTTCATATCAGCTGACAGATGCAAACAAGTCCCCTTTTCAACAGTGATATACAGTCGGTCCGACTAATTACCCAAATGTACCCAAGTATAGCCGCAATGAAGTCAAATAATGGTCCTACATGAATAAATCGGACTGTCAATCACTTCTCGACTTGTATTTGGTGTCAGAAAGCCACAAAAAATTGGTAAACTTAATTTAATCTGAGTTGTGTTGTGTTGGGTTGGGTTAGGTTAGGTTAGGTTAGGTACATGCACTTGATCTATTAACTCAGATTAAATTAAGTTTTCCAATTTTTTGTGACTTTGACACCAAATACAAGTCGAGAAGTGATTGACAGTCCGATTTATTTATGTAGGACCATTATTTGACTTCATTGCGGCTATACTTGGGTAATTAGTCGGACCCATATACAGTCATATTTCCCCCCACAAACATCGTGCCGATAATATTTCACGATCTTAAAACCACTACATTAAACGCTAAATCAGACTATATAACTAGGCTACTGTATATAGACTAGATAATCATGAAAAACAAATTCCTGTCAAAATTTGAAACGATAAAGCTAGTCGTGTGAGGCCAACTTACCCCTGGGAATGACGTAGGTGGTGTTCCGCTCAGCACAGTAACACGCCACTCATCTTCCCTGGCACAGCACTGGGTTGGTGCTACTGGTGTCTTAAGAGTCGGGCAATCCTGAGCACTTCTTGGGTCAGGCTTAACTCTCTACCAAGCTCTTAACCCCTTGTGTAATTGACGAATTCATTGTCTTTGTAATGAAGTGATTTTTTTTTAATAATCTCTATCAATATTAGTTATAAGAATTATTTTATACATATATGTCCAATAAACATTTACTTGGTCTTGAAAAACATCAGTTTACATAAATATCTCACAAGACCTGGAGAATTGTTTATTTTTTTTACATATGGATAATAATTCAACTCATATAAGACTCATAAACTCAGAATAATCATGTGTTAATATAGACAATATGGCGCCGTCACCTACACAGGGGTACAGAGCTGGGTACACAGTTTAACACCTGACTTACCTCCTCAGTCGCGGAACTCTTCACAAAATCACTTCTCACTCAGTATAACCTTGGCGAGCTTTCTCAACCCGTATCATAAACACTGCGCCACCAGGAGTAATCACCGGTGCCTGGCATTACCTTACATCCCACGAGAAAATTCATGAAAAGTCCACCTAATGATTGTCTGCTCTGGTGGTGTCGTGGAGATGTAGAATTCCTCTGATATCCTCACCGTGGTTCTCATGTGACTAAAACATTATCACTACGTCCTAAACTTATCTGATTTGAATAGGTAAAATTTCAATCGATTTATTACTCAAATACGTATCTTGATGACCCACATACGGAATTGAAATTGAAATATTTTATTGAGTTATAATAATCACACACGGGGAAAAGGTCTGGTTTTAGGCGTGTTCGAAGTAGTATCGAGCTTTAGCGAATCACTGAACCACTACAGCGAGGCTAATAATATTGGAGTTAGTTAATTTTACCGCCACACCACCACGTTAAGTACTGTACTGCGGTGTCCCTCAGGACTCATTTAGTTTAAAACTCAGGTTGAAACACGACGACCCTCTTTAAGGGAAGATGTTGTTTAATAATACGGGCGTAAAGCAGCTCAGAGTCTCGGTGTATAAATGTGCTTCTCGTCGGTGAGTGTGTGCACAAACATACACACAGCTAACAGCACGAGCTTCTGTCTACATATAAAAATAAACAAATGTTGAACTAGAACTCATAAGGTTAATTAAATGTTGACTTAGAGCAGAGTGATAAAAATGATGTGCTATACTAAATAATGATTAAATTGTCTATACCGGAGCACTCAAGGGAAATAACTGTGCTGGAACATTCATGGAACATAACTGTGCTGGAACATTCATGGAACATAACTGTGCTGGAACATTCATGGAACAAAACTGTGCTGGAACATTCATGGAACAAAACTGTGCTGGAACATTCATGGAACAAAACTGTACTGGAACATTCATGAAACATAACTGTGCTGGAACATTCATGGAACAAAACTGTGCTGGAACATTCATGGAACAAAACTGTACTGGAACATTCATGGAACATAACTGTGCTGGAACATTCATGGAACAAAACTGTGCTGGAACATTCATGGAACAAAACTGTACTGGAACATTCATGGAACAAAACTGTACTGGAACATTCATGGAACAAAACTGTACTGGAACATTCATGGAACAAAACTGTACTGGAACATTCATGAAACATAACTGTGCTGGAACATTCATGGAACATAATTGCAATGGAACAACCAAGGAACAAAAATATACTGGAGTGTTTTAAAATATATCACTGGAAATAACTACGTTTTCAAGATACAATTCTGAATTTACGAAAATACACACACACACACACACACATTGGCCAGCCCCTTGTTGACACCCCGTCACCTACTTCCCCCAGGTGCTCTGTTAACCCTCTATTAGGGGGGGGGGGGGGTGTGTTGGTAAAATAGGTGGGTGGTAATGGTGAAAAAGCGAAAGGGGCTGTGGGTAGAAAGGGAGGAATGGTGGTGGAAAGGGATAGGAGAGGTGTGAGTGGGAGGGAGAGGGGAGTATATTGATGGAATAGATGTTAATATTGATTGAAAATGAGAGGCCCTGAATATATATGACAGAGGTATTGAATAAAATTGAAACACACAATGAATACAAACAACACAACTGAACTAAACATGAAAGAAATAAGAAAAATAAAGAAAAAAATGAATGAAAAAGACAAACAGACGTAAGAGATAGAGGAATATAAGTATTAGAAGAGGCAGAAAGGAACTCAGCTGCGGGATACAAAAAGTCAATTTTCTGAACGTGTTTTTTCGCTTCGTGTGGTCAACTCAAAGCCACTCGCTGTCTCCCTCAGTCTCCAACAGCTGACCCCTTTAGTCTATGATGATGAGATGACAAGACTGTGTGCATTCATAACCCACTATAATGTACGATTAGCCTTAAATATTATAGGAATTTAATTGTGTAATGTTTAGAACACCTTAAAATGACTACAGTCACATACACGTAGTTACCTGCAACATACAATCACATACGTTACCTGTAATACACCTTTATATAAGATTAATATATGAGTTTAGTGTATAAGGAAGCTATAGTACACTCACGCAGTACAGCCAGGTTGACGGAGGCGACGAGGGTGGTGGGTGAGTGGTGGAGGGCAGGGTGGAGGGCGCGGCATGAGTACTGTTGACCGTCATCCACCGCCTCCACCCTCACCACCAGGCGGCTCCTCACACTCCATCTCCGGGGTAGTCTTGACTCCTCCACTACATCCTCGTGTAGATCTGTCGAGGTAGATGAAGATGTGAGTAGTAGTCGTAGTAGTGGTAGTAGTGGTAGTCGTAGTACCCAAAAAACTTTAAAAAAACCAAGAAGTATAGGAAAACTTAATACTTTTCCTACCTTCCAAGCCTTCGTATCATTAAGGACAAGAAACACCTTAACACAACACTGTTCTCGGGCAGCATCAGGTAGGTGAGAGTGTGTCGGTAATGATATGCACCAGCAGCCTACAGCAGTCACCTGAGCCACGCCCTCACAAGTTCCTACCTGAGTAATTCTCCGTAAATGGTGATGGTGAAAACGTTTCTAAATTGCCTCACTTAATTGGTTTCCATGTAACATTAAAGTCTGGCCGTCACTCGCTACGTTCTCTCATCCTAGCTACAGGGAACAGATTCAATTTACCAATGTTGGAAATTCGTACACTGATTATCTATAATTAGGGTGATTAAAATAGTTAAAAAATAATGACTAGCGTATTAGATCTGAGGGTTGGCGACCATAGCCCTCCACTGCATTCGTTTTTCGAACTGTCTTCACCAAACCTAAATGATTTTGTCTCCAGGAACATTTTTAATTCATCCACCCCTAAACTCTACCTACCCCTGGCCACCCCACCAACAATTTCATCCAACGATGTCTTTATAAAACTTCAAGAGCATTATAAAAGCATAATAACTTAAAGAGAACTAAGAGACCAGGTATTAGTGATGTA
The DNA here is from genome assembly GCA_958450375.1 of Homarus gammarus. NCBI lineage: Eukaryota > Metazoa > Arthropoda > Malacostraca > Decapoda > Nephropidae > Homarus > Homarus gammarus. Next base: position 2,329,652 of record CAUDMG010004131.1, on the reverse strand, counting down.
GCGCCATTATGTAGTGTGATAGTGTACTTTTATGTAGCGTGATGTAGTACCATTATATAGGGTGATAGCGTACCTTTATATAGGGTGATGTAGTACCATTATATAGGATGACAGTGTACCTTTATGAAGCGTGATGTAGTACCATTATATAGGGTGATAGCGTACCTTTATGTAGAGTGATAGCGTCTCTATACCATGCCAGGGTAGGAGGCGGCCTGGCATCAGTCACCAAACACTCGAGCCGTAGTGTGGCGCCTGCTCTCACCTCCACCACGTCCCCGTCACCAACACCCACCAGACTAATGCTCGTAGGCGACACTGACGAAGAAGATAATACTCACTGTTATCACCTGAAATATAGTGGGGGAAGATAATACAGTATTCATTGTTATTACCTGATTAAGAGTACAAGACCCCCCCTAAGTGCCAGATCAAGAGTACAAGACCCCCCTAAGTGCCAGATCAAGAGTACAAGACCCCCCTAAGTGCCAGATCAAGAGTACAAGACCCAAGTAATGTACCTCATCAAGAGTACAAGACCCAAGTACCAGACCAAGAGTACAAGAGCCCAAATACCACATCAAGAGTACGAAATCCAAATACCAGGTCAGTGTACACATTCTCTCAGATCTAAAGAGGACAGAATACGTACATTACCCAACAGTGTACATGAACTCCTCTTCTTTCCCCTCTTCAGGACATTACCTCTTGATTACCCTGAGAGAGAGTCCCTAACTATCTTGAAACACATCAGCACAAAATTGGACTTGCGTTTTTAACCGAGTTTTTTCCACCACCACACACACACACACACACACACACACACGCACACACGCACACACACACACACACACACGTACACTCATACTAACTTGTTTGATCTGGGATATACTTCATCCTGGAGTAAGTGTGATTAAGTGCATACTATAACTTAAATGGACTAAGTATAAGTGTGTTAAGTGCAGTAAAGATCATACATTATTTTCACTAGGGCATATAACTCTCTCTCTCTCTCTCTCTCTCTCTCTCTCTCTCTCTCTCTCTCTCTCTCTCTCTCTCACCAGGACCTGCAGGTGTCATCCCTCCTCCTCCACTTCCAGTCCACTGAGCCAAAATTTCTTCCAAGTCTCCAACATTTCTTAAAAACCTCCAGAAAAAGACAATATCATATATTTTCTTAATGAATTTCTTTCTTAAATTACTTCCTACACTTGTGCCATTGATGACATTTATTAATTGCTCTAAGATAATTTAAGAGTCATTTTTTATCATACTTTCCATTTTTCTTATATTTTAATGAGTATAAGATTTAAGATATAACTATGAATATACATTTTTTTTATATATAATTGAAGTGACATGATCACCAAAGACCATAATAATAATAGTAGTAATAATAATAGTCATAGTAGTAATAATAGTAATAATAATAATAATAGTAATAATAATAATAACAATAATAAATTCTCCTTCAACTATTATTACAGAAAAAAAGTAGAATATGCGGGTTAGAAGTCCCAGGGCGATAGAGACAAAAGGGCGCCATAAATCACCTGAATATGAAGGAAAAATACTGATTATTGGATACTTCTCAGATAGTGGTGAGTGACTATTTGTTTACGGTGTTGCCTCTATAAGGAAGGAAGGAAGGAAGGAAGGACGTATACCACTTCCTTGAGATATATTAATCTGACCTAGCATGACCTTTAGACCAAAATTCCCACAAATCCTCAAGAAATTTAACAAAAAACACTTAGGAAAGTTAACACAAACCCACTAGACAAATTTAAGGAGTGAACACAGACATTCAATGTGTTGGCCCAAGCACACAAGACATAGCCTTTAAGAAGGAGTTAACAGAGGCAGTGCAGGACACGGCCACAATCGGTCTCAGCTGTCAATACCGCCCTGGTTGGCTGGAGAGAGCAATTGGCGCGCTTTTTTCATGTCAACACCATCAGCTGATTTGTTCGCCAGCTCCCCGAAAATCGTTGGTCCGGGTCAGTTTTTACTTTTTCCTGCTTTTACCGTCTGATGGAACAATCTACGAGTAGTAGTGGGTAAAGGGTGTTTTTTAAAGCTTTCCCTTTACCGCCTGCTGACACACACACACACACACACACACACACACACACACACCTATGTTCCCCTGCCTGGTCTTCTTTCATGCTATACAACAAAGGGTCCAAGAAAGACTACACAAGAGGGCGCTAAAGATTATTTTCTCCCTCTCTCCTACACCACATATCAAGAGGCGCTCAATTCACTGACACTCTGTTATGGCGAAATATTATATATATATAGCACACGAAGCTACTACACCGTCCTCCTCACCGTCTCCTGCTACCACCTGAGATCCCTCGTCCACCACAACCACATCCAGCCCATACGACCATTGTAAACACCATCAATAACAGGTACTGTATATAACTTGTATAATAATCATTCCTTCACAATCTCACTTTTATACTGTAATTGTCCTGAAATTCCTTGTTAAATGACCCTTTGGAGCTGAGAGAGAGAGAGAGAGAGAGAGAGAGAGAGAGAGAGAGAGAGAGAGAGAGAGAGAGAGAGAGAGAGCATTATAAACTTCAAGACTCTGAACTAATGCAGATAATGAGAATATTTTACTGTACTAGCCTGGGGAGGTGAACACGAGAGGACATTAGTGGAAACGTAAAAAAATAAAGTAATGAAAATGAATATAAAGAAAGGTTTTTATAGAAGAAATAATTAAGGGCTTGGGGACATTAAGTGAGAATATAGTGTAGGAGGAATTTGAGGATTTTTTTTAATAAGTTTGAGTTTGTTTCTGTGTTTGAGGGAGGCGGTGTACCTAACCTAACCTGTCACCCAAGGTAAGTCACCATATACGAGGTACATTAAGGTAAGTCAGAGCTGCCTCACACCTGCTAATGATGTTAAGGTAGGAGGATTTACCCATAACAAGAAGGGTGATATCCATGACAGATTATATGACTCACCCATGACAGTAAAGTAGAATGACTTCCCCATGACAAGAAGAGTGCCATCGATGACACTATGACTTACCCATGACAGTAAAGTAGAATGACTTACCCATGACAGTAAGGTTGGCAGCAGCCCAGATGGGGGAGGTGGTGATGGTAGGTCCTACTTGACACTGGTATTCTCCATCATCCTCGAGTGTCACCCCCTTGATAACCAGGTGATGCTCCCCCTTACTCGAGTCACCTATGTAGTGGTAACGAGGGTAACCCGGAACGTCACGCTCGAACCCTGGAGGAGTAGCGGGGAGATTAGTGTGGTGGGGAGAAGGGGAGATTAGTGTGGTGGGGAGAAGGGGAGATTAGTATGGGAAGAGACGGGGAGGGTAGTGGTAATCCGGAACTATAAGAGCCGGAGGGGAGGTGTTAATGGTATTATGTGGGGCAAAGGAAATATCAATCCAATTTGGTATCCAACCTTGAACCTTAAGAGGCCATAAAGTGGTGCTAAGTGACAAAAGGATTGACTGACACCACTTATTTGAGCCCGAGGGGAACAGGAAATAAAATAAGGTTTAGTTTGGCGTCGTAATACTGATTGACACTTGAGGGCGGCACAAGGACCAATCTCAGTGCCGCCCTTGATGAAAACCTGTGAGTAAGCCAATCAACACTTGACTTAAAATACCTTTACTATCACGCACTAATCATCAATAATAAAGATGCTAATACTACTAATAATAATGGTGGCCCTTCGTGTAACGAGGATAGCCGGCCCAGGGGCCACCTCAGAGTGAATTTGTTTAAGGTGTACAAGCTGTCCAGTGTCAAGGAATAGTCCGAGAAGACCGGACAACTCGCCAACTGCACTGGCTAACCATTACCCCGGAACACGATTAACATCCAGGTCCCCAACTACTGCTGGGTAGACAGAGGCAAATGGCGTGAAGAAACTTGCCTCAATACCCACAACCATCTCACTCTTACCAACACACACTCTAACTCTTACCACACACACACACTCTCACTCTTACCACACACACACACACACACACACACACACACTTATGCTGCTTATAGACTCATAGACTCTCACCAACACACTCAAGGACTTCTTTTCGTATGACAGGATGTATTGAGACTTACTATGTAATTACTGTAAGTGCATCCTGGGAATCTAACTACAAGTGTCTGTATCCTTTTGAGGTGGTTTATCAATCACTGGAGTGGTGGTGGGGATGGTGGTGGTGGTGGTGGTGGTTATGGTGGTGGTGGTGGTGGTGGTAGTTATGATGGTGGTGGTGGTGGTAGTTATGATGGTGGTGGTGGTGGTGGTGGTAGTTATGATGGTGGTGGTGGTGGTGGTGGTGGTGGTGGTTATGATGGTGGTGGTGGTGGTAGTTATGGTGGTAGTTATGGTGGTAGTTATGGTGGTAGTGTAGTGGATATTGATGAAGTCTTTTGATATAGTCTCCCATCAAGTCTATTTTATCGATAATTACAAAGTTTTTATTCATTCATCACAGATTCATGAGTAAAGAGGAGTAGGATAATAGAGGGAGGGGGAAGGGGGGAAGGGGGGAAGAGGGAGGGGGAAAGGGGGAAAGAGGAGGGGGAAAGGGGGGGAAAGGGAGAAGAGAGGGAGGGGGGTTATGAAAGAAAGTGTATTGTTCTTTGTTGTTCTGATTCTTTGTGATGTCTGATATGAAGACATTTGAGAGAGAGAGAGAGAGAGAGAGAGAGAGAGAGAGAGAGAGAGAGAGAGAGAGAGAGAGAGATTATTATGTTATCCTTTCGAGAGGATATTTAAGAAAGAAAGAAAGAAAGAAAGAGAGGGTAAAAAGAAAGAAATAATACCCCTCCCTCTTCTCTCACTAATAACATCTTTCACTCTGTATATTGAAAAGTTTAGAACGTTGTGATGGCCAAGTAATATAAACAAGCACTGCATCTTAACCCAAGCTTCCCACAGCGAAGACCTACCCATAGTACCACCACCACCACCACCACTAGTACCACCACCAACACCAACAACAATCATGACACCACCACTAGTACCACCACCACTAGTACCACCACCACCACTAGTACCACCACCACCACCACCACCACTAGTACCACCACCACCACCACTAGTACCACCACCAACAACAATCCTGACACCACCACTAGTACCACCACCAACACTACCACACCTACACCAGCAAACAGCCTTAACCTACCACCACTACACCACACCATCACCACTACACCACATCATCACCACTACACCACATCATCACCACTACACCACACCATCACCACTACACCACATCATCACCACTACACCACACCATCACCACTACACCACATCATCACCACTACACCACACCATCACCACTACACCACATCATCACCACTACACCACACCATCACCACTACACCACACCATCACCACTACACCACACCATCACCACTACACCACACAGGCCAAACCTACCATACCATCTTTTACGAGTTCTGGCACTTGTCCCATAAAGGTCACATCCTGGGAGCTCTGGCCATGAAATAAATTAATTCCTGTTCAAGATCCCAGAAGAAAGGTGAATTGGTGTCGTATACGGAGGATTGGTAGCCTATAAAGCTGGACCTGTGTGAGACTCTACTGCTGATGATCTGGTGTTGGAGGGTGTTGGAGGGTGTTGGGGGGGTGTTGGGGGGGTGTTGGGTGTTGGGGGGTGTTGAGGGGGTTGTTGGGAGGTGTTGGAGGGTGTTGGAAGATGTTGGAGGGGTGAGGGATGTTGCTGTGGTGGGTGTTGTGGTGGTGGTGGTGGTGGTGGTAGTGGTAATTACCAGGCTCCTCACACTGTCATTCATACATAATACTGAAATACGCCTTCAAACACCAACAGAATTATGTGAATATATAAATGAATGAATGATAATAACAATAGCAATATTAGTAATTATAACAAACAATAATAATAATAATCACAATAATTACAACAATAACAATACTACTACTACTACTACTACTACTACTACTACTAATAATAATAATAATAATAATAATAATAAATGAATCACTATATGGAATTCACTGTAAATTCATCAAGCAAATTGGTCACAGATTCACAGTTCCCGGTCGTCCATAACTCACCCAGATAGAGAGGGAAATAGTGATTATTGAACAGACGAACACAGAGACCACAACACGCCCGGTTATGGGGGGAGAGAGAGAGAGAGAGAGAGAGAGAGAGAGAGAGAGAGAGAGAGAGAGAACACCACCTAATGAAAACAATTGTGTTCCTTTTATTTCTCAATCTATTTATGTCTTTCACTGTGTTATTTTGTTTATATTCTTCTCTCTCTCTCTCTTTCCCTCTTTGTACCTTTCTTCCTCCCTGTATCTCTCTCCCTTTCATTTTCTCTCTCTCTCCACCCCCCTCTCCCATCCCATATTCCCTCCCTTTTACACTTAACCAGGTGGAGGGTCAAAGGTCACCCTCCCCATCCTCCTCCTACCCTCTCACTTGACACCCTTCGTTCACCTCACTGGGTTCGGGGGAAGAAGGTGCTATATACGTCACACTCCCCCATAAGGTCGCCAAGCCTGTGATTGTAAGAGGTTGAATGGACCTTAATGAGTATAAGTGTTCTGGTAGCTGTGATGTGTGGGAGGTGGAGGAGGAGCCGGAAGAGGAGGAGGAGGAGGAGGAGGAGGAGGAGGAGGAGGAGGAGGAGGAGAGAGAGAGAGAGAGAGAGAGAGAGAGAGAGAGAGAGAGAGAGAGAGAGAGGTGGTGTGGGCGGGCGGACTGATGAAAGTAGAAGTAGCGAGAAGGGGGAGCGGCGAGAAGGGGGAGCGGCGGGGCGGAATGACAACCACCAAGGCGGAAATAGAGACGGAAATGAAAACAAGTAAATCATTGGGGGTGACAGAGTAGCTCAATATATAATGCAGGACGCCAGTACAGGCACAGAGGGAGCGTATGTCCGTCTGGCGTAACTTCCATATTCGTCTCGTTGTGGGGAGATATACAAAGCCAGGCGCTGTTGATCGCTCGTACTGGCGATAGCTTAAACTACTCCACTTCCCCATAATCACCAATCATTCACTATAATAATCCTAATTAGCTTATTTCATCCTAATCACCTAACTACCTAAAAACCATGATAAAGTAACAACACTAACCGCTGTATCTAGAATCTCATCACTAAAGTCTAATCACCCTAATTACTGAGATAATCTTAGCCATGCGTCAATCATGAGGGTAATTATAATCAATAGAGCTTTATAAGGCACGTGGGTTTGAGAGGGGTTCGGAACCTAAGCAAAGGATTCAGACCCAATTTAAAGGATTTGGATGATATTTAAAGCGTTTGGAATCCACTTAAAGGGCCCAGATACAATTTAAAGGGTTCGGATGCCATTTAAAGGGTTCGGATGCAATTTAAAGGGTTCGGATGACATTTAAGGAATTCAGAGCCTATGGCGAGGATTCGGAGCCAATGAAATGAGTTCAAATCCTAAATATAAGATTCAGGCCACATTCAAAGGGTTCGGGTGCCTTTTAAATTGGGTTCAGATCCTATGGAGACGGAAATGACAAGATGGACGACACAATTCACGCCAAAATCTTGAAATTTATCGCCAAAATAGGGTAAATGGCGGCAGTAGGCGATTTATTGATTTAATTGGTTGGGTTGACTCGTAGACACAAAGGCAATCAGCCGAGGCTTAAATAGACTTTCATGATAGAGGTAGTCATGGTCGAGTCCACTATGTAGTCAACGTCGAATATAAATAAATAAATAAATACATCGTCACAAAATACGTAAACTGATTCTTTTCCTAACCTGGAGGAGGAGGAAGACAAGAAGAAGAAACAGGAAGAGGAGGAGGACAAGAAGAAGCAGAAAGAAGAAAAGGAATAACAGACGACAAAACAAACATTGGGTAGACTCAGAAATGAAACTCACGAGAGATAATCCTAATGAAATGACAAAGACCAAGTCACTCATCCTTATATTACAGGTGAGAGAGAGAGAGAGAGTACTTGTTATGCTTCACAATAACAAGAACATCAACTTTTGGACAATACAGTACAGAATAAAGTGGATTTAAGTTACAAAATAATGAAATTGGTGAAGGGAGAGTCTTTGAAGGATCTATATACGGTAAAATAGTAAATGAATCTAAATGATATTGGGAACATTGTACTGTACCCTTGACGACACACACACATACACACATTTCTGAGTCAACAATACCATAATAACAGCTACCAAAACAGCATTAACAGCAAAAGTAATATCAGCAGTAACACAGCAGCTATCAGTGAAGCGGCACCGTCACAGAATATTGATGGAAGACAATATATATTCTCGGTGTGGCTACAGTTGGGGAGCTTTTGAGGCTAAATAAACAGTTCCCTCTCTTGCTCGCAGTAGTGGTGTGTGTGTGTGTGTGTGTGTCAACCATGGAGGCATACACACACACAACCTGACAATTACAAAATCACGCATCATTTCAGTAACACACACACACATACACAGACGCCTTTGCAATAACACATACATACACACATACATAATCTTGCAATTACAATCTCAATCATTCTTGCAATTACACATACATTGAGAATATAACTTACACACACACACACACACACATATCAAGTCAGCCATCCACTGTGTAGTTCCCCGTCCTTGGATCACAGAGACCTAAGTTAATTGACGATATATACTGTTGTGTCTCTATTGGTGATGGTGTTGGTAATGGTGATAGGGGTGTTGATGGTGGTAGTGGTGATGGTGGTAGTGGTGGTAGTAGTATTGTTTATGGTGATAATGGTGATGGTGGTAGTGGTGGTAGTAGTATTGTTTATGGTGATAATGGTGATGGTGGTAGTGGTGGTAGTAGTATTGTTTATGGTGATAATGGTGATGGTGGTAGTGGTGGTAGTAGTATTGTTTAAGGTGACGATGGTGATAATGGTGATGGTGGTAGTGGTGGTAGTAGTATTGTTTAAGGTGACGATGGTGATAATGGTGATGGTGGTAGTGGTGGTAGTAGTATTGTTTATGGTGATGGTGGTAGTAGTCGATGAGGTGTTTAGGGAAACATGGACTGAGGATTAATATACAATAACAATACTGTACTTGGTAACTCACGACCCAATCAGAACGTTCGATACTTAGGTCCTTATGGTAACGAACTACGTGATTGGTCTATAAACTGCCCTGACTCTCTGATGGTCATACTGTACTGTACACTGTATACCTACACTGTCTATGTACACTGTTTCTATACCTACACTGTTAATATACACTGTTTCTATACCTCACCAAAATTAAAACTAAACTAAACTAACCTAATCCTAAACCAAACTTAACCTAAAACTATAGTCAAGGATCATGTAACTATTTTCAGACCAATTCTACCCCATGTATTACAAGAGAGCCTGACCAACACCCCAGACATCAGTGTTATGTTTATATTGCATTTAATAATTAGTTGTACACACACACACACACACACACACACGACACTATAATTCAACACGGGACACAACGCTATAATTCATATGTTATACAAATTCAACGCTTGGAAATACAGCTTGTTGTAGTGATTAAATTTAAGTGATTTTAATTTAATTTTACAGTTTAGTTTGTGAAGATATGTATAATTTATATATAATAAATATCTATAATTGATATAATATTAAATTAAGATATTTTTATTCGTTTATAATCAGTGTTGCCAAGTTTAATGAAGCATCACAATAATTTAACCCTTTGAGGACGATGGTTTAACCCTTCACGGCTCAAAGGGTTAAAATTTAAGTTTAGTACCCTCGTATTAACGTGTTTTTAGGTCAGGTTATGGTGGGTGATACAAGCAGGGGTGTCAAATCGTCAGGTGATCAGAGGTGTGTGTGTGTGTGTAGGGGGGGGGGGGGCAACCATCACCCACATAGCTTCAGGTAAAGTCCGATTTCGCCAGAGTAATCCACTCCATTTAATTAAAGGATTTATTACTCCTGGGGACAACAGGGAGTCTGGCCTAAAGTTTTTAAAAGATATTCACCACACGGGTTGATATGACAGTACAGGAAGTGCTGTTTCTGTAGTGTGTGTGTGTGTGTGTGTGTGTGTGTGTGTGGATTAAGTGAACTTGTATATAAAAATTTCCTTCAGGATTTTTTTCTTCTGACCACGTGAAGATTAGTCACCCCAGCTTATTTAACCTAAAGATTAACTATCCCAACGCTAACCTAACCTAACCTAACCTAACCTAACCTAACCTAACCTAACCTAACCCCTAGGTAGCATTAGGGTGGTTAATCTTCAGGTGAAATAAGCTGGGGTGTCTAATCTTCACGTCGTCATTATTTTTCCCGATGTTCAGCCGCCACCTAGACAATCCTTCACCCTGGCAGCCTCACTAACAGGTTGGGTCGGGTGGGATTTATTTTACAGTGAAAAGCAATTTACAACCAAACAGTTATCTCTTAAATCTGTATGACAACTTGTACCAGTGTGTTGTCCTGAGTGAGAGCTGCCTCGAGGGTTTGTACTGTACCACACACACACACACACACACACACACACACACACACACCAGGTAGGTAAAGTAAGGTTGAATCAAGGCTTTATTACTACTATATTGAGTCTGCTTATTGTGCTGAAGGCTGTAGGTTAGAGTTAGTTTAGGTTAGATTAGTTAGTTTAGGTTAGATTAGAGTTAGTTTAGGTTAGATTAGAGTTAGGTTGGAGTTAGTTTAGGTTAGGTTATGGTGATGTAAGCAGTACACAGTATAACTAGAGTGGGTGATGGGCCTCCCCTTGTATCGACATATTAAGAGTGTACACTAGAGGGGGGAGAAACTGCCTATTATTCCGCTATTAATTACACACTGTTGACTTAGGAAAATGTTGTTTTTTTAATTCCCGACACGTGTTGTAGTTTAGGATATTATAAGGTACAGAAGGATGCTCTTATACGGGAGGTGTTGTACTGTAGTTTAATATATGGATCACATGAAGAGTAAGCATTCCAGTACCTGATGGTTACTTAGTTCTTTTAACACTATCAGGAGGCGTTATATTTTATTAACTGTTTATATTTTCTATATTTCATTCCTTCTTTCATTATTTTTCCCTCCCTTATGATTCCTTCTCTCCGTCCTTACCTCCTTCCTACCTTCATTCCCTCCCCCTCTTTCATTCCTCCATCCTTCCTACCGTCTCTTCCTTACCTTCTTCTCTCCTCCTTACTCCCATCTTCCTCCCTTACACCTATCCTACCGTTTACCTCCCTCCCTCTCCTCCCACTCCACTTCCCTCCCACTCCTCCCACTCCACCACCCCCACGGGCACTTAGCCACTTAATAGCATTAGAAGAAACATGAAAAATAAAGGTTAATCATCATCACTCTTCTGGTAAACATTCAAGATGGCCGCCACCACCACAAACATATTACACACAGACAAACTTCCTCCCTCCAGCCACGCCCCATGGTGACTGATGGTGACTTACACTGGTGACTGATGGTGACTTACACTGGTGACTGATGGTGACTTACACTGGTGACTGATGGTGACTTACACTGGTGACTGATGGTGACTTACACTGGTGACTGATGGTGACTTACACTGGTGACTGATGGTGACTTACACTGGTGACTGATGGTGACTGGACGGTATTAGTAAGGGTAGGATATTGTGTTGAGGTGACGTGACTGGTTAGGTGTGGTGAATGGTTGGTTCTGATGACACACGCACACACACACCCACACAAACACACACACACACACACACACACACACACACACACACACACACACACACACACGCGCACACACACACACACACACACACACACACACACACACACACACGCACACACACACACCCACACACACACACTAAAGTTAAATAAAACATTAATCTTTAACACCTATATAGTCTTTCTACCACCAAACATATTCACAATCCTAACCTAACCAAACTGGGTACAGGAATACCACGGCATAAGTCCGTCCTGGGTCTCTGTTACTGCAACTATCAAGGAAGTTTATGAATATTATGTGTGTGTGTGTGTGTGTGTGTGTGTGTGTGTGTGTGTGTGTGTAGTAAGTGTATGTATGTGTGTATGTTAATTTTGAATCCCTTAACTAAACAAACCTTAATCTCCCTCTTAATCACACCATTTGTACAGTTAATCTACACCAACTAGCCAGACACAATTATATTACGTAAACGAGTCTCTCAGTTTAATTAAGTTTTACATTTAATTTTGAGTTTAATTCTGTTTAAACTGGCCGCTATGTCATTCCCTTTCAGTTAAACCATATCAAGCGTTTTAATTACCTAAACCCATTTGTCATCTGAATGTCTCTTTTATAGGTGAAATGTGTTTTATGCCTCGTGTTAAAAGTTAATCTGGTAAGTTACGTTTAATTTAACTTGTTCTGTGTAATTTATTGTTCATTTTGTACCATGGAACAAGTTAATGATGCAAAATATTGGATGGAATTTTTTGTGTTTGGTCTCCAAGTTAAATATTAATTCTTTGTATGATTCATTCTCTCTCTCTCTCTCTCTCTCTCTCTCTCTCTCTCTCTCTCTCTCTCTCTCTCTCTCTCTGAAAAAAACCCAGATACCAATTATTAAAAATACCATGTCAGTCACACACACACACACACACCCACACACCCACACGCACGCACCCACACACACCCACACACACCCACACACACACACGCACCCACACACACACACGCACACCCACACACCCACACACACGCACCCACACACACACACACACCCACACACACACACACACGCACACCCACACACCCACACACACGCACCCACACACACTAGGGTGGTCCCGAAATTTTTTTTGGTTTAAATTTCAACGACCACCCTGCCTAAGTGTGTGTGTATACTATTAAAACAATGATCTGTCATTTTTTAAAAAATTTGGATAAAATTTAGAGGTGCCACAAAGACTATCTAGTTTTTATATTGAACAAGTACCGGTAAATGTGTAAATCGTATACAATACATAGTCAATATCAATACAGTTAGTTGTTAATAGTTGTAATACAGCAAAATCAATGAAATTTAGCAACACAGGTCATTCTTCTTGAGTGCCTCTATTACAGTCCTTTTTAGAGAGTTTGGAAAGTTCTTTCGATGATCACTGACCACCTGGAGTAGAAATTGGCGTTGTTCCTCATCCTTTGTTATTACATGGATGTAATCTTGGATGAGTGCCACACCTCTCTCAGCCACATCGTTAACCACTTTCATTGTCTTGAGCTTCTTTTGTGCTTTGCAATAACCTGCATTAGTTTGCCACAAAGATGGGGACAACTGTAGAAAGTCAGTTGGCAGATTGAGCATGTCAAAAAATTTACTTGTTGCAGAAGACACAAAATCTTCAAGGTGAATGTCATTCACGTCTTGAGGCTTAACCACTGCCTTCATGCGGTTACCATTTTGAGCCTTTTTTAGACTGTCCACCATCCTCTGCTTTGTTTCATCACCAACATTCATATCAAAGAAGGCAAAGCCAACAACTTCTTCATTGAGGTACCACAGATGATTGATAAATTTGCGGCAAGCCTCTTCTGAAACCTCCTTGTCAACTTTTGTGTAGTCAGAAATCTTCTTCAGGAAGAGCAGGTCATTTGCTGGAGCTTGAACTGGCAAAGTAGCCAGGAACCATGCTTTAAAGTATACAAGGACAGCAAATCGAACCACCCTACCGAGTCCTTTGACTTCTCGGGCTGTCAACTTGAATTGTGACCGGAACATCCATATTTTGAAGGAATACAACAGCTTTGCCATCCACCTGGCTCTGTGCATGGCCCCAGGCTTCCTGAAAGATATCTTGCGGTGTGGAGTTCCTCCCAGGAATATAACAACCAATTCGAGTAATTCTCTATAGTCTTCCCGTGGCTGATTATCATTAAGGAAGCTCAATGCATTTTTCAGCAGACCTTCTCGATTTTGAGTCACAACCAAATCCATTTCTTGATCAGTGGCAGCTGTACTGTAGTCACTCTGCACAATGTTGGGCCAAAATGCTTGAAATCTCTTAAAAACAAGTATATCTGGTCCAGTTGATGGACCCATTACACGGTCAAATACTCCACCGATCACAACCTCATGCACATGATGACGGCATGGCAACCATAGGAGATTTTTCTCCAGTTTAATTTCGATGAGCTTACAGGCCCCAGTGTGGCGTCCAGTGTTGCTGCTTGTAGTGTCAAAAGACATTGCCACTATATAGTCTTTTAATTTCCAATCTTTGACCACTTCAACCACAGCATTAGCCATCGCTTCACCAGTTCCATTGGGCAACTTTGATACATTCAGCAATTGTTCATTCTCTTCATAGGACACAATGATTGGCAATCGATCATAAGTTTCTTTACCACCAGCTGTTTCAGGAAGTAGCTTTCCATCCCAATGAACAACAAGAGGGATTGTTGGATCAAGATTAAGTATAAATTGTTCTTTGGCAGACTTAAAAGACTGAACTCTCAACTTCATTCTTGATTGTCGAATTGTCTTCCGGTTGACTGCTATGTCTTCCACGTTGTGACCTAAAGTTTGAGCTGCTGCAGCAATCAAATGCACAGCATCACGATCACTAATCTTGGTGCGATCTAGTGCTTTGGCCAGAACAGGGGACATTATGTTTTTTGCACGTGGTTTCCCAGGTTTTGATTTTTTGGGAGGAGAACACTCTGACGCTGAAGAATTTACTTGTTCCTCAGACTCAGATGATGATGAGAATGGCGGATTCATTCCTTGTTTTTCATCTTCTTTTGTTTTCTGTGCCAAAGCTTTTGAAAAGCGAGCACGTTCTTCTTCTTTTCGTATTGCCAAGCGGACTTCTTTTGCTGCTAGTTCTTTATCAACTCTACCCAAGTATCCTTTCCTTCCATCTCGTTGTGCTAGAAGGAATTGCCGATCTTCTTCAATTTTGATCATTGTCAAAGCATTTGCATGAGCAATGTCAAATAGTTTACTTAATTGTTCTTTGAAAACTTCTTCCTTTATTTGCTGAGCTTGGCTTCTCCTCTTGGCAGCTTTTTGAAGGCTTTTCCATTTCACAAACATTTTTTCAACTCTTTCTCGGGCATGAATTTCTGAGCAAGTTGGTATTCTTGCCATTTCCCAAAATGGGAGTACTTGCTTGATCACTTCCTTGGCACTCTCTTTGATGGTTGCTTTGTTGACTTTGTGAATTTGAAAGAACAAACTCATAACTTCCCCAGTAGAAGGCAGTTTTAGACCAGTCAAAGCGTGTGCAGTTGGCCCAATCAACCATACTTCATTGTCTTTCCTTGTCTTTGGCTTTGTGCCACTACCACTAGTACTAGCCATCTAAAAAGAGAAACCATTACTATTATTAGTATTATATGATATATAATTTAGGGACAATAGGTAACACAAACTCACACCCAACATCCAGTTTGTAGAGTCTAGGATGTTGAGCTTGATAATGAGTACAAAGAAGTGACAAAAAAATTCTCTATAAGTCCAATTGGATATGTGGCACTCACAGATAGACCTAAGCTCATTCATGGATTGACAGAATACAGACACCTGCACAACATGTCAACAATCTGCCATTATATAATATATATATATATATTAAGTAAGTTGTGTCAAGTTGTGCCCCTGGCTGGTGGCACCCCTAAACATCCCTCAATTTGGTTGAAATTGTTTGGGTTATATTATTTTGGTAGTTCTTATAAAAGGGCAGGGTGGTTGTGATCATATTCTGAAAAAAAAATTTTAACCCCCATTTCGGGACCACCCTAACACACACGCACCCACACACACCCCCCCACACACACACACACACACCCACACACACGCATCCACACACACACACACCCACACACACACACCCACACACACACACACACACACACACACACACACCCACGCACCCACACACACACCCACCCACACACCCACACGCACGCACCCACACACACCCACACACACACACACACCCACACACACACACCCACACACACGCATCACACACACACCCACACACACGCATCCACACACACACACCCACACACACCCACCATAACAAAAGTTTATATTTGTACATCCATTTACACGTTAATATCATCACCAGTAAAAGCTAACCATATCAGGGAAGCCAAAAAATGTTATCAATAGAATCAACGGTTCAATTCTACCTTCTGTTACAGCTATACAATACGTTATATCAACTAATATATCGCCTACAGGTGTACATAGTGTGGCCCTATTCCAACACTATAGCCAATTACCTATTTATTAATTGGCGGAGTGAGTATATTTCTATGTCCCTATTTCGGTACTTAAACCAATTACTTATTGAGAAATTGGGAGAGAGAGAGAGAGAGAGAGAGAGAGAGAGAGAGAGAGAGAGAGAGAGAGAGAGAGAGAGAGAGAGAGAGAGAGACTAATTCAATTTCTTTAACATATAAATAACTTCGTTTCACACACACACACACACACACACACACACACACACACAGAGCACTACAGGCAACACTTGGATTACATGATAGACTGTAGCCAATGATTTCAGTACAGCATTTCAAAGCCTCGCCCCCTTCCCTGTCTAGATAATCCTTCTACCATTCTAATCGTCAAACATTCAACACATTCAACGCTTACAACATTTTTTCATCACATTCAGCGCTTGCCAAGTTATATATATCGAGGGGAAAAATCTTCACCCATAAGATCTGTTCCAAGTAGCCTTAGTGTGTGTGTGTGTGTGTGTGTGTGTGTGTGTGTGTGTGTGTGTGTGTGTGTGTGATATAAGTAAATTGTGGGCGTTTATTCCTTTCAGTGTTGTGTTTTGATAATTTATTTAAAGTTTCCTATATGAATATTTCCAATAAATTTAAAGAATAAATTGATAGTCTATGTATACATGAGTGTCGGTGTATACATGAGTGTCGGTGTATACATGAGTGTCGATGTATACATGAGTGTCGGTGTATACATGAGTGTCGGTGTATACATGAGTGTCGATGTATACATGAGTGTCGATGTATACATGAGTGTCGGTGTATACATGAGTGTCGATGTATACATGAGTGTCGGTGTATACATGAGTGTCGATGTATACATGAGTGTCGATGTATTTATGATAGTGTCAGATTCATGATTATATTTCGCAAAGTAAAAAAAAAAATGAGCCATACAGAATTTCTTTTTGTATTTCCAGTAAAGTAAAAAAAATCTGCCATACGAAGTCAGTCAGATTTCTTGTGTATTTCCACCAGGGTAAGAAGTCAGCCATACAGACGACACACTAACTATTGATGCTCGTGTCTTGGCTGCACACACACACACACACACACACAGGCAGGGTCAAGCTAATGCACACAGGAAAGAACACACATACACACAACTTGGATCTCAGTACCAATGACCAATTCCAATTGAAGACCAACCACCACCACCACCACATATTCCTGAGCCTAACATCTCCTCCTTCAAGATGCAAATACTAGCAATATACTCGGGTGATTCTCCAGGTCTGAGAAGCACTCCAAGGTAATAGTGAGTTCCTGCCCACACAACACTCCACTCCTCAACACCCTGGAGTTTTGAAGGAGTCTACGGGAGTCTTTGTGGTGTTTTGGGGGAGTTTTGTGGTCTTGTAATTTTTTAAAGAGTAATAGTAGTAGTAATAGCAGTAGTAGTAATAGAAGTAATAGTAGTAGTAGTAGTAACAATACTCAATAAATGCACAAATACTTCCAAACAAGGACTGTCAATATGCAGGTTGAGTCAAGTTAATAAATAGTCGAAAAATTTAATATTCTTTTTCACTCTCACAGGAATTTTACCGTCATGATGCAGGGAAGCGGATAATATTTAATAAGACCATAATAATGCCCTTAATAAAACTTGGTTAGGTTAGGTTAGGTAAGTTAAGGTTAAATTCTATAAGCAGTAAATATTAAACAGAAAAATCCCCAAAACATGACCCATATCCCACTATATACATCAACCACGACTCCAAAATATCCACACAAATCTCAAAACACACACACACACACACACAACAACTTTTAGAACATTATATATTCATGAGTTTGAGTAACCTTGTCACCTAACGCAGGAGCATCAGCTTAAAGTGACTTGAAAATACAACATCAAAGAGTGCAAGAAGCTCAACGTTGGGACAGGCACGAGGAGGAGGAGGAGGAGGAGGATGAAGAAGACGAAGAGGAAGAAAAGAGGAGGAGGAGGAAGAGGAGGAGGATGAAGAAGAGGAAGAAAAGGAGGAGGAATGAAGAGGAGGAAGATGAAGAAGACGAAGAGGAAGAAAAGAGGAGGAGGAGGAAGATGAAGAGGAAGAAAAGGAGGAGGAGGAGGAGGAAGAAGAGTAGAAAGAGGATGAAGAGGAGGAAGATGAGGAAGACGAAGAGGAAGAAAAGAGGAATAGGAGGAAGAGATGGAGGTGAAAGAAGAGAAGAGGATGAAGAGGAGGAAGAAGATAAAGAGGAAGAAGGAGGAGAAAAAGAAGAAGAGGAGGGGGAGGAAAAGGAGAAAAAATAATAAAAAAGAAGAGGAAGAAGAACAACAACAAGAAGCAAGAAGAGGAGGAAGAAGGAGGAGGAGGAGGAGGAGGAGGAGGAGGTATAAAGCCCTTCAAGTACCCTGGTTTTGGGATCTGGAGAACTCAGAGTGTGATGTGAGAGCCTTCAACACCTCTCACACTATTGCCACATCAAAGGTCCGCCTGTAATCTTATGAGGATGAGATGGAGTTGGCAATACTGAGCCAGAGATTAACTTGTGATCTTGTCTTCCCTTTGATGTGGGTTAACGTTCATAACTACTGATATTACTTCAACTACAACCACAACTACTACTATTACTTCAACTACAACCACAACTACTACTATTATAACTACCACCATCGTAACTACCCCTTGCCTTCACCACCACTATTACTAACACTACCACTAACCCTCTCTTCATCACCACACACACACACACACACACACACACACACACACACACACACCATAAGTCTCAATCCCTAGCCTTTATTGACACTACGGGGAACTTGCTCTACTCTGGTCATAAGAAAATCCCCACAAGTGAAATTTACTGTAGGAGAAGGTTTATATTCCCCTGTTGGCCCTTACCAGACCTTGTTAACCTTATTATGGGCCGTGTGTGTGTGTGTGTGTGTGTGTGTGTGTGTGTGTGTGTGTGTGTGTGTGTGTCCGTGTACACTCTCCTCCAAGGTTAAGTGCCATTATAAACGTTAATGGTGCACACAATTAGTTTACACGGCTCCCTAGATGCTCCAGCACGTACACAGAGACGCCACCATTTTCGATCTGGTAATACAAAAATAAATTACAAATTGATATCTAAATAAAGTTGTTGAAATGAGATTATTTTGTTTTTATTTTTGGATTATCTGAAGATTAGACACCCCAGTAGCTTAGTATATGTCACCTGAGAGAGAGAGAGAGAGAGAGAGAGAGAGAGAGAGAGAGAGAGAGAGAGAGCCCAAATAACACACCTCGGCAGGAAGTTGGACAGTGCCGTGTAAACAATGAGAATGTGTGTGTGTGTGTGTGTGGCCAGACAGACCACCAGGACCCGGAGGCGACCCTGCCGGTGACACCTACAACAAAGGTGTGAATCACGACTGCTCTTCCTCCCTAACGAAGTGTCACGGAGTACCTCATACCCACTCCCCCATAACCACCCTAACCCCCACCCCCACCACACCCAACCCCCACCCCCCACCACTGACCGGCTAACAACCCATCACCCTTTTACTCCCGTTAACGTATATCGTATGTTTGAGACTGACGGACGGACCTACGGCAGGACTGACACGTTAACGGACAGACGGACGGAAAGTTTGAATACTTAAGTGATTATTTTGAGCTCTTGGTAATAAAAAAGTACTTAGTTACGACGAGAGAGAGAGAGAGAGCGAGAGAGAGAGAGTAAAATCATTCGACGAAAACTTTTATCCTTCAGAATACCAAAAGAGGGAGACAGTGGCATTAATAAAGGGTTTTAAAGGGAGTTTATAAGGGCGCCCCCCCCCCCCCCTACAAGTGCCTCTCTCCCGCCCTCCTTGTCTCGCCTGAGTGCCTTAGCTGCTCTTACCACCACTTCGTTCGCTTGTAAAAAAAATCTAAGTTAAATTCATACCTTTTCTATTTTTTTCTTCCATATCCGATATCAATTTTAAAAACCTCCTATATTTATTCTTTTTCTGAATATCATAATTTTTTTTTAACTTAAGATACGAAAACAACTTAAATTGCCATATTTTTAGTGTTATTCAAGATTTGGTTGAATATCTTTCGTAAAATAAGTTAATTAGTTATCTCTCTTTCGTAACATTAGTGAATTAGTTATCTTTCTTTCGTAACATAAGTGAATTAGTTATATTCGTTCTAAAATCGTAAGTTATTTTTTTCCATCTGAGGATAAGGAAAAAATATTCTAATTACGATTAAATTTGAGGCTGATTTAGAACTAATTTTAGCCCCTTCCTCATTCCCTTCCATCGTTCCCTCTCCCTTTCCTGTCTTTTAATTCTATTCATTACCCTTTCCCATCCCCTCCCATCCTCATCTCCTCCTTATCACCTACATCTCCCCCTCTTCCTCCATCCTTCCATCCCACTCATCACCCCCCACACCCCCTCCCTCACCCTTCCATCCCACTCATCACCCCCTACCCTCCCCTACACCCCCTACCCTCCCCTACACCCACTCATCACCCCCTACCCTCCCCTACACCCCCTACCCTCCCCTACACCCCCTCATCACCCCTACCCTCCCCTACACCCCTCCCCCACCCTCCCCTACACCCCCTCATCACCCCTACCCTCCCCTACACCCCCTCATCACCTCTTCGTCAGTCGCCACTCAAAGTTTTTCATATCCTGTACAAACTTTTCACACGTCTCATCGTCAGGTTATAATGATGCTCGTTTGATCAAAATTTCAAAAATATTTTATGGGCCTATATAATTTTTTTAAGATGATTTTAAAATTTACTGTTTGAAGGATATAAGTATTTCTACGAATCATTTTTCTAAGTACGTTATAAATGATATTTTTAAAGTACAGATTAAATGCCATTTTTTTAGTACTGTACATTTACAAATTTAATCTGTTTAAGTAAAACCTGAAAGGCCATTTTTATTTACATTATATATGATTTTGTTATCATACTGAAACATATTTTGTGAAGAATATGTTTTAAAACCATATTTGTGAAGCAGGAGGTAAAACACCTTTTATGAGCAGTATGTTGTAAAGCATATTTTTTAAAGCAGGTTTATATTTTCAACAATATTCTTGAGTGAAAACAAGTGTATTTATGTATTTTCTGATGCATATTAATTGTTGTACAGTAACTGCCACTTACGAGATAGTACAAGGTGCATCAGTGTAATTATCTTATTGTCCTGTTACCTAGAACGATGTGCACTTTCTGGAGTACAAATATCACCTAAAGTACTTAATTTATTATGTACTAAAGTGTACTGGTCACCTAATGATGTACAATTTGTGGTATAAGGCTGGATGAACCGAAGTACTTACTGTTTTTGGTACCATAATGCAACAGTAACCTTAAGTGATGTACAATATGTGAACTAAAACTGTACCACTTTCACTGTATCCTAAATTACTGTACCAAGAGAGAGAGAGAGAGAGAGAGAGAGAGAGAGAGAGAGAGAGAGAGAGAGAGAGAGAGAGAGAGAGAGAGAGAGAGAGAGAGAGAGAGAGAGAGAGAGAGAGAGTATTCCATCGTGACGCAGATACATAAACACACACATATGTACACACAAACTGACAGGTATAAACACACACACACACACACACACACACACACACACACACACACACACACACACACACACAGTACAGCTCGCGTGTTTACATATCTACTAACGAATTTACCCCCGAATAAGTTTCATCTAATTAGTAATCTATTTCCAGTAATGACCCCCACCCGGGTAAACAAACGAGGAAATAAGCTCCCTGTTTCCTGTTAACGGAGAAAATTGGCCGTTTGATTGCCTTCCTCATTAAAACAGGTAAGACTGTTAGTACAGGTAGGCAGGTAACCCGCTCTGCGATAACCAACCCACAAAGGCTATAACTGTGTATAATATCGATATGAAAGACTCATTAGGAACCTAACCTAACCAAAAATAAAATATTAAAAGGAAATTATATAGAGACGACTGGACATGCGAAGGATCACAAGGAACTACAGGAGTAAGTATGTATGTATTAGTATGTATGTATGTATGTATGTATGTATGTATGTATGTATACTCTCACCATTTAGAGTATTATTAACCCTTTTCTCATAGAGTTTAATACAAAAACTCTTAAGCCTCTAAAAACACAAAAACAGACAAGACAGTGAAAGAAGAGTAGAGTCAGTTGGTGCCCCAGAGCCTGAGTGACAGTCTCTTCCACAAGTTTAGATGAGGAACTTAAACTAAGTTCAGGTCACATGTGGTCGAGAGACGTTAAGTTATTCTGAGATAACTTTCACTATCATTAGGTTGGGTTAGGTTGGGTTAGGTTAGGTTAGGTTAGGTTAGGTATTAGGTTATATAAATTAAAATCGAAAATACTAAGTTATGGAGAATCTTAAGTTCTTATCAGTAATTCATTTCTTTACAAACACGTAAAAAATCACGAATATCTTACAAAAATCTTGAAATATTAATTAATAAAAAATAAAAATAAAAATCCTGAAATACAAACACAAAAAATTCACGAACATCCATAAAAGATATTAAAAAAATAATAAATGAAGAACCACGAATATGAAAAAATCCTGAATAAAAACAAGATCATTAACGTACCCAATGCAAAGCCATCCTTAGTCCACTGTGCCTTGCCTTGTTGATTAGCCACGACACACCTGAGAATTACGTCCTCACCTGCCAACACCTGCACGCTCTCTGGCCGAACACTGAACACCTGTGCGTCTCCTACCACACCTGTAATAAAATATTCAGATGTTAAGTATTTTTTTTTCTGGCATATCTACATATATTTGTTAGTGATATATGATGCACACACTCACACACTCACACACACACACACACACACACACACACACACACACACACACACACAATAAATTCCCAACGTCCATAAAAGTTATATTGATGCATAAATTCACTTCATTTCACAGCATACACAACAAAAATCAATAAATTCACCACCCAACACAAAACAGCCAAATAGATGCAAAATTTCTGTTCACGTCATACGATGAAGTACAAATTAAAATGTATTCAAAAGTGGAACCAACACTAATTGACTATAATTTGATCCTTACACGAACACAACGGGATTTTTAACCTTTTTCTATAAATAATACAAAAATAAAAACTGATTTAAAATATGGAAATGATATAGTGTTTAAAAATACAGCTCTTAGTATTATAATCTGATGTGAGTTTTTGTTGTGTAATGATGGGTTAACCTTTTGAGAATGATGGTTTAACCCTTTAAAGATGATGGTTTAACCCTTTAAAGATGATAGTTTAACCCTTTGAGAATGATGGTTTAACCCTTTAAAGATGATAGTTTAACCCTTTGAGAATGATGGTTTAACCCTTTGAGAATGATGGTTTAACCCTTTAAAGATGATAGTATAACCCTTTAAAGATGATGGTTTAACCCTTTGAGAATGATGGTTTAACCCTTTAAAGATGATGGTTTAACCCTTTAAAGATGATAGTTTAACCCTTTGAGAATGATGGTTTAACCCTTTAAAGATGATGGTTTAACCCTTTAAAGATGATAGTTTAACCCTTTGAGAATGATGGTTTAACCCTTTAAAGATGATGGTTTAACCCTTTAAAGATGATGGTTTAACCCTTTAAAGATGATAGTTTAACCCTTTGAGAATGATGGTTTAACCCTTTGAAAATGATGGTTTAACCCTTTAAAGATGATGGTTTAACCCTTTAAAGATGATAGTATAACCTTTTAAAGATGATGGTTTAACCCTTTAAAGATGATAGTTTAACCCTTTGAGAATGATGGTTTAACCCTTTAAAGATGATGGTTTAACCCTTTAAAGATGATGGTTTAACCCTTTAAAGATGATAGTTTAACCCTTTGAGAATGATGGTTTAACCCTTTAAAGATGATGGTTTAACCCTTTAAAGATGATAGTTTAACCCTTTGAGAATGATGGTTTAACCCTTTAAAGATGATGGTTTAACCCTTTGAAAATGATGGTTTAACCCTTTAAAGATGATGGTTTAACCCTTTAAAGATGATAGGTTTAACCCTTTAAAGATGATGGTTTAACCCTTTGAAAATGATGGTTTAACCCTTTAAAGATGATGGTTTAACCCTTTAAAGATGATAGTTTAACCCTTTGAGAATGATGGTTTAACCCTTTAAAGATGATGGTTTAACCCTTTAAAGATGATAGTATAACCTTTTAAAGATGATGGTTTAACCCTTTAAAGATGATGGTTTAACCCTTTAAAGATGATGGTTAACCTTTAGATGATGGTTTAACCCTTTAAAGATGATAGTATAACCTTTTAAAGATGATGGTTTAACCCTTTAAAGATGATGGTTTAACCCTTTAAAGATGATGGTTTAACCCTTTAAAGATGATGGTTTAACCCTTTAAAGATGATAGTTTAACCCTTTAAAGATGATGGTTTAACCCTTTAAAGATGATAGTTTAACCCTTTAAAGATGATGGTTTAACCCTTTGAGAATGATGGTTTAACCCTTTGAGAATGATGGTTTAACCCTTTAAAGATGATAGTTTAACCCTTTAAAGATGATAGTTTAACCTTTTAAAGATGATGGTTTAACCCTTTAAAGATGATGGTTTAACCCTTTGAGAATGATGGTTTAACCCTTTGAGAATGATGGTTTAACCCTTTGAGAATGATGGTTTAACCCTTTGAGAATGATGGTTTAACCCTTTGAAAATGATGGTTTAACCCTTTGTGAACGCGATGGTTTAACCCTTTAAAGATGATGGTTTAACCCTTTGTGAACGCGATGGTTTAACCCTTCGATGTTTGCACCCTTAATAAAAATAATTAATAATATCAATAAAAACTCACAAATTCTTATTTTACAAACTCAAAAAATCTCAAAATTCCACATAAATTGAAAAAAAAAAAATCATATTTTTTTTTAATATGGATATGTTGCCCCCTCTCTCTCTCTCTCTCTCTCTCTCTCTCTCTCTCTCTCTCTCTCTCTCTCTCACACCTAAAATAACCCGTCTAGGTTGTCAAAAGTAACCTTCGACCTTATACTTTGTCATGTAGTTTATCAAATTTATCGTGTACGACAAACATAACCTGACACACACACACACACACACACACACACACACACACACACCCTCTCGTGACCATTCCATTAGGTATTAGTTGCTGTAAACTTTGTGTTATGTGAGTTTTATTATTATTATCATTATTATTATCATTATAGCCCCTGTGATAGTTAACAATAGTAAACAACAAGCTGATGTGCCTAAGGATAGCCTAAAATAGCCTTTATTACTTATAGTCTCGTGAAATATAACATTAAAATATTTTACTATAAGCAGAAACTAACAGAGAAAAATTATTAATATGTAAGTGATAATTTCAGTAAAAATTGTTCATTCCGGAAAATAAGAACAGAAAAATATTTAATGAAACAAGCTATCAGTTTAATTATTTTTGATTGTGAGAGAATTTTATAATTTTTATTTTATTTATTTTTTCATTCTGCAATATTAAAAACTGAGATGATTTTAGACGAGAGAGAGAGAGAGAGAGAGAGAGAGAGAGAGAGAGAGAGAGAGAGAGAGAGAGAGAGAGAGAGAGAGAGAACATGACCAAATTAATATATAAAAAATCGACAATTACTCTCATTTTTCTGGGTCAACGATCATTCAGTATTACCATTCGTCCCCCGTCCCGACCTCATCACTACAATGGGTTCAACAAGCAACGTTCTCAATTGAAAAACAAACGTTTTGTATGTGTATTGTGTGTGTGTGTGTGTGTGTATTGTGTGTGTGTGTGTGTGTGTGTGTGTGTGTGTGTTGTGTGTGTGTGTGTGAGTGTGTGTGTCAGGGGGAGTGCGTGGTGTAGTAAGAGTGTAGGTAAGAGTGCGTGGTATAGGAGTGTTGGTAAAAGAGTGTGGGATGGGAGAGAGGGAGAGAGTGCGTGCTGGTGTTGACCCCCCTCTCACTTAAGCAGCCTCCCCCCCCCCCCACCAGGTAATTAACTTCACGTCCACCTGTTGAACACCTGAGAGCGTTTGCCCACATATTTCTCTTGTCTTTAAGATGTAATTATATTTTTGGGGACATTTTCGACGTGAATTTACAGTTCTTTTGAGTCTTTTGTCAGTATAGCTTTTATTATCATCCGTCTAAGTGTCTGTCTGTCCATCTGTCTGTCTCTGTCTGTCTGTCTAAAACGGGATACAACAGTCTATGCATGTCTCTTGCCTGTTAGGGGCCATGGGTTGCCTGTAATTATACGCGAGCGGTGTATAATCATAAGTTTGTATATAATCATGAAATACGTGGTTATATATTTTTTTCTTATATATTTCGTCTGTAATTATGAAGTCTCTATGTAATCATGAATTATCTGTAATCATAAGTTTGTACCGACAACTCGTTCAACAATTTTGCATCAGAATTACACGTCATTTGGTATAGATGGCGTGTGTGCATTGGAATGAGTTAGGTTAGGTTAGGTTAGGTTAACGTTAATTTAAGTTGAGTTGGGTTAGCGTGTCTAATCTGCAGGTAAACTAAAACTATTAACCAGGTTACCCAAGAGGCGTGAAGTGACCAACTACTCACGAATTCGTCAAATATAAAGTTCACTGAAAAAAAAAAATAGTAAATTTAACGTGTGCGAATTCGCCAAATATAAAGAAGGCTTGAAAAAATGAGACTCCGTGAAACTAACACCGGCGAATTTGCCAATTACAAAGTTCGCTGGAAAAAGAAAGTTTATGTTTTTAAAAGTTACGAATTTGCTAAATAATATACAAAGTTTGAAAATAAACAACTCCTGACTTTTCAAACACTCGCAAAAAATAGGGAGTTGAACATTATATATTACTTAATGTTTAAATCAATCATTATATCCACTAATATATACATTATAACCAAGGTATAATGTATCATGTTATAATCATCATAACTATACACATCTTAACCAAGGTATAATGTATCATAATCTTCAAACTACCAAAAATTTAATTATGTCTCAACTTCTCACGATGAAACAGTGACAAACTTTTTTTTGTGCAAATTGGTTTAAAAGAAGTACTCGACAGACAGTAAAAGTCAAGAGAGAACACGTTAACTCCTGTACTAACAAGTCTTAATCCAATCTACTACGACTGGGGTCTATTGGGAGGTGGGGCTTATTAGGTCTGGGGTCTATTAAAACTAAGGCTAATTAGAGTTATAATCGTCTCTTTAAAACAATTAGAAACAAATTTCGCTTGATGACTACCTGAGGTGTGTGTGTGTGTGTGTGTGTGTGTGTGTGTGTGTGTGTGTGTGTGTGTGTGTGTGTGTGTTCCAGATACGAGTAGTCGAAAAATAAACGAAAAAATTTTCATGGTCTAAAAAAATTGGTTGAGCCAATTTTACCTGTCCGTGGGTCAGTGACCTTCACCTCTGATAATTACAGGTAGGGTCATAGGTAAGGTATTGTAATATGGCTTTTCACTCTTGCATACTGTTATACTTATATTACTAGTACTACTATAATCATTACCCCTACAATTACTAATGCTCATTTTAAGTGGCCTGCCTCCCCCAATAGCCACACGTTCGCCACCATTTTAACAACCTACTACTACTTCAACAACAACAGTAAAAACTATACAAAAACTATTACTACTACTACTTCAACAACTACAACAAAAACTACTACTACTACTTCAGCTACAACAAAAACTACTACTACGAGACCTATTCTCTATAACACTTCAGAATCAAAGAATTAAATATTAAAACTATTTAACAAAGTCAACCTTCGTGTTTATTGCCGTAGAGTTGAGTCACAAAAAACAGCTCCTGACCGACTCCAAATCCAGATCCGGATTCATAAGGATTCATGCGTCATTTCTGCCTCTAACTAATAATCACGAGGATATATCTAATAACAGTAAAGTCCATGGCTAATCCTAGGGCCATTTAATCTAATATTCCAGTGTCGTAACTTATAAGATGGCCATTTAGATGCGTTCTTATAACCGAACTTGGGAGAAAAAACTAACTTATGACTCTATGAGAATCCGGGTCTTAGTATGGATTCATGGCCATCGGGACTCTCTATTGGCTGGAGCTTTAACCAATCACCGCGTCCACGAACCTTGTTTTTGTATCACCTGAACATTAGACACCCCAGCTTATATTACCTGAACATTAGACACCCCAGCTTATCCTCTTCTCCTCCCTTCTGCCTTTTTATCAGCTTTATTCCTTCCTTCCTTCCCTCCTCCTCATTCTCACTTCCTTTGCCATAGTTCTTCCTCACTTACCCTCTTCTTCTCCCTTCTTCTACATCTCTCTCTTCCTCTCCTCTCTTCACCCATTTCCGCTTCCTCCCCTTCTTCTTCCTCCTACTTAATTCTCAACCTAATTATCCTCCTCCTCCATGCCTTCTCCCTCTCTCTCTCTCTCTCTGTCTCTTTCCCACTCTCTCTCTACTATCTCTCTCTCCCACTCACTCTTCCCAGCCCTCTCCTCTCTTCCTTTCTTACCCTTCCCAGCCCTCTCCTCTCTCCCCCTTCCCCCACTCACCCTTCTCCCTCCCCACCCTTCACCCTCCCCACCATTCTTACTCTCCCCCACTCACCCACCCCACTCACTCTTCCCAGCCCTCTCCTCACACTCTCACTAATGAACCAACAACAGGGGTGATGCGCCACTCAACCTTCACTAATATTAACCTAATATAAGGAATTTCTTTTTACCTGTATATAAACTCTCCCACGTATACATGTATGACCTCTTATACATAGTTAGACTTATACTGTATATTTAAACACACACACACACACACACACACACACACACACACACACACACACACACCTATTCATATCCAAAGTAGATGAGATATTATCCAGTGTGTATTAAGTATAAACAATAATTAGTACGAAGAAAACTATTTACAGACAGACAGACAGGGATACGGACGGATAGACAGACAGACAGACAGGGATACGGACGGATATCAACTCAGGTACAGTTTACAAGACAGGTACAGTAATTTCATCTTTATATAATAAGACAATTTACAGGTGCGTTACAGGTACAGTAATTTAAACTATTCTATAAACAATCAGGAGACAATTTACAGGTACAGCTACGTTACAGGTACAGATAATTAAACAAATTACAATCAGGTGGATATAACACAAGGTACGGTTTCCATTACAGGTGCATCAAATTACTGTCAAGGTACAGTAACAGTCGTCAGGTACAGTATTTTGTATTATTTCCTTTAGAAGACAATTATCAAGGTACAGTTGTGGTACGGTAATTTCACCTGTATTGTATCGTGTAAGATTCCTGTACTTTAAAAGGCTGAGTCATCTTGTATTAATGTGTGTGTGTGTGTGTGTGTGTGTGTGTGTGTGTGTGTGTGTGTGTGTGTGTGTGTGTGTGTGTGTGTGTGTGTGTGTGTGTGTGTGTGAGAGACAGACGGCACCTCACACAAGTTAGAGTTTCACTTGACCAAGTTTGTCGCTGATCCACGGCCAGATGCAGGGACCCTAAACGGACCTGAACCCTGGACAGACCTGAACCCTAAACGGACCTGAACCCTATACGGACCTGAACCCTAAACAGACCTGAACCCTGGACAGACCTGAACCCTGGACAGACCTGAACCCTAAACGGACCTGAACCCTGGACAGAACTGAACCCTAAACGGACCTGAACCCTGTGAGTTAAAATATTTATTACACAAACACAATACATATACACACACACACAGATACACACACACACACACACACACACACACACACACACACAGACAAACAGACAGACACACAAAAGGTTCTAAAAATCACCAAAGAGAAAAACTGAGCAACTGCAAAATGATTCGTTGCAGAACTTGTCTTTCATGAGGGTAAGTAGTTATGGTGAGTAATTAGGACCAGTAATTACACATGGGGAGGGGGTGAAGAGGAGGGGGGGGGAGGGAGAGTGAGAAAGGATGGGTAGAGAGTGAGAGAGAGAGAGAGAGAGAGAGAGAGAGAGAGAGAGAGAGAGAGAGAGAGAGAGAGAGAGAGAGAGAGACCTAATTTATAGTATAATTTGGTATTCGGACACGACTCATTTAGGTGTGACGTATGAGGACTGAACCCAGAACAATCTAAGGATACTCTCCATAAAAATTATATTAGTCACGATATACATATTTGGTTATATACATACATTACAGTCAGATAATGTATACACTATTGCTCGGTATATAAAACCCTTGAAAGTACACATATATGAATATCTATACATACACACATACATACATACACACATACATACATACATACATACACACATACATATTTCGTTACCTCTCTCTGTCTAGCCCTTCTCTTATTCTCTCTCACTCTCTCTCTCTCTCTTATTTCCCTCACCCTTCTATTCTCTCTCCTTCAGCCACTTTAATTAACTCACCTCGCGTCAAAGAGAAGCCCTGAGTATGTCTTCATATATTTATGTATATTAATATAAATGTGACCCCATTTGACCTCTTCCTGCTTGGTATTCTGACCTACATGTAAAGATGTCTTATATGAATCTGACTAAAATGAAGTAGTAGTAGTAATAGTAGTAGTGATGGTAGTAGTAGTAGTAGTAGTAGTAATAGTAGTAGTAGTAGTAGTAGAAGTATCAACAACAATAATAATAAATAATAATAATAATAATAATAATAATAATAATAATAATAATAATACCAATACCTTATATAACCTAGGCTGCACTCGAGTAAGGTGTTAACCCCCGCTGGCAACACTTCCATCATGTGACCTGACCTCTGACCTTAATTGACCCTAAAACCACAACATCCTTTATAAATCACGATATATTTATGCTGTGAATATACATAGTGTTTATTAATGTATATAGAGGTTATTGATCGCCCTCATTAGCGTCAGGTAGAAAGATTTACATCAATATATGAATCATGTGTAATAAAATTTATATAGAAAGGATAATTACGTTGTAGTCATTAATGGCGATTGACACCGATCTGTTCGTTAATGATGTGGAGGTTGTTATTATTGGTTTGGGTATATTAGCGACGATGTCTGGGGTCTAACACACACACACACACACACACACACACACACACACACTCACACACACACCGACACACACACACACACACACACACACACACACACACACACACACTAAGCATGTCTCCCCCCCTTACACAACCCATTTCTAGACAAACCGCCACAATAAATCTTTCTATTTTCTCTTTAAAACTCCACCAAGTACTTTTGTCGGTCATTTATATCCATGAACGATGCTGGAGGAGGAGGGTCGAGTAGGGGGAAGGAGGGTCGAGTAGGGGGAAGGAGGGTCGAGTAGGGGGAGGAGGGTCGAGTAGGGGGAAGGAGGGTCGAGTAGGAGGAAGGAGGGTCGAGTAGGAGGAAGGAGGGTCGAGTAGGGGGAAGGAGGGTCGAGTAGGGGGAAGGAGGGTCGAGTAGGGGGAAGGAGGGTCGAGTAGGGGGAAGGAGGGTCGAGTAGGAGGAAGGAGGGTCGAGTAGGAGGAAGGAGGGTCGAGTAGGAGGAAGGAGGGTCGAGTAGGGGGAGGAGGGTCGAGTAGGGGGAAGGAGGGTCGAGTAGGGGGAAGGAGGGTCGAGTAGGAGGAAGGAGGGTCGAGTAGGGGGAAGGAGGGTCGAGTAGGGGGAAGGAGGGTCGAGTAGGGGGAAGGAGGGTCGAGTAGGGGGAAGGAGGGTCGAGTAGGAGGAAGGAGGGTTGAGTAGGGGGAAGGAGGGTCGAGTAGGGGGAAGGAGGGTCGAGTAGGGGGAAGGAGGGTCGAGTAGGAGGAAGGAGGGTCGAGTAGGGGGAAGGAGGGTCGAGTAGGGGGAAGGAGGGTCGAGTAGGGGGAAGGAGGGTCGAGTAGGGGGAAGGAGGGTCGAGTAGGAGGAAGGAGGGTCGAGTAGGAGGAAGGAGGGTCGAGTAGGAGGAAGGAGGGTCGAGTAGGGGGAGGAGGGTCGAGTAGGGGGAGGAGGGTCGAGTAGGGGGAAGGAGGGTCGAGTAGGGGGAAGGAGGGTCGAGTAGGGGGAAGGAGGGTCGAGTAGGGGGAGGAGGGTCGAGTAGGGGGAAGGAGGTATAAAAAGGAGGGTTGGAGGGTCGAGTATTGAGGTAGAGGGTCGAGTAGGGGGAAGGGAGGGAGACATACAAGGAAGAGAGTACAAGGAGGCTGTGGACCTTATCTCACAAACCATCACCTCCACATTAAACAAAGGGGACGATCTCTTTCTCCCTTTACTCACGAGCCACCGGTACTAAAAGACGCCACCAGCCCCCTAAAACCGCCCTTTGATCCACCAGCCGGGGAGGGAGGGGGAAGGGGGAGGGGGGGGGGAAGGAAGGAGGGGAGGAAGGGGGAGGGAGTATGATGGTAAGGGTGGGAGGGAATGGGAAGGAGTGGGACAGGAGGTGGATGGAGGAAGGAAAGGGACAGGAGGAATGGGTTATGATGGCAAGAAAGGGGAAGAGAGAAGAGATAGGAGAAGAGGAGAGGAGAGGAGAAAGGGGAAGAGAGGAAAGGAGAGGAGAGGAGGTGTATGATGGACAAGGTTGGGACGCCGCTATTCTTAACAATTTATCTTACGAGAATTTAGGGATCAAATCTTAAGGTGTCCTCTGGTGACCCACGACAGAAGCGGGAAAAAATTACCGTAAAAATTGAAGTAAACCTAATTAACGAGGCTGAAAACACTTAATGAGGGAGAAACCCCATTAGCAGCTCAGAGGCGATTATAACCTCCACTTATAACATTAACTTAACACTAACATCAGGTAATATTGTCTTAAATCGAGCTTCAGTCAATTTAACTCTGTTTAACCTGTAAAACAAGATCTTATGATAATTACATCGTCTAATTACAGAAAATGTTACATAATTTATACAAAGTTTAACATAATTAATTGTAATTATTAGATAAACGCTAATTACAGAAAATATTACATAATTCATAATACAACATCTAATAAAAATGATACCAAGTAAAGTAAAAATTAACAAAAAAATGGTATAAAATTTTTTTACAGGAATAAATATACAAAGGAAATTGGATTATTATTCACCATAGACGGATTCATGTTTAGGTAAATCTGACTGTTAGAAAGTGATCAAATCTGACAGGTGCTCATAAATATAAAAATCAGTGTTTGGTGTAACTAAACTGGCAAAGATAACGAGACGGAATCCAAGAACATATATAAAATATTACAACTTTTTCCTTTGTGGTGCCAAGAACGGAAGTAAAGACGGACTGACACACACACACACACACAGACACACGCACACACACACACACACACACACACACACACACACACACACACACACACACACACGCACGCACTATAGTTGGCGTACTTCATGACTGCCGTACCTCAGTCGAACACACACGCACTTTATTACACTATTTGCGAAATTGTTACAAATAACAGTACGCAGCGTTTATGTGGGCTAATGCGTAAAGCAATTTTCTGATAACCCAACAGTGACCAATATACAGAATGGGTTTAGTCCAGCGGTCAAACTGTTACCTCAATTTTGTCTAATTCTTGTCGGATTAATTATTTATATATATATATCTGAAGCAGCCAGACCGACGGCTGCAGAGAACAGTAAACAAGTCCATCGTGGAGGACTTGAGTGCCTCTCGCTGGGACCGTCTACAGGCCACCACAGATCTACAGATTCAACACCAAACATCCAGACAGTTTCGCTACTCTCCCAGAAGGAAGGTGAACAAGTGGTATGGTACTACACCTGAGCTGCCTCCCTAACAACTCCTTGTCTCTACCAGGCTGGTCGGCACACGACGAACCAGAGAGGACCTGAACCACGTGTATTTATTTGGCTTAATAGGGCCAGAGAGCAGGAGCCTGGGGCACTGGATGAGTTACGCTCCAGACAGAAACTACCGAAGACTTGAGACCATCCAGTAACTTGTATCGCCTCAGTACAGCGAACCAGAGGGAATGTTTACTGGTGGCGTCCCTCACCGGGTGCTCCAGGGAATCTAAAGTTGAGATTGTACGAGTAAGTCTGGCCTCAACAGGTCAGCATTTGTGTGAAAATAAAGAAATAAACAAAATAAGTACAATAGATAAAAAAAATGGGAGAAAATATTTACCTCACAGTTGAGGGAAAATGATCCTAATTTAGTGAGAAACTTCCTTTATTGTGTTCTGTGAGAGGAAGGTCTCCTGAACACAACACAACCCCCTCTTATATTATTCTCAAGAGTTACTGCAGGTCGTACGTGTACCATTCAACAGGTAACATCTCTGCAGGCTCGGTAAGTGTCCCTCAAGTATGGTAACTCCTGTACTACTACACCGGCTCACTGTACTGTATATGTGTCAGTCCGCCTCTTTTATCACACCAGTTTTATGAGTGTAGAACCATTGACTCTCTGCCTTAACACCCAACAATCTCGTTTACCAGTAATAACCTAAAGTCATCAAATCATTTAATAGGACCGAGGTATTCCTGCCGGGGTAATTTTCATGACCACGTTAGTATCAACACAAGTACTGGAAGACACTTAATACATTATGCTGATATAATATTAACACATAATAATTAATTGGTTATTAATCTAAGATATATTACCACATAAACCCAAATATATACAGGTAAAGGTAGACAGCAAGACAAGATTCTCTCCCCCTCACAAGCGTTTCACAACACAAGCATGGTGGCGCCGAACCCATGATAAAATTAATAGTGTAAAAACACTTATGGCTGTAAAGAGTATAGTAGCGTTAGTGTAGCAGGTGTAGGGTGTAGATAACGTCGCATTTAAGTGGTATTCCTGGGTTCGATCCCCGGGCAGGGTGAAACTATGGGCAAGTTTCTTTACGCCATTTGCCTCTGTCTACCCAGCAGTAATTGGGAACCTGGATGTTAATCGATTTGCGGATTGTGTTCCGGGGTAATGGTTAGCCAGTGAGATTGGCAACTTGCCCGGTGTGCTTAGATTATTTCTCGACACTGGGTCATGCAGCTCGTTAACTTAGGATGTGGTTGTTGTGTTGGCGACAGCTTCTACACCTTAAGCACTGGGTCATATAGCTCGTTAACTTAGGATGTGGTTGTTGTGTTGGCGACAGCTTCTACACCTAAAACACTGGGTCATATAGCTCGTTAACTCAGGGTGTGGTTGTTGTGTTGGCGACAGCTTCTACACCTTAAACACTGGGTCATATAGCTCGTTAACTCAGGGTGTGGTTGTTGTGTTGGCGACAGCTTCTACACCTTAAATAATTCACGCTAGGTGGCCCAAGGGTCAGCCATCCTTGAACACGAGGGGCAACCATTATTATAAATTACAAACATAATACTTAGCACAGTAGATAATGATGTCCACAGTCCATTGATGTTCGCTGCTCACATTAACTAAATAAAAAAATTTACCAAAATGTTAATAAAAAAATTCACCAAAATTAAAAATGACTAAAATATGAGACAGTGACGTTGTTGTGTGTGTGTGTGTGTGTGTGTGTGTGTGTACTTCTATGATTGGTGTATATGGCTAAAGGTATGTGCGTGCAGACAGACGAACCAATAAAAGTAAACGATATGTCCCTTTAAGTACCTGGCGACGAATAATAATAAAGAAATCAATGAAATAACACAAAATGAGAGAGAGAGAGAGAGAGAGAGAGAGAGAGAGAGAGAGAGAGAGAGAGAGAGAGAGAGAGACCTAAGGAAATATTACTTGAAAATCGTACATTGATGAGAAAATATTGACATTGATTAATTGTCATATAAATATCTGATCACCTGAATATTAGACATACCAGCATATTTTACCTGATGATTTAACACTCTAACGCTATCCTATCCTAACCTAACCTAACGCTATCCTATTCTAACCTAACCTAACGCTATCCTATCCTAACCTAACCTAACGCTATACTATCCTAACCTAACCTAACGCTATACTATCCTAACCTAACCTAACGCTATCCTATCCTAACCTAACCTAACGCTATACTATCCTAACCTAACGCTATACTATCGTAACCTAACCTAACGCTATCCTATCCTAACCTAACGTTATCCTATCCTATCCTATCCTAACCTAACGCTATCCTATCCTAACCTAACGTTATCCTATCCTATCCTATCCTAACCTAACGCTATCCTAAGCTATCCTAGACCTCCAAAGATGTGAGGAGTGTAATCATCAGGTGGAATAAACTGGAGTGTCTAATATTCAGGTGATCATAACCCTCATACCCACACTGCATTCAACACCTGTTTATTCAGAGGCAACTCAAAACACACAGGTTAATTAGTCTTATGCATCATTATGTAACACTACTGTAATGCCTTTTAGGATTCCGCTGTACGAAAAAAAAATAATAATAAAAAAAAAAAAACGAACAGACCTAAAATGAGCACCAAGACCTAAAATGAACACCGGGACCTAAATTAAACCCCTAAAGACCTAAATTGAAAATCGGATAATACCTAAACGCCAATATGAAAGCCAAAGACAGAAACAGGACAGGTTGGGGTAGGTAGGGACATAACCAAGCTGGCGGTGGTGATATTTGCTAAAAGGAAGGAAGCCATGTAGTGAGATACGACTTACTAGTGAGAGGATGCAAATGGGGTGGAATTTCAATTTCCAGGGAAGTGCTTTTAGCAAAAAACGAGGGAGAAATAAAATGGTTGAGATATTGCCAGAAAGAATTGGAAGAGCTGGGGTGGATTGGTGCCGCTATCTGAGGGGTATAGGAGGAGAGACCACGAGTTGACAGGTATGGGGGAGATCCTTTCAGTGTGTCTTGATGTATGGGACTTTTGGGTGACTAGGAGGGAGGGAGGACCATCTGGGTGATGAGGAAGGAGGGCCATCTGGGTAACGAGGAGGTAGGGCCATCTGGGTGATGAGGAAGGAGGGCCATCTGGGTGACGAGGAGGGAGGGCCATCTGGGTGATGAGGAAGGAGGGCCATCTGGGTAACGAGGAGGTAGGGCCATCTGGGTGATGAGGAGGGAGGGAGGGCCATCTGGGTGACGAGGGGGGAGGCCATTTGGGTGACGAGGAGGGAGGGAGGGAGGGAGGTAGGTCCTGGGTGACGAGGAGGAAGGGAAATCCACGAGGCAAGGTGTAATACTCATTAATTAAATCTCTCTCTCTCACAGATTACTGATTCCTCTCACATAAGCTTCATTACCTTTACTCACCAGAGCTTCACCACCAATACGTATAATATTTGGCTGTGTTAATTAACCCCAAAGTCATTCCTTCAGCACCAATGTTTATTCTATCATAACAATAATAACAATGCCACGCTGTAGAGAGTTACTGTGGGTTAAAACACAAAACTTAAACCTGTCATAAGTCTCGACAGATCAAGGTCTGGGCCACATCTCAGGGTATGAATAAATTACCAACACATTGTTTAAGTTTCTACATAAAATGGGTTAAGTTGTATTTTTTACTGTATTTTTTAAAGTGGTAGTGTTGTAAAACTGTATAATGTATAGAACACCTGTAGTTGTATTGTATAATGAAGAGAACACCTGTAGTGGTATTGTATAATGAAGAGAACACCTGTAGTGGTATTGTATAATGAAGAGAACACCTGTAGTTGTATTGTATAATGAAGAGAACACCTGTAGTGGCATTGTATAATGCAGAGAACACCTGTAGTGGTATTGTATAATGAAGAGAACACCTGTAGTGGTATTGTATAATGAAGATAACACCTGTAGTTGTATTGTATAATGTATAGAACACCTGTAGTGGTATTGTATAATGTATAGAACACCTGTAGTTGTATTGTATAATGAAGAGAACACCTGTAGCTGTATTGTATAATGAAGAGAATACCTGTAGCTGCATTGTATAATGTATAAAACACCTGTAGCTGTATTGTATAATGTATAAAACACCTGTAGCTGTACCTAAACCTGTACCATTACCTATGTTCTTATGTAAATCAGTATTGTATTTAGCTCAAGGCATCACTCTTGTACTAGCGTCAACAACAAGAAACACATAAAGAGCCGTAACTTGTGGCACCCATTGTCTAACGTGGGGATGAGAGACGTTCTTCAGTGTCCTCCTGGTGGGCCTTCTACAGGAGACTAGGATTAATGAGAGACGGCGAGGCCTCAGGTGTCCTACAATACATACGTTCATCAGACGCCAGGAAGAGACCCACAGGTGTCCATCAGCGACTCTTACAGGAGGACACTTAGCACGCCAGGGGGGCCGCAGGTGTCCATCAGCGACTCTTACAGGAGGACACTTA
Organism: Homarus gammarus; assembly: GCA_958450375.1. Classification (NCBI taxonomy): domain Eukaryota; kingdom Metazoa; phylum Arthropoda; class Malacostraca; order Decapoda; family Nephropidae; genus Homarus; species Homarus gammarus. The sequence continues at coordinate 2,291,066 of CAUDMG010004131.1, read as the reverse complement.
GCACGCCAGGGAGGCCGCAGGTGTCCATCAGCGACTCTTACAGGAGGACACTTAGCACGCCAGGGAGGCCGCAGGTGTCCATCAGCGACTCTTACAGGAGGACACTTAGCACGCCAGGGGGGCCGCAGGTGTCCATCAGCGACTCTTACAGGAGGACACTTAGCACGCCAGGGGGGCCGCAGGTGGAGACAGTAACATTTACAGCCGAGGTGTCAACTGACGGGTCACTAACGAGGTGCTCCACTATACTGTCTCCCTGTGGAGCCTCACGCCAGTTGGCCGGGAGGTCTGGGCTCTTCTTTGTGTTGTGTCCCCCCCCCCCCCTTGTCCTCATCCTCTGTTTACTCCCTTCCTCCTCTTTCCCACCTCTTCTTCTCCTCCCTCTCCCCACCTCCCATCCCTCTTCCCCACCTCCCATCTTCCCATTCCTCTCTTCCTCCTCTTCGCCCTCCCTCAACAGCCAAGCCTTTCACTGCCCTCCCACTTCATTCCTCCCAACACTCCCCCTAATTGTCGCCTTCTCTCCTCCCTCCTTCATCACCTTCCTCCTCCTCTTACCTTCCTTTCCTACCCCTTCATTCTCCTATCTCTTTCTTCCCTGTTGTTTTGTCTATCTCTCCTTCTTTCTCTCTTCCATCTTCTCGTTATTTATCTACTGTCTCTCCCTTTATTTCTTCTTCTCTCCCTTTCCCTCTTTTCTTCCTCTTATTTCCCCCACCTCTCTCTCTCTCTCTCTCTCTCTCTCTCTCTCTCTCTCTCTCTCTCTCTCTCTCTCTCTCTCTCTTTCTCCTCCACCTCCAATCCTTATGCCATATCTAAACTCTCTTCCTATAATTTCCAATCTTCCTTCCCTCCACTTCGAATCATGTCCCTCCTGTACTCCTCCACAACCAATCCATCCTCCCACCCGTACTCCACCATTTCCAATCACCACTCGCACTGTGTTGGCCTGGCAGGACCCCGGGCCATCACTCTGGCGCTGTTAATGATATGATGTGTGAGACTCAATGGGCGACCAGATGTGAGAGAGCAGGTTTATGGTGACGTTTGGTGACATATTGTCCGCTATGTTCCTGTCTGTTGAGTGTCTGTTGAGTGTCTGTTGAGTGTCTGATGTCTCAAAGGCAACAAGAGTACACACATGCCACCACCTGTGTACACATAACAGTGCCAGAACTACACAGACACACAAAAACAGACAGACACAGACACGAGTATAAACAGCATCAAGAGCACCAGAACGACATACACACACAGGTGTACACAGCGGCAGTGTACACAAGCCGTGACGCTCGCTAGAGGAGAGTCAACATCATAATGGTCACCAAAACAAACCTTAAACGACGTCTTATATATCTGAGGTACCAGGCGTCCACACACACACACACACACACACACACACACACACACACACACACACACACACACACGACGGTCCACTAGTCCTCGCGGCCTCTTGCTCCAGCATGAAGTGTTCCTACAGTGACTGAGAACACTCGAGATTGATTGTCAAGGCAGTCTGAGTGTCAAGGCAGTCTGGTTGTCAAGGCAGTCTGTTTGTCAAGGCAGTCTGGTTGTCAAGGCAGTCTGTTTGTCAAGGCAGTCTGGTTGTCAAGGCAGTCTGTTTGTCAAGGCAGTCTGTTTGTCAAGGCGCTCTGATTGTCAAGGCGCTCTGATTGTCAAGGCAGTCTGTTTGTCAAGGCAGTCTGGTTGTTAAGGCACTCTGAAGCTTCCTCAGTAGGTCGTTTAAATAGAGGTGCTGTGGCTGAGTGGATACAGTACTCGTCTCACCTCTAAGGTTCGCTGGTTCACGCCCAGGACTCCAGCTCACCGAGTTGTAGTTGGGTAATTAATTTTATATTTCGGGATGTGAAGACGATCGAGTACAATGGTCGCCACACGTGTACTGAACGGGTAGTGTACTGTGAGCTGTATCGACCTCACTAATGGCCGCCACACGTGTACTGAACGGGTAGTGTACTGTGAGCTGTATCGACCTCACCCCTAAAGGTCCGTCAGGCTTATGGCGCCCACTTTAGGCTCTTTTAAAGTGAGATAGAGACGTCCTCAATACCTGAGACCCACTACAGCAACATATAGGGAAGATGTACTCATTAAGGCCACACACCTGGCTGACTCATGACGTCATACACCGTCAACACACAACTATATAGCGTTTCAGCCTGTTTATAATGTCCAGTTCCTAGTGTGTAAAAGAGTTGGTGATAGCAAAGGCAGCCAGCCGTAAAATTTGTTTCAAATTTGCTTGATGGCAACTGGTCACCATGATGTCATCACAGCTAACCCGCGTAAGAGTGGAAAATGGTTATGATGATGATGATGATGATGATGATGGTGATGATGATGATGGTTATGATGATGATGATGATGATGATGATGATGAAACAGCTATTTGACTCATCCACTTTACATCACGAACACCTCAAATTAAACCCACCTATACAGTTGATATTTAAACAATTCAGTAAAAATCTTATTAACAAATTTATCTATGAATTCCCTACGTAACTGCTACAACATTTCACTCTCTGTCACCAGTGCTCCAGAAACTAAACAACTGACATAGTTTAGTCACAGGTCAAAACACCAAAACAAACTTAGACAAATTCTCCTCCTCGCCACAAGTCCACGACGACGTAACTCTCATAATGACTCGACTAAACACAAATGACATGTTGATGCAAAATAACTAAACACTAATTAATGAAATCCATCACACACACACACACACACACACACACACACACACACACACACACACACACACACACACACACAAGTTGTACGGTTAATACATGATAACATTTCATCTTTAAAGGGAGATTGGCCGCAGCAGGAGGTAAAGCGAGCGGAAAATTATGCACATGATCAAAGATTCTGGGTAAGGCGACCAACCCATCATCGGGATATCGTGGCTGTTGACGAGATTTTTCATTGTGTTGTAATTTTATCTTTTCAATACCGTTTGTTTAGTTCTTTTTGGTGTGTTTCTTGTAGAGAGAGAGAGAGAGAGAGAGAGAGAGAGAGAGAGAGAGAGAGAGAGAGAGAGAGAGAGAGAGAGAGACACCTGTACAGTATATTATCGGCAAATCGAAGTTGTGTCACCTGCCAGAGTCACACCTTCACTCTCTTAATTAGAAACTGGCGGATGTGGACCATTACTATATTTGGCACACCTTCCAGTTTTACTCTTCCAGTCTTACTCCTACTGTTCCTGTGTTAATATATGTGGCACTGTTCCTGTGTTAATATATGTGGCACTATTCCTGTGTTAAATAATTGTCTTAATATATGTGGCACTATTCCTGTGTTAAATAATTATGTTTTAATATATGTGGCACTGTTCCTGTGTTAATATATGTGGCACTATTCCCGTGTTAAATAATTGTTTTAATATATGTGTGGCACTATTCCCGTGTTAAATAATTGTCTTAATATATGTGGCACTATTTCTGCGCTAATATGCCACCATTTCTGTGTTATTAAATCTGGCACTATTTCTAATCTAACATTCCTGGTGCCAAATTTATGACAATACCCCTGGAGTGAATGTTATGACGTGGCAGCCTTAATATTTAATGTTTATTCATAACTCAGAGAAGATTAGAAATTAAAAAAATAATTTATATATATATTTTCTGGCATAATTTATATATATTTTGGTTAAATTTGACTTTTGTGATTTAAATAATACAATTTTTTTACTCATTAAGCAAAGTCTATATTGTATTTACCGGACCTCAACTTACGGACTGAAAAATTCTAATTACCGGACATCTTACGAAACTAAAATAAAATCAACGGACTTCACAATACCGAACGAAATAACGAAATTCAAAATAACGGACCTAATTTCGTCTCAATTCAAATTAACGATCATTCAGTCACAAACACCAATGACCTGTCCTCACACCTGATATCCGGAAGTTAATTAAACCGGAATCTCTCAGGTGAGTCTCTTCTTGCCGGATATTAAGACATTTTAACGGTCGCGTCTCTAAGTCCGCCGCTATATCCGGGTTCAATTGGGTAAACTCTACGTGTATGAGGGTTTGGCATGTGGTGATTGGTTCTAGCTCGCCTTGACGTCAGAAGGTATAAAGTCCATTACTAGTTTACTTTTAGTTAATTATAATACGTAAATGAGGTGAGAGAGAGAGAGAGAGAGACCCCAAACTGCTTGCCTCGCTACACTACCAGCAAAGAAAACGATTTTGCCTCACAGCCAACACAAGACACAGATATATGCCTCCCACAAGGCCTTCGTCAGGTAGTTCTCCCAATCGCTCATTCATAGTCACAACCATTTAATCTCTCTCTCTCTCTCAAACACACACACACACACACACACACACACACACACACACACACACACACTGTCAACTTCTATTCAGGAATTCCCGTTAAACTGGAGCAAAGAATCGGGTGCCCTTTGATTAGATTCAGGTGAGTCCCAGGCAACAAGGTGAGCCAATCAGGTGATGCGACAGGTGGAAAGGTGTGAAAGAAGGGCGGGGAAGGTGAGAGAGGAGGGGGGGGGGGGAGAGGTAGAGGAGAAAAAGAACTGAAAGAGAGGGAGGTAGAGGGAAGAAGGAAAGGAATGAGAGAAAAACAGGAAGAGGAATAATAAGAAAAAGAAGAGATTCAAAACAAACATTATTTACGAGTCTTTCTGTTACACAATCATTAAGACAACTTGATCCATTACTACACATATACTTACGGTAAGATATTAAAGTACGGTCAAAAATAACTTACGATCATCTGGGAATTTGGGATGACAGGTCGTGATGAGCATCCAGTCTTACCTGTTGACAGAGAGAGAAATATTATTGTGTGTGTATTATGACTTATGGTGTGTGTGTGTATGTGTGTGTGTGTGTGTGTGTGTGTGTGTGTGTGTGTGTGTGTGTGTGTGTGATAAAGATTAAGATAGATAGATAGATTAAAGAGAGAGAGAGAGAGAGAGAGAGAGAGAGAGAGAGAGAGAGAGAGAGAGAGAGAGAGAGAGAGAGAGAGAGAGAGAGAGATTTATCACCATCCAGATGAAAACGTCACACAAGACAGGTAGGCGTGAATAAATGGTGCCACTCATATGCCTTACCTTGTATTCTGACGCACGTTAAGTGAGAAATAGTAACACACACACACACACACACACACACACACACACACACACACACACACACACACACACACACACACGTATACAAACACACACACTGTAACTGAAATGCTCCTACACTGTCACACTTTTTATGTTCCTTGAATGTAACACGTTCCTGAAACACAAATCCTCCGTAACCATTATCCTCCTCCGTTACTAGGCTGTTCAGTAACACATATCAAACTAGTGTTACTTTCTCCCCACGTAACGCACCTTGAAGTTCCAAACACAACTATGTAACGCTATATATGCATTTAAATATTACATTCCTTTTACAAAACACTATGAAACTCCTGGGAATTTTATTTTTATTTTTTTTTTCAACATTTTTCTGACAAAGTTAAATTATACAACATTCACCTTCGCAAAGTGTAAAACATTCTACATTCTTTCAGTGTACATTCAGTCCTACGATACGTATAGCTTTCAATACATCAACTATGGTCTTTACGTTACATATATTTACAATACTATTAAAATCGTGGTATTTACGATATTATTTTTCTGATGGAGATAAATTATACAATATTGTCATTTCTTTATTAATACTCACAGGTCAGGTTAGGTTAGGTCAGGCTAGGTCAAGTTACCAAGTTATTTTAGGTTAGGTTAGGTTAGGTTAAGTTAGGTTAGGTCAGGTCAGTTTACGTTGTTATATTAGGTTAGGTTAGGTTAAGTTAGGTCAGGCCAGGTCAGTTTACGTTAAGTTAGATTAGGTTAGGTTAGGTTAAGTTAGGTCAGGCCAGGTCAGTTTACGTTAAGTTAGATTAGGTTAGGTTAGGTTAAGTTAGGTCAGGCCAGGTCAGTTTACGTTCAGTTAGATTAGGCTAGGTGAGGTGAGGTTAAGTTAGGTCAGGTCAGGTCAGTTTACGTTAAGTTATATTAGGTTAGGTTAGGTTAGGTCAGGCCAGGTCAGTTTACGTTCAGTTACATTAGGTTAGGTTAAGTGTGATTAAGTTACCTAGATTAACCTTAACCCCAGAACAGCCAGCCCAGTATCTCAACACACACCACATTTCTTCCACAAAGTTAGACGTAAATATAATAAATAAGACCAGGGAAGAAAAGTTTAATTTACCACAAAAATATATAAACAAATTAACTGGACCATAAAAGAGGATTAAAGAGGAGAGGTAAATTTTAAGAGGACAAAAGACAAAGACCATGATGAAGACCCGCCAGCTCTTGCACCACTTGGTACTTATTTAACACCACTTGGTACTTATTTAACACCACTTGGTACTTATTTAACACCACTTGGTACTTATTTAACACCACTTGGTACTTATTTAACACCACGTGGTACTTATTTAACACCACTTTGTACTTAATTAACACCACTTGGTACTTAATTAACACCACTTGGTACTTAATTAACACCACTTGGTACTTAATTAACACCACTTTGTACTTAATTAACACCATTTTGTACGAGATATTCCAAGATTAATGACGACATAAGATAAAAGATATTCTGTCTCTGGGCTGACTACACCAACATGGTCACCACACACTTGAGCTGTTAATCAAGAGTGAGGGGTGCTGACTGGCCTCTGTACCCGGCCACGTCAGCATCTCTTCCACCACACCTCAATTCCCCGGACAGGACTGCCAGTGTATGTGGTCAGTTGACAGAGAGACACTTGGGGTTTATGAGAGGGAGCCATACCACCAGAAGATCAAGTCAACCAGTTTTCTCAACCTTAGACGGACATGGTTTAGGAATAACTAGTCAAAGAAGATTTACAAACAAAAGAAAATATTGTTGGAATAATACAAAAGGCAAGAACTCTTTAACGATGGTTTCTGGGGAGTCATAAGCACCGCCATCATGAGAATCAGGGATTATTATTGTAAGGAGGAACATGAGGGAGCTTCACCGTCCAGGGTTCAGCCAAGAGTTGTACAGTAGCTAAAACAACTATCTGTGCAGGTGGGGGTCGATATGCTCCGAAATTTTACGTGTGACTAGTGACAGCCCTACGTGTGACTAGTGACAGCCCTCCGTGTGACTAGTGACAGCCCTCCGTGTGACTAGTGACAGCCCTCCGTGTGACTAGTGACAGCCCTACGTGTGACTAGTGACAGCCCTTCGTGTGACTAGTGACAGCCCTCCGTGTGACTAGTGACAGCCCTCATATACCAATATTTATCGTCCATAGTCTCATATTGTTTCCCACAAAGTTCATTTCCCATCGACCTTTGAGACGTACAGTGGCCCACAACTCACCAAGATCATAAGTAACGTTGCTACACTACAAAATGTATTCACCCGCTGAGTCACTGAATACACAATAGGCAAGGAGAAGACTACAATAGGCACCCATTATGACTTGTACCCATTAAGACTGGGACCCATTATGACTTGTACCCATTAAGTCTGGGACCCATTAAGACTGGTATCAATTAAGACTGGGGCTAATCTCAACAGTCACCACTTAAAACTGTCTTTGTGACTGCCCTGATAGTAGTCACCACTTAAAAACTCTCATCAAAACATATTGACCATCCAACTCATTAGAGGCCTGGTGACCTTAACAAACTGGCTTGGTGATCACCTAGTCAGTCATAACCACTAATAATGCTCTGACCCAATTCTGGTGATTGCCCTCTCTCTTCTCATTCTTTAAAAACCACAGCCTGACCTACTGAATGACCTAGTGACCTTTCAAGCCATTCTCACAACTTTAAACGTTCTGACCTAATTCTGGTGACCGATCATTCTGTTTTCACCGTTCAAAAAAACTATCCCCGGGGCCAGGTTTGGTGACCACCCGGTACTAGTCTTAATCCATTTAACGGAGTGCACCAATTTTTCACCAGGCCCTCATGCATTTATGGATCCTAGCCAGTTGGCACGAGGGAAAAAATACAAAAAGTGAAAAAAAAATAGTGTTCTGGCAAGGAATAGTGGCTTTTATTATCCTGCGGACTCGCTAGTTAAGGCTATTGTTTCTATTAGTCTGTGTGTGTGTGTGTGTGTTTTTTAAGTGTTTTTACTGCTGTGAATACATGAATACACATACATACTTGATTATATAAACACACAAATAGGAATATCCATATACAAATATACGCATATACGAGCATAGATATATACACACACACACACACACACACACACACACAAGGAGCCAACACTGAGACAGCCACAGAAATATATACTGATGAAAATTGGTTTTTCCCGTTACCCTGCCACTTATATCTGTGATGAGTACTAGCTGGTGGTCACACACACACACACACACACACACACACACACACACACACACACACACACACCGAACCTACAGCATCAACTCCAGTCTCACGGTTCCCCTTACAATAAAAATACCTGCCAGGATTTTTTACTCTGAAATTAACATAACGTCAAGGGAGCTCCAGCGATCATTGACACGACGGCTCCCGATCTGCCTTTAAAATGTTGAATTCTCTCGTTAAATTGTCCTCAAAACACCGAATTCTCTCGTTAAATTGTCCTCAAAACACCGAATTCTCTCGTTAAATTTCCCTTGAGAGAGAGAGAAAAAAAATTATTATACTGTTAACAGTTAAGGAAATCAATTTTTAACTGCAATACTATTTTTCTCAATTAATAAACTCTCAATACCTGTACGTGTGTGTGTGTGTGTGTGTGTGTGTGTGTGTGTTTGTGTGTGTGTCAGGTGTTCACTAATAAGGTACTTCATCTGAGTGACGGAGAGACACAATCACAAGTCTTGAACAACTAAGTAATTATCGGAGATTTGTTGATAATGACGCCCTACATCACCTGTGTGTACCTGTGTGTGTGAGAGAGAGAGAGAGAGAGAGAGAATAAGCACCATTAAATATATCCGCTCGTGTAAGTCTGTCAGGACCTGGATGCACTAGGACCTGGGTGCACTAGGACCTGGGTGCACTAGGACCTGGGTGCACTAAGACCTGGGTGCACTAAGACCTGGGTGCACTAGGACCTGGGTGCACTAGGACCTGGGTGCACTAGGACCTGGGTGTACTAGGACCTGGGTGCACTAGGACCTGGGTGCACTAGGACCTGGGTGCACTAGGACCTGGGTGCACTAGGACCTGGGTGTACTAGGACCTGGGTGCACTAGGACCTGGGTGCACTAGGACCTGGGTGTACTAGGACCTGGGTGCACTAGGACCTGGGTGCACTAGGACCTGGGTGTACTAGGACCTGGGTGTACTAGGACCTGGGTGTACTAGGACCTGGGTGTACTAGGACCTGGGTGCACTAAGACCTGGGTGCACTAGGACCTGGGTGCACTAGGACCTGGGTGCACTAGGACCTGGGTGCACAAGGACCTGGGTGCACAAGGACCTGGGTGCACTAGGACCTGGGAGCACTAGGACCTGGGTGCACAAGGACCTGGATATACTTACTGAGTGTATAAGTGTATGTATACAATAAACACCTGAATACACCTACACAGGGAAGGTGAGGAGACAGAGGCAGGAACAAGACATCATTAGTGTTAACTCTCTGTGTTAATTACTGTGAGGTCGACTGAGCTGCCTCCTCTACCCACCTCCTCTCACACTCACTAATTTGTTTAATCCTCGTAAATTTGCGTGCGTGAGAGAGAGAGGTGTGTGTGTGTGTGTGTGTGTGTGTGTGTGTGTGTGTGTGTGTAAGATATTAACACACCTTTAGCACCCCTTCTAATTCTAACCTCACTTCACATACACACCTGATTTACCTCTAATTAACCATCTATCTCTACCTGAATAATCCCCTATAACGAGTCAGGTGAACGGGCTGTGATGGCCTTCCTCCACGTGTTATGGTGTGTCTGTATCTGGAGCAGCAGTCGTGTTTACTCCTGTGTGTGGCTCTACATGACTACCTAAACGCTTACTAACACTGAGGAAGAGTTCAATGCCTTTAGTGATTTAGGGATGATCAGTTAAATTTTCCTTAGTTACCGTTATATCTCATTTGTTATTATTAGTATTTCATTAAGGTATTGTTTCGTGGGTAGTTCGTGGGTAGTTCGTGGGTTTGGTGTTTTGTGTGGTGGTTGGGGGTGTGGGGTCTAGCTCTCAGGGTAGTTAACGATATATGTAATGTAAGATAATATTTGTAGTGTTCCTGAATAGTTTTATTTTGGGTAGGTTATAAATTAATTAGTTTGTTTAATGTTAAAGATAAGATGTTTGGTGTTTTATAATAACTATACTAACATGACATCAGCTGTTTTATCACAACAATAACATCAGCTGTTTTATCACAACAATAACATCAGCTGTTTTATCACAACAATAACATCAGCTGTTTTATCACAACAATAACATCAGCTGTTTCATCACAACAATAGCATCAGCTGTTTTATCACAACAATAACATCAGCTGTTTTATCACAACAATAACATCAGCTGTTTCATCACAACAGCAGACAGCATCAAGGTTGTTTACCCGCCCAGCTGCAGCTATAACTCACATAATAACAACGCCAGCACGAGCAATTTACAGTGCCTGGCGTTACCTTTGACCCAACAAAGACACGTTTATGAAAGATACGACAGACGAACATACTCCAGCGTTCCAGAGCTGATACTTCCAGTGTATAACCTGTGCTGGAATGTCTGCTGGAACACTCTACTGGGGGAGGGAGAAGGGGAGAGAAGTATTTACAGGATGGGGAGAAGGAAGGAGGAAGGGAGAGATGGGAAATAGGGAGAGGTATTAAGATGCTGGGGAGAAAAGGGAGGAGGGAGGGATGAGAGGAGACAGAATAGAGGAAAGATTGAATAGGTAAGAGAAGAGGAAGAAAAGAAAAAAAACAAGATAGAGATATAAACAGAGAGATAAAGTGATAGACAGACAGACAGACAGACACACAGACAGACAGACACACAGACACACAGACAGACATGAGAAACACCGTCAAATTAAAACACAACACCACACTTCAAATCACCAATAACACACTACAGCCAATACCTTACCTCACCTTACCTCACCTCACCTTACCTCACCTCACCTCACCTTACCTCACCTCACCTTACCTCACCTCACCTTACCTTACCTTACCTCACCTCACCTTACCTCACCTCACCTCACCTCACCTTACCTTACCTTACCTCACCTTACCTCACCTTACCTTACCTCACCTTACCTCACCTCACCTCACCTCACCTCACCTCACCTCACCTTACCTTACCTCACCTTACCTCACCTTACCTTACCTTACCTCACCTCACCTCACCTCACCTCACCTTACCTTACCTTACCTGTGTGTATATACCAACATTAACACACATACATATAGATTACAACACCATCCCACACACACACACACACACACACACACACACACTCACTCTCTCTCTCTCTCTTACAACTCTCACTCTCTCTCTTACAACTCTCACTCTCTCTCTCTCCTCCGTTCCCTTACACCTCTCCTGTCCTCCGCGTCTTTTATGCCCCGCCACGGACATATAGGCTGTAATATATCTTTGCCCCAACACAATACCCTCACATTTTGAACCGTGACCTTCGACCTTAACCTGTGACCTCAACAAATTACTATCCAGACCGTCACGTATAATGGCTCTTGTGTGAATTTAGTTAGGTTAGGTTAGGTTTTATCAGACTAATGATGAAGTTAGGTTATTTACCCCTCTTAGATCTATAATCCCCTTCTAGGTCTATAATAATCCCCTTCTAGGTCTATAATAATCCCCTTCTAGGTCTATAATAATCCCCTTCTAGGTCTATAATAATCCCCTTCTAGGTCCATAATAATCCCCTTCTAGGTCTATAATCCCCTTCTAGGTCTATAATAATCCCCTTCTAGGTCTATAATAATCCCCTTCTAGGTCTATAATAATCCCCTTCTAGGTCTATAATAATCCCCTTCTAGGTCCATAATAATCCCCTTCTAGGTCTATAATCCCCTTCTAGGTCTATAATAATCCCCTTCTAGGTCTATAATCCCCTTCTAGGTCTATAATCCCCTTCTAGGTCTATAATCCCCTTCTAGGTCTATAATAATCCTCTTCTAGGTCTATAATCCCCTTCTAGGTCTATAATCCCCTTCTAGGTCTATAATCCCCTTCTAGGTCTATAATCCCCTTCTAGGTCTATAATCCCCTTCTAGGTCTATAATAATCCTCTTCTAGGTCTATAATAATCCCCTTTTAGGTCTATAATCCCCTTCTAGGTCTATAATCCCCTTCTAGGTCTATAATCCCCTTCTAGGTCTATAATCCCCTTCTAGGTCTATAATCCCCTTCTAGGTCTATAATAATCCTCTTCTAGGTCTATAATAATCCCCTTTTAGGTCTATAATCCCCTTCTAGGTCTATAATCCCCTTCTAGGTCTATAATCCCCTTCTAGGTCTATAATCCCCTTCTAGGTCTATAATAATCCTCTTCTAGGTCTATAATCCCCTTCTAGGTCTATAATCCCCTTCTAGGTCTATAATAATCCTCTTCTAGGTCTATAATCCCCTTCTAGGTCTATAATCCCCTTCTAGGTCTATAATCCCCAGTGAGGTCAGGGGGAAGACAAGGGGTCACCGTCCACCTTGTTAGTCGCGTTTGGCTTGATCTACACACACGGGTCTGCCTTCATTACCTGCTGGGGGCGTTCCTGGGGTCACACTGGGTTCCTGGGGTCACACTGGGGTCATGGGGTCACGCTGGGAATATGGGTTCAAGCTATGGGTTTTGGTGTCATGCTGGTGGTTATGGGGTCACACTGAGGGATATAGGGTCACGTTGAAGGTCACGCTAAGGGGTCATGGGGTCACATTGAGGGTCAGGGGGTCACACCTCCTGGGGGGTATACGACCATCCAGAACAAATAGTAAGGACGAAAATAATCAGATGAGAGACAATCAGATCCAGGTAGGTAATACTGATGGTTGTTAAGGGAACTATACCAGCTCCTGATCTGATTAGTGATGTAGAGCCGAGGACAAAAGTTCCCTCCTGTGGTAAGGTTAGGTTAGGCGAGGTTAAGCTAGGGTTAGTTTAGTTTTGGTTAGATTAGATTAGGTTAGATTAGATTAGGTTAGGCGAGGTTAGGTTAGGCGAGGTTAGGTTAGGCGAGGTTAAGCTAGGGTTAGTTTAGTTTTGGTTAGATTAGATTAGGTTAGATTAGATTAGGTTAGGCGAGGTTAGGTTAGGCGAGGTTAGGTTAGGCGAGGTTAAGCTAGGGTTAGTTTAGTTTTGGTTAGATTAGATTAGGTTAGATTAGATTAGGTTAGGCGAGGTTAGGTTAGGCGAGGTTAAGCTAGGGTTAGTTTAGTTTTGGTTAGATTAGATTAGGTTAGATTAGATTAGGTTAGGCGAGGTTAGGCGAGGTTAGGTTAGGCGAGGTTAAGCTAGGGTTAGTTTAGTTTTGGTTAGATTAGATTAGGTTAGATTAGATTAGGTTAGGCGAGGTTAGGTTAGGCGAGGTTAGGTTAGGCGAGGTTAAGCTAGGGTTAGTTTAGTTTTGGTTAGATTAGATTAGGTTAGATTAGATTAGGTTAGGCGAGGTTAGGTTAGGCGAGGTTAAGCTAGGGTTAGTTTAGTTTTGGTTAGATTAGATTAGGTTAGATTAGATTAGGTTAGGCGAGGTTAGGTTAGGCGAGGTTAGGTTAGGCGAGGTTAAGCTAGGGTTAGTTTAGTTTTGGTTAGATTAGATTAGGTTAGATTAGGTTAGGCGAGGTTAGGTTAGGCGAGGTTAGGTTAGGCGAGGTTAAGCTAGGGTTAGTTTAGTTTTGGTTTAGTTTAGGTTAAGTTAGGTTAGATTAGGTGAGGTTATATTAGGTTAGGTTGTGATCGAGAGCTGCACCCGCCCAGAACACCGAGGCCCGGAAGCTGTAACCAACATGGCGTGACCCTCGCCTGTGCCGGGTTCTTTGTCAACATCAGTTTGTTATGGTTGTGACAGCTGGAAGTCTTCTCTGCCACCGGACCAAAGTTATTATTAATGGACTTTGTTTTCAATTTAAGAGAGTGTCCAATAACCTTTGCCTTACAGTGGCGTCTCTTTTAACCGATATATAAAGCTATAGTAAGATTGTAGATGTGCCTATAGTGTTCTATGTAGTCCAGTTAAGTTATAGTTATTAGAACTACCACAATGTACCACAATCTGTCACCAGTAATACTTATACTCAATACAAACCTAAAACTACCACAATCTACCATCATCTACACCTACAACACAAACACAAAACTACTACAATCTACCAACATCTACACCAACAACAACCACCATCTACTAACCCCCCCTCCCCCCAGTTAGGAAGGTCCTCACAAATGACTCGCCATCACCAAACAAGACAATTGGTGATTCAGGTATCGGAACAAACTGAAACATTGGTCCGCCATTGAAACTATATTCCATTTTGATGACGCCACATATGACTTAAAGCTGTTTTTTATTACTTCAATTCCGGCCAGAAGGTGAAGCAACAGCCGGGATTTTTCACTCTATACACACACACACACGCACACACACACACACACCCTCCCTGCCGTCGTCATCACTTACTCATTCATGCAGTAGTTGGTAAGTAAACAAACACACGGTACAGACACTATTGGCTTCACTTATTACATAGATGGATAGGTAGGTAGGTAGGTAGGTAGGTAGGTAGGTAGGTAGGTAGGGAGGTAGGTAGGTGGGTGGGTAGGTAGGTAGGTGGGTAGGTGGGTAGGTAGGTAGGTAGGTAGGGAGGTAGGGAGGTGGGTGGGTAGGTAGGTAGGTAGGTAGGGAGGTAGGTAGGTAGGTGGGTAGGTAGGTAGGGAGGTAGGTAGGTAGGTAGGTAGGTGGGTGGGTAGGTGGGTAGGTAGGTAGGTGGGTAGGGAGGTAGGTAGGTAGGTGGGTAGGGAGGTAGGTAGGTAGGTAGGTAGGTAGGTGGGTGGGTAGGTGGGTAGGTAGGTAGGTGGGTAGGGAGGTAGGTAGGTGAGTAGGTAGGTGAGTAGGTAGGTAGGTAGGTAGGTAGGTAGGTAGGTGGGTGGGTAGGTAGGTGAGTAGGTAGGTAGGGAGGTAGGTAGGTAGGTGAGTAGGTAGGTACCAGACAATGTTTGAAAATAATAAAAATAAATAAAAACATACAACAAACGCAACTGTATAAATCAATAATAATCACAAACAAACAAACACTTAAACGGACGAAAGTTTAGAATAGTTTTATATCTCTGTCTGTCTGTCTGTCTCTCTCTGTCTGTCTTTTATATTCTCTCTGTCAACGACCGAATGGAATTATTCAAATCTAGTCACTGAAAATTCACTTAATTCTGTTATTCCCCGCGTGAATGTTTAATGCGTTAACGTGCTTCAACAACTATGGTCTTATGTACGTATTAAAGTTAGGTTAGGTCACGTTAGGTCTTTGTGCATATTTAATTAAGGTCTTTAGTGTGTAGTCAATTAAGGTCTTAAGTGTGTTCTAGGTCCACAAACACTAAAGTTATCAACATTAAAGTAAAACATACATACATACAAACATACATACATGCATACAAACATACATACACCGCACCGGACTACTCATCGCTACAAGGCACCCTGGGCAGGCTACAGGCATGGACTACGGAGAACAAGGTCACCATCAACCACACCAAAACCGTAGTCATGCACATCAATACCGCCACCACTCAAGCCCCATCAGTCACAGTGGGTGCCCATCCTCTCCAGCTGGTGCAGTCTGCCAAACTCCTGGGTGTTACTATAGACAACAAACTTGACTGGAAGGCCCATGTAAATAACACAGTCAAGGCAGCCTCGTACCGTCTCTACATGCTACGACGACTTAGGTCACTTGGGACACCCACGCCTGAGCTGAGGACCATCTACAACGCCTTTATTCTCCCCAAACTAACGCATGCGTCACCAGCCTGGTCGTCTTCTCTCAACTCCACCCAACAACGTCAACTAGAGAAGGTACAGAAAAGGGCCTGCAGAATCATGCTCGGCGCAGACTACTACGGCTACACCAACGCTCTCTCCACCCTGGAAATGCCATCCCTCAGTGACCTCCACCACCAAGCACTGGAAAGGTTTGGCCGTGGACTACTGCACCACCCTCGCCACCTCCTGCCACCTGCCGCCCCCCACCCAACTAGAGCAGTCCGCCACTACAACAAAATACAGCCCATAAGAGCCCGCACCGATAGATATAAGAACAGCACCATCCCATCTATTGTTAAAATAATAAACAACTCCTGATTTATGTACTGTACAGCCCTGTAAATGTATTCAATGCATATTATATCATTATGTCTAAATCAAATGTAAGTCTGTATATTTTCAGCCACCGGCTACAACTCTATTAATAAACCGTTTATTATTATTATTATTATTATTACACACATACAAACATACATACATACATACATACATTCATAGCTACATACATGCATACAAACACACATACAAACATGCATATATATATATATATATATATATATATATATATATATATATATATATATATATATATATATATATATATATATATATATATATATATATATATATATATATATATATATATCCCCCCCCTCTCTCAACGTGAACTGCTCAATGGAATAATCTAATATGCTGAAACTTGTCACTTTTCATCATACACACGTCAAGGATCACAGCGAGGGAGTGAAGAAATTCTACATTTAATATAACTTAGAAGACGTAGCAGTGTGTATAATTCTCTTTGATCATTTACTATAATTTAAGGGGAATTATAGAGTAAAACTTAACGTAAAATTACCATCACGAGTTGATATGTAAATGAGGTAGGATTCTTAATTGATTCAGCGTCCACTTTGAGCACTAAATAAACTTAAGAGAGATAGTCTATTAACCCCCTTATGGGTCCTCTCTGTGCAAGACTAAAATTGTCTAGGTTAGGTTAGGTTAAGTCCACGTTAAATAAAGTTAAGTCAGGTCAGGTTAGGTTAGATACAGGCTCGGTTAGCTGTAAGGCATTATATCATCAGGTGAAATAAGCTAGGATGCCTAAGCTTCATGTGACACCATTTAGCTGTAGAAACAATAACAGACACAATACCTCACTTAATGAGAAAGTCTCCACTACCAAACGCACGAACAAGAGAAACAACTTTACACAAGAAATTAAGAGTTGCATTAAACACCAGAAAACGTCTTTTAGCTGGAAAGTAAAAATGACAAAATATAAAACTTTTAAACTTTCAACTTAATTAGAAAAACTTAATTACAGGAAAATACAATAAAATGATCACTATTCCTTTTAAAAATAATTAAACTGTAAACGCTGATAAATATATAAACAAAAGCTAAATAAATGAAAATATAAATAAATAAATAAATAAACAACTAAACCAATAAATAAATAAATAAAATAAAATTCTCCCTTAATCAAAATGTCCAGGTGAGGCGATATGCAAATGAGACAGACTAGTTTTACCTTTAGAATTTTGAAGGCTAATACATAATAAGACCAAGTTGGGCAATATTGGCGAGAACCAGCCACCCAAGACGACCAACTTTGTACACCCTGTGACTGATGACGCATATTGTGAAGACGACCACTTGTTGACCTTGGAGTAATGTTGGGTAAAGGAACATACATACATACATACATACAATACTACTACTAACAATAATAATAACAGAGGCATGAATTAACCTTACAGTATTATTATTAGAAATTAATAGCCCAATAACACTCACCCCTTGTGTGTGTGTGAAGGCTCTCTCTCAGGTGCTATATAAAGGCTCCTCACTACACTACTGGAGCCTTACCAACACACTCACTCAACAAGGAAGACAAGAACAATGGTGAAGGAGGGGCAGCCTCGGTCTTCGTCAACAACCGGTAATTGGGCTTTTGTTTTGGGTACTATGGTAGTTTACATACTTAATTACTGCCTCTTGTAGGGTAGGGTTGGGTAGGGTCGGGTTGGGTAGGGTAAGGTAGGGTAGGGTTGGGTAGGGTCGGGTAGGGTAAGGTAGGGTTGGGTAGGGTAGGGTAGGGTTGGGTAGGGTAGGGGGTAGGGTAGGGTTGGGTATTTGATTTAGTTAGGTCAGGTTAAATTGGATTGGGTTAGGTTAGATAAAATTAACTTGGATTAGGTTAAGTTAGGCTCAGTTAGAATGGTTTAAGTTGGGTTTTGTAAAGCTAAATTGGATTAGGTTAGATTATTTTAGGTTAGGTTAGGTTAGGGTTAGGTTAGGTTAGGGTTTGGTTAGGTTAGGTTACGTTAGGTACAGAGAGGCGTAGTGAGCCGTACCATAATACACAACTCCCTGACTATAACGAGCTTCGCCCTCCTCTAGTGGCGCCCTCTCATGGTACAACACTGTCCTTCCTCTCCACTCCGTAATGACATACTTACGGACACTCGTCAGACGAACGTTTGCTCCTCCTCCTGCCTGCAGTGGCGTTGTTTGCCCCCCCTCCTCCCTCCCCCGGCTCCTAGCTGTACCAGTTATCTTGTATTATTAACCACAAACGACCAGGGTTATGAATACAGTGCCCAGGATCCAAGGTCCAGAGTACATTATCCCTGAGTCCAAGATCCCAGCTCCAAGGTATTCGTCCTAAGTGACAAGGTCTAAGTTCCAAGGCTCCAAGGTTCCAGATTCCTCCTCCCCCCCCCCCCCCACTCCTCATAGCCCAAGAGGCCCTGATTGGCTAAAACATGGAAGGTAATCACCGCTTATTGAACTCTCGTGTTAGATCTTGAAGGGTTACGTCAACACACCAAGACGTCCAGAGAGGTGTGTTGACTTGACCGTGTTACGCGTTGTTTAACAGCTACCCGGATGGTCTCTCTCTCTCTCTCTCTCTCTCTCTCTCTCTCTCTCTCTCTCTCTCTCACTGTACCCCATATTACACCTTATCCTGGACTACAGCTGGCTATCAGAAATACACCAAATCCCCACTGTAATATTTCCTCCCTAAATTACAGTCACCCACATGAACACTGCAACTCCACTACTGTACTGTAAAAAATATTCTTATTACAAAACAGTAACTGTATCCAAGCTTAAATCCCGTATTATCGATGACAATAATGGATAATATTTTTAGAATATATTCACAAAAACTAGGGAGGGAAATTATATATATTTTTACCAAACTAGAGAGAAAAATACGATATTTATTATTGTGGAGTATTTCCGGTCCTATAGCGTGACTCTGACCCCTTAAAAATATTGCTGGCAAACGGTGATACATTTTTAACGGGTCAAATGTTCCTGTGATTACCTGTACAGTATTAGCCTTACCTGGCGCACCTGTGAGGCCTCCTGAGTACTGACTACACCCACCTATACCAACCACGCTTACTTATGACGTCACTAACTTAGATATGACGTCACTACTGCACTGTCAACACCTACAATGACGTCACTACTACACTATCACTAACTAATAGATGTTGAAGGTGACATATCGTTGTGTGTGTGTGTGCGTATGTGTGTGTATGTGCGTATGTGTGTGTGTGAGAGAGAGAGAGAGAGAGAGAGAGAGAGAGAGAGAGAGAGAGAGAGAGGTTTTGAAGGTAATTACAGTAGTTATGAAGGTAATTACAGATATCAACATTAATAACAATATACTTTACGTGATACAAAAGTAAGAATAAAAAACAATTACTGAAAACCTTCCCCAAAATTCAATAAAAATACCAATAACAAGATGAAAACATTCCACGCAAAAATAAAATGAAACTGCCTCGATATATCAGACACCTATTGCAATGTGGAACTTTAACCTACAGTGATTTGTGAACTTTAACCCGCAGTGAACTTAACCTTTAACCTGCAGTGATGTGGAACTTTAACCCAGTGATATTGACCTCTGACCTCAAGCTATTACCTTGACCTTTGACCTTAAACTAAGACCTAGAACTTTGAAACAGTGACTTGAATTAAGTATTGTGTACCTTGTTTACCTCTGATCCAGGTGAAGTTTGACAATTAAAATTATCCATTAAAACAGAAATAAAAACAAATATTAAAACATCCGATTCAAAATAGTAGGAAGAAAATAGCAATTAAAACAGCAGGAAAAAATAGCAATTAAACAACAGGAAAAAATAAAATAGCCAAGGGTTTAAAAATAGTAAGTCAAAAAGAACAGTTGGAATAATGGCAGCGGGGACCAGAGTGTGAGTTTGTGAGGTGATAAACATGACCACTTTGACCCAGTGTGTGTGTGACCTGTGACCTGCCTCCCCCTCCTCCCTACTCTCACTCCCCTACCTCTCCCCCCCCCCCACCTCTACCCACTCCCCTACCTCTCCCCCCCCACCTCTCCCTTCCTCCCTCCTCCACCTTCCCCCATCCCCTCTTCACCGTTCTTCCTCCTCTTCTCCCCTTCTCTACCTCTCCCCCATTACACAGTCTCTCACTCTTCCCTACGTTGAATTTTCCTCCCACGACCATAAGGAAACAGTAGAACTTTAAAGAATCCTCCGTTATAATTTCCTCCTAAGAACACCACGAAATTTTCCTAAACTCTTCAATAATTTTCCTCCCATGAACACAAGGAAAAAATAGTAACTTAATTTCCCAAGATTAAGAGGATAATTTTTTCCTCTTAACTGGGTACAGACTCGCATCTAATTACTGAGAGATTCCTAAGTTAATTTGCTTTCTTTTATATAATTACGTAAGAATTAATCCAACTGACTTAAATTAATCCAAGTGACTTAAATTAATCCAACTGACTTAAATTAATCCAAGTGACTTAAATTAATCCAACTGACTTAATCCAACTGACTTACACTACGAAACAGATCACACTTAAAATGGTTTCATGTTTAGTCACTGTGTAAACTCCCTGCCTTCACTACCCACCTCCACCCACCGCCCACCTGATGCCTCACATACCCTGGGGCTGGCCTGACAGTCACTTCCGCCCACCTTCATTACCCACCGCCCACCTGATGCCTCACATACCCTGGGGCTGGGCTGGGCTGGGCTGGCAGTCACCTCCACTATCCACTTCTTAAGAATTCCCAGACAGCGGCCATAAACGTTAATCAGCCGTGTTTTATGGATTGTAAACTCCCAAGTGAGTCAAACGAGGCAGTTAGCTGGAAAACTAACGCATAATAACACCAATAACAAAATTGCTAACTAAATCCTTTAAGCCGCCGCTGAAAAATATTATCTATGATATAAATTAAATTATTTGTTCTTAAGTGACCATCATGAGAATATAATGTTTTATGGTTGGGTTGGGTTAGGTTAGGTTAGGTTAGGTTAGGTTAGGTTAGGTTAGGTTAGGTGTGCCAAGATGAGGTCTCCCGATGCAACTTTGGCCTTCAAGAGCACGTCAGAGGTTTGACAGATAATTGATAAAAGTTATATATTCCTTATTTCACAATTAAATTAACCAGACCCCGGTCACTGATTTTATCCCAGGTCACTAAAGGATCTAAGATACACGTAGAGTGTCAGGGGTCACCTAGGCACTGTTACTGGCACCATAAACCATCTACCTACCAGACAGACATACACTATCAGGGGTCACCTAGGCACTGTTACTGGCACCATAAACCATCTACCTACCAGACAGACATACACTATCAGGGGTCACCTAGGCACTGTTACTGGCACCATAAACCATCTACCTACCAGACAGACATACACTATCAGGGGTCACCTAGGCACTGTTACTGGCACCATAAACCATCTACCTACCAGACAGACATACACTATCAGGGGTCACCTAGGCACTGTTACTGGCACCATAAACCATCTACCTACCAGACAGACATACACTATCAGGGGTCACCTAGGCACTGTTACAGGCACCATAAACCATCTACCTACCAGACAGACATACACTATGAGGGGTCACCTAGGCACTGTTACAGGCACCATAAACCATCTACCTACCAGACAGACATGCACTATGAGGGGTCACCTAGGCACTGTTACTGGCACCATAAACCATCTACCTACCAGACAGACATACACTATGAGGGGTCACCTAGGCACTGTTACTGGCACTTCCTCCAACACCAGCATCACTTCAGAAATAGTTTGTTGTTTTATTTTTCAGTTCACGTTTCTCTCCGTTGTGAATATCCCTGACACACTTCTCCTCCGCCTCTCTCTCATGCACCAGTTTTATCGAATATTATTTTGTATGCCATTTCCTGTTATGCCTTCTGAATATTCCTCGGATGATGTGAATATTACCTCAAATATTCCTCCCCATAGTATTATTGTGGGGACTAGGTAGTTTTGGTTAGGTAGTCATCCGAGGTCACCAGGTCATCACAGAGGGCAATCAAGGTCATGCCAGGTGCCAGTCAAGATCCTAGGGGTCAGCCAAGGTCATCACAGGGGCCAGTCAAGGTCACCCAGGGAACGTCAAGGTTATTCCAGAGGACAATCAAGGTCATCACAGGGGTCAGGCAAGGTCATCCCAGAGGACAACCAAGGTCACCTCAAGGGTCAATCAAGGTTAACCAATGTCAATCAAAATCATCTCAGAGGTCAATCAATGTCACCCTAGGACACCCAGGGGTCAGCTGGGTCTCACTTGAGGGACCTGCCGCCCAGTCGCTATAAAAGTTTGGTGCTGAGAAAATGTGTGTCGGGCGGAAAGTTTAGAGGACGGCATCTTTTTATGCGGAAAGTAAAGATGTTCTTCCCAGGGAAAGGAGATTGAAAGTCTGAACTTCTCGGTGAGGCAGAAACCAGGGATATCTGGTGTGTGTGTGTGTGTGTGTGTGTGTGTGTGTGTGTGTGTGTGTGTGTGTGTGTGTGTGTGTGTGTGTTAAAATAATAAACAAATGAGAAAATAGTAAATAAATAAAAATAGACAAAATGACAAAATAAGATAAAATGGAACGGGAAAGGATGTGAGGAAGGAAGGGAGAGGGAGAGAGAGGGAGAGGGAGAGAGAGGGAGAAGGAGAGAGAGGGAGAGAAAGTAAAAGACACACACACAGACACAAGAGTTTATGGAAAAGAAACAACAACGGAAAGGAAACCGAATTGAGTTACGTAGGAAAAAAAGGCAGAAAGGGGGAAGAGAAGTGAGGAACAGAAAGAGAATGAAAACGAATGAAGAATCAGGTAGAAAGAGAAGGAATAATAGAGATAAGAAAGAAATAACCCAAAATTCATTACTTTCTAACATAATCTGAAATCCAACTTTTTTCCCCCCAGACAAAATCATTCAATAGTTTCCTTAAATACAAAATACATTACTACAGTATTTTCTCCATATATAACAAGGTATCAATTCTCCCCCATACAGCAGTTCCCCCATACAGAAAATAGAGTAGTATTTCCCTCACGCAAAATAACAATAATATCTCCCAAAATACGAAGGAATTTCTGAGTTTCCGTGAGGCCACAAGACAAGAGTAAGTTATTTGATAGACACCTGTTGATCTGGTGTGTGTGTGTGTGTGTGTGTGTGTGTGTGTGTGTGTGTGTGTGTGTGTGTGTGTGTGTGTGTGTGTGTCTCTCCCTTCATCACTCCTGACTAAAGAACAACACATCAGTCTTATATTAATGATCCTTTCGACTTAAAAAACATTAGTGTTGTGTCATGGGGTTAAGTAAAATATAGCTCGTATCATGGGTTAAGATATATAGTTCCTATCATGGGTCAAGGAGTATATAGTTCCTGTCATGGGGTTATGTAAAATATAGCTCGTATCATGGGTTAAGGTATATAGTTCCTGCCATGGGTCAAGGAGTATATCCGTAACTCACAACAATATTTCTTTTTGCCTCCAACTCGCTACACCTCGACCCTCTACTCCATCACGCCAGCTTCCCGTTCTCCCTCACGGTGTCATGTCACTCCCCATAACTTGTAAGTGAACCTGGGAGAGATACCTGGTATTTTGGGGTCAAGGAGGAATATTTACCTTTATCGTGTGTGTGTGTGTGTGTGTGTGTGTGTGTGTGTGTGTGTGTGTGTGTGTGTGTGTGTGTGTGTGTGTGTGTGTGTAACTCATGATGTTGACATACGAAAACAAGATCTTTCTCCCACCCTCACCCACCATCACCCTCCACCATCCGCTATCACCCACCCTCACCCACCATCACCCTCCACCATCCGCTATCACCCACCCTCACCCTCCAACACCTACCACCATCCTCTACACCCACCATCACCCACTATCACCCACCACTACCCAGCATCACCCACCATTCGTAGTGTTTCAGAATGTCCAAATTATTCAGGACGTCTTGAGCGTACGTCCTCATGTGAATTCAAACAGTGTGGGACTCGCAGAATCCAGACCATCGACAACACGTTCTGGGGAGGCACCTCTGGGATCGTATATCAAGTGTAGGTTGCCTAAAATATCGTCGTAAATCGGGTAGGTTGCCTAAAATATCGTCGTAAATCGGGTAGGTTGCCTAAAATATCGTCGTAAATCGGGTAGGTTGCCTAAAATATCGTCGTAAATCGGGTAGGTTGCCTAAAATATCGTCGTAAATCGGGTAGGTTGCCTAAAATATCGTCGTAAATCGGGTAGGTTGCCTAAAATATCGTCGTAAATCAGGTAGGTTGCCTAAAATATCGTCGTAAATCGGGTAGGTTGCCTAAGATATCGTCGTAAATCAGGTAGGTTGCCTAAAATATCGTCGTAAATCGGGTAGGTTGCCTAAAATATCGTCGTAAATCAGGGGTCTTGTCTTTTCTCAGTTCTTGCTCGAGTTCTCTGTAATTTGAGTCGTCGTTTGATCTTAATTTGCCATCTTCGACCCTCTTGTCTTCCCTGATGAGATTGTCGAGTGGTTTGTCTACGAGTGGTGTTGTGTCATACGAGGAGTGTTGTGAGAGTGTTGTGTCATACGAGGAGTGTTGTGAGTGGTGTTGTGTCATACGAGGAGTGTTGTGAGTGGTGTTGTGTCATACGAGGAGTGTTGTGTCATACGAGGAGTGTTGTGAGTGGTGTTGTGTCATACGAGGAGTGTTGTGAGTGGTGTTGTGTCTTTATACTTTACAGTTAGCATCGTACTCAAGGGGTTAAATTGAATTCAAAATGTTACATCGTACTCAGAGGTAAAAAATCCTTGTACTCAGGTTTATCATCGTCCTCAAGGGTTGGGAAGGCGAGATTCTGCCAATACTTCCACTCTCCAGGTATATGGTGTACTCGAGAAATTCCTATTTGCAGAGGGAATAAAAAGAACTTTGAATAACCTCTGGTTCAAAGTGGAATCATATTTTATTTTCAATCCAGCAGAAACAAATCATGACAGCTATGATGTTTGTTAGAGTTTTATGTAGAAAATATTAATAAAACTCTATATACAGTTCGTGTTCGCTAAACGTACATTCATTAATACACATCCTGTTAATGTACGTATATCCACCTAACGAATATCCTGTTAACACACATCCGGTTAACATAGTCATACATAAAATTCCTACGGCTTCTTCTGCTGTCTCATCAACCCTGTGAACTAGACTCGTCAAACTTAAGCAGTAGACTGATACATTCTTCTGTCCATAGATGCTCCGGGTTCACCTGTGCTCCGGGTTCACTAGTGCTTCGGGTTCACCTGTGCTCCGGGTTCACCTGTGCTTCGGGTTCACTTGTACTTCGGGTTTACTTGTACTTCGGATTCACAAGTCTGAATCTTGGGATTCGTGGTTCAGGAGGAGAGGCGACAGGACATAGGACTTTTGTGGGTGACTATTGTTCATCTGCTTAACGTACAACCTAACCTAACCTAACCTAACACAACACCTCAGGTAGAATGAGGATGATAAATCTCTAGACGAAATAAGCTGGGTGGAGGCTAACCTTCTGGTGCAATAAGCTGGGTGGAGGCTAACCTTCTGGTGCAATAAGCTGGGTGGAGGCTAACCTTCTGGTGCAATAAGCTGGGTGGAGGCTAACCTTCTGGTGCAATAAGCTGGGTGGAGGCTAACCTTCTGGTGCAATAAGCTGGGCTACCTCATCTTCACATGATCCCAAAACTCAAGTACATTGCACAAAATAGGAATCCATCACCAGGCGCCCTCACACAGGGTTCAAATGAGATGAAATTCCTGATGGAAACTCTCTCATTGTGAGGGATCTAAAATGAGGGGAGTTGTATGAGGTCTATGAAATTCTTTTGATAGTTTGATACACAGGGATTATTAGCTGGCAGATACTGTGAGAGAGAGAGAGAGAGAGAGAGAGAGAGAGAGAGAGAGAGAGAGAGAGAGAGAGAGAGAGAGAGAGAGAGAGAGAGAGGAGGTTAATTGTTGTGTCTGCAAAAATTCCGGCGTGTTGGGGATGATACCTCTCTCTCTCTCTCTCTCTCTCTCTCTCTCTCTCTCTCTCTCTCGTACTTACAGCTATATAATACGCCACAAAATAGTTCTCTGGATACCTCATCTACTGAGACGCATCAGAACGGAGAACACCGCCACCTCCCACTCGCTACACCACTTTATTCCCACTCACTACACTTTACTCCCTATCACTACACTTTACTCCCAGTCACTACACTTCATTCCCACTCACTACTTTATTCCCAGTCACTACACTTCATTCCCACTCACTACTTTATTCCCAGTCACTACACTTTATTCCCACTCACTACTTTATTCCCAGTCACTACACTTCATTCCCACTCACTACTTTATTCCCAGTCACTACACTTTATTCCCACTCACTACTTTATTCCCAGTCACTACACTTCATTCCCACTCACTACTTTATTCCCAGTCACTACACTTTATTCCCACTCAGTACACTTTATTCCTACTGATTACACCACTTTATTAACTAGATGCACCCAACGTGTTATGAGCCCCCCCCCCCCCCCCCGGTACTCTCCAACCAGTCTCACAAAAACACTTTTACTTGGATTAATTTCTTCTTCTCCACAAGTCCCGGTAGAGTGTTATATACTGTCACTGTGGTGGAGTTAGTCTGTCTGTTTCTCTGTATAAACAACTCGTACAGTGAGACCTTGATATAACGGACTATGTTGGAGAGGACAGTCCGTTATATCCAAGTTAGTAAGATATTAAACTTCCATTTAACGGACTATATGGTAAAGGACAGTCCGTTATATCCAAGTTAGTAAGATATTAAACCTCCATTTAACGGACTATATGGTAAAGGACAGTCCGTTATATCCAGGTCAGTAAGATATTAAACCTCCATTTAACGGACTATATGGTAAAGGACAGTCCGTTATATCCAGGTCAGTAAGATATTAAACCTCCATTTAACGGACTATAGGTTAAAAATATATTATAAGATCTCGGTGTTATTATTTTGCAATATATTACAATAAATTCTCAGAGTACATATACATAATTCTCTATCGTTACCACACAGTTACAGCCTCACGCACGCTACTGTCACACACTTAACCTAACCTAAGCCATACCTAGCATAACCTAACCCATACCTAACCTAACCTCTACCTAACTTAACCCATACCTAACCTAACCCATACCTATCCTAACCCATACCTATCCTAACCCATACCTAACCTAACCCATACCTATCCTAACCCATACCTAACCTAACCCATACCTATCCTAACCCATACCTAACCTAACCCATACCTATCCTAACCCATACCTAACCTAACCTATACTTTTAGTGACCTTTTATAAATTGTGTAGCAGCTGGACTCTATATGGTGGCTGAAAATGTTGACTGGCGCTTTGAAGTAACTACAACCTACCGTGTGTGTGTGTGTGTGTGTGTGTGTGTGTGTGTGTGTGTGTGTGTGTGTGTGTGTGTGTGTAAAGCTCTGCTACAGCAACACACATCTGTACCTGCACCCAAATGTATATGATAAAACACCTGTTCACCTAAGGCCTCGTACTAAGGGGTTAAAGGTTAAGTCATCATACTAAGGGGTTAAAGGTCAAGTCATCGTACTCAGGGGTTAAAGGTTAAGTCATCATACTAAGGGGTTAAGAGTGTTTTTCCTGCCACGTAAACTTCATCCTGCTCCGGTGTTTAGTAAGGGGACGCCTCAGTGAACAGGTTTGTCAACAACACGGGTCTGGCGCTATTTACACCTGAGGATTATTTTCTATGTTTTCCTCTGCTATATATTTCTGAAGACATTAATATAATCTGTTTGTACACATTTTGGCCCTAAATGACACTAAATGAAGGTCTGTATTTAAGGGCACAGTTTCAGTGTAATTTGGATAACTAATGTAATTTATGTTTCTTAATTACAGGTAATATAATGTAATTAGTGAAGAGAGTATCTGGGTAAACTGATGTCACCTGGAAGTTAATTATGTTCTCCTATTTTGTGTTTAATTAAGGTTATTAGTTTAAACCGTCTTAATTTTGATGTCATTTTGAAGTTATTAGAGTTAACGTGGTGTAATTACTTAAGGCAATAATTGACGAACGATCTTTTAAGAACATATCAATGTATCGTAGTCAACTATTAAGACAGTTTCCTTCACTTACGTTACGGTAAATACTTAACGAACGAAGCTTTAAGAAACAGCTTTTACATTAGCCATTCATTGAGACACTTTCGTATACCTCAAGTTACTAAACATTTAACGAACGAACCTTTAAGAATCAAACACTGTATCGTAGTCAACCTTTCGTATACCTTAAGTTACGAGACATTTAACGAACGAACCTTTAAAACTCTTATCACTGTATCGTAGTAAAAAAAAATACCATAGGCCTACATGGTGCGGCTGACCTTAATAGGCCTATCATTATGTTAAGCTTCCCACAACAGTATTTTTTCCCTAGACTATACCATAAAACTTGTTGTGGTACTCCCTGCCGTATATACAAGGACTATACCACACAATATGGGTTACGGTAGACAGAGATGACCGTAATATACTTAGTATGGGTTACGGTAGACAGAGATGACCGTAATATACACAATATGGGTTACGGTAGACAGAGATGACCGTAATATACACAATATGGGTTACGGTAGACAGAGATGACCGTAATATACATAATATGGGTTACGGTAGACAGAGATGACCGTAATATACACAATATGGGTTACGGTAGACAGAGATGACCGTAATATACACAATATGGGTTACGGTAGACAGAGATGACCGTAATATACACAATATGGGTTACGGTAGACAGAGATGACCGTAATATACTTAATATGGGTTACGGTAGACAGAGATGACCGTAATATACACAATATGGGTTACGGTAGACAGAGATGACCGTAATATACTTAATATGGGTTACGGTAGACAGAGATGACCGTAATATACACAATATGGGTTACGGTAGACAGAGATGACCGTAATATACACAATATGGGTTACGGTAGACAGAGATGACCGTAATATACACAATATGGGTTACGGTAGACAGAGATGACCGTAATATACTAATATGGGTTACGGTAGACAGAGATGACCGTAATATACACAATATGGGTTACGGTAGACAGAGATGACCGTAATATACACAATATGGGTTACGGTAGACAGAGATGACCGTAATATACACAATATGGGTTACGGTAGACAGAGATGACCGTAATATACACAATATGGGTTACGGTAGACAGAGATGACCGTAATATACACAATATGGGTTACGGTAGACAGAGATGACCGTAATATACACAATATGGGTTACGGTAGACAGAGATGACCGTAATATACACAATATGGGTTACGGTAGACAGAGATGACCGTAATATACATAATATGGGTTACGGTAGACAGAGATGACCGTAATATACACAATATGGGTTACGGTAGACAGAGATGACCGTAATATACACAATATGGGTTACGGTAGACAGAGATGACCGTAATATACACAATATGGGTTACGGTAGACAGAGATGACCGTAATATACTTAATATGGGTTACGGTAGACAGAGATGACCGTAATATACACAATATGGGTTACGGTAGACAGAGATGACCGTAATATACTTAATATGGGTTACGGTAGACAGAGATGACCGTAATATACACAATATGGGTTACGGTAGACAGAGATGACCGTAATATACTTAATATGGGTTACGGTAGACAGAGATGACCGTAATATACACAATATGGGTTACGGTAGACAGAGATGACCGTAATATACTTAATATGGGTTACGGTAGACAGAGATGACCGTAATATACACAATATGGGTTACGGTAGACAGAGATGACCGTAATATACTTAATATGGGTTACGGTAGACAGAGATGACCGTAATATACACAATAGTACGAGCGTATACTGGGTACGGTAGACAGAGATAGACAGTAGAGATGACAGTAATATACACAATATGGGTTACGGTAGACAGAGATGACCGTAATATACACAATATGGGTTGCGGTAGACAGAGATGACCGTAATATACACAATATGGGTTACGGTAGACAGAGATGACCGTAATATACACAATATGGGTTACGTTAGACAGAGATGACCGTAATATACACAATATGGGTTACGTTAGACAGAGATGACCGATGACAGATGGGTGACGGTAAGAGAGACAGCCTTTAGCGGCGGCCTGGACGGTATTTGAGAGACTTAGGGAACTTGTGGCTCCCTAAGCGAAGATCCATTAGAAATTTATGGTGGATCTTGGCTCTTGGGGTGTGGGAGGGAGGGAGAGAGGGAGGGAGGGAGGGAGGGAGGGAGGGAGAGAGGGAGGGAGAGAGAGAGAGAGAGAGAGAGAGAGAGAGAGAGAGAGAGAGAGAGAGAGAGAGAGAGAGAGAGAGGATGACTTATGGTGTTATTATTACTTTTCCAATACCAGGTATGGGACGGTCGACCTCTCACACCCTTTAACTCAGTCGAAAGCTGTGCCCCGTCATCACTGGTCTGTCTGTATGTATGTATGTATGTATGTATGTATGTATGTGTTCCAACATTGAGATCTATTCATTCCTTTCGTAATTATAGTAAAAAAAATACCCCTCCCCCTCCCCCCCCTCTCTCTCTCCCTCCCTCTCAAAAAACAACACCAAACAGAGCCATTCAAACAAAATTATCTCTCTCTCTCTCTCTCTCTCTCTCTCTCTCTCTCTCTCTCTCTCTCAAAAAAAAAAAAACCGATAAGCGAACCATACAAACAACAGCCTCTCTCTCTCTCTCTGTCTCTCTCTTTCTCTCTCGCTCTCTCTCTCTCTCTCTCTCTCTCTCTCTTTCTCTCTCTCCCTCTCGCTCTCTCTCTCTCTCTCTCTCTCAGCCATAGAAACAACACCCTGACAGCCATTCATTTGCACCAACAAGAAAGGTGTAGCCTCAACTTTTCCCCCAAAGTGAACCAACTTCTTGAAGCTGGGGATCTGAGTTGGTCAGACCGGAATTTCCTGGGAAGAGACACGTTTATCCCCCGTTAAAAGACTCGGCTCCCATGTCGCTGGAAATACTGGAAATGAAGGGGGAAATACTGGAAATGAAGGGGGAAATACTGGAAATGAAGGGGGAAATACTGGAAATGAAGGGGGAAATACTGGAAATGGAGGGGGAAATACTGGAAAAAATGCTTAAAATGTTGGAAATGGTGGGGGGAAATACTGAAGATGTTACCGGGGAAAAAATACTGAAAATACTGGGGAAAATACCGAGGATACTGGGGAAAATACTGATAATACTGGGGAAAATGCCGAGGATACTGGGGAAAATACTGATAATACTAGGGAAAATGCTAGAATTGTTAGGCATAATATTGAAAGTTCTGATAATACTGAAATAATGTAATGCTACCACCCTTTAGGGACTAACTACCAACACTATGTCATGCTGTCCATTCATTGGTCGATTCATCTTACTAGTTACCATTGTTTGTATAGCCGGAATGTGTACATATATAAATTATCTATATACCTGTTCTGTTCATGTGTGTACTGTTTTTGTTTACATGTACTGTCCATGTACGTACATTATATACCTACACACTATGTACACTTTTCATATAATGTGTATTTGGTTAATTCATAGTATATAAATTATACTAAATTGTTCGTGTATAATTCTGAAATATATACGTGTATGTATGATTAATTCTGAAATATATACGTGTATGTATGATTAATTCTGAAATATATACGTGTATGTATGATAATTCTGAACTAATATATTGGGCGGATAATGAACCCTGAATTAAATATGAACTGACTGATGTATGAGCCTGAAATAAACATTGTGTGTATATTTACATTTGAATTATATGCCGACTGTGTGTGTGTGTGTGTGTGTGTGTGTGTGTGACATAAATTATCACATTAATCCCTCACCCTTGGGTAATCTTTCCCGCTTTCCTGGAAAATTCCGGATCTTTCCTCCCTAATCCCTAGATAATCCTCTTCTATCTTGTATACGTCCATGGACATAATCCCCCATCTTGGATAATCCTACTTGACACCTTGATAATCTTCCTCAAGCAGATCTGGATAATTCTTCCCTCACTGGATAATCCTCTTCACGAATAATCCTTCTTAACCTTCCTCATCCCAGATAATCCTCCCTTAATCTCGGGATAATCCTCAGATGGCCTCCCTAATCCTAAAATAATCCTTTCTAATCCTCCTCACTCTAGGGTATTCCTTAGCTAATCCTCCCTAATCGTCATATAATCCTTCTCACCCCCTAATCGTCATATAATCCTTCTCACCCCCTAATCGTCCTATAATCCTTCTCACCCTCGGATAATCCCTAACCCCCGGATAATTGCTCAGATGACAAATGATCTCACTGATAAATTCTCACTTTGTCGACTCTTCCCCCCACACCAAGTTGCCAGCACAGTTCTGTTCCATTACTTAAAAATCTATCGACGTTGGTGAGTGATCTCTTCCGGTACTAACCATTAATCTTAGGGGAGAAAAAACACAAAACGTAGCATCTTAACCTAACCTAACCTAACCATTAATCTTAGGGGAGAAAAAACACAAAACGTAGCATCTTAACCTAACCTAACCTAACCATTAATCTTACGGGAGAAAAAACACAAAACGAAGCATCTTAACCTAACCTAACCATGCCATTAATCTTACGGGAGAAAAAACACAAAACGTAGCATCTTAACCTAACCTAACCTAACCTAACCTAACCTAACCTAACCTTAACCTCCATTCCCATACTCTTAACCGGGTTACAGCTGCAGGTTCGATAATTAGTATGGACGGGAAATACCTCGCGTGAGCTCTTGCAAACTAATACTAAGGTGGGCATTTTTTAGGGTTCTCAAGGGCCAGGTCATAGGTCAGGGTTTCCAAGGGCCAGGTCATAGGTCAGGGTTTTCAAGGGCCAGGTCATAGGTCAGGGTTCTCAAGGGTCAGGGTTCTCAAGGGCCAGGTCAGGGTTCTCAAGGGCCAGGTCATAGGTCAGGGTTTTCAAGGGCCAGGTCATAGGTCAGGGTTTCCAAGGGCCAGGTCATAGGTCAGGGTTTCCAAGGGCCAGGTCATAGGTCAGGGTTTTCAAGGGCCAGGTCATAGGTCAGGGTTCTCAAGGGTCAGGGTTCTCAAGGGCCAGGTCAGGGTTCTCAAGGGCCAGGTCATAGGTCAGGGTTTTCAAGGGCCAGGTCATAGGTCAGGGTTTCCAAGGGCCAGGTCATAGGTCAGGGTTTCCAAGGGCCAGGTCATAGGTCAGGGTTTTCAAGGGCCAGGTCATAGGTCAGGGTTCTCAAGGGTCAGGGTTCTCAAGGGCCAGGTCATAGGTCAGGGTTTCCAAGGGCCAGGTCATAGGTCAGGGTTCTCAAGGGCCAGGTCATAGGTCAGGGTTTCCAAGGGCCTCTCAGCTCCATTTAAGTGAGTAATGGTCAATGGTGTTCTGATATACTGCTGGACGTGACCACAACATCTCTAATACGCAAAAAAGTGCATAACCCACGAGCATGAGGGTAGAACTTAAAGCTGATTGGCTGTGTCCTTTACCATTTTCTGCAGGACTACGTAAAGTATATAACCCACGCGTATGGGGGTACAGGGTGAAGCTGATTATACTTCACCCCAGAAATATTTACCTATACCAGAAATGTCAACACACGCACGACTGAAATCTATACTGTTTAATTAATTGCTAGAGGACGATGACAATTTACGTACTCAAAAGTTATGTAATCGTACTCAGGAGGTTAAGGGTGTTCTCACGTATACAGTTAAGAGGACCACTTGGAGGCCGAGAACTTAAGTGAACCACGAGTGAGAATTTCCACTTCCTGGCAGCGTGAGGGAGGAAGGTCAGACTAATCCTCACCCAGCATTTAAACCTACAAATTGGTGCGTGTTACGAGCCGGCTTCTCTCACCACCTCCCCCCCCCCCCCCGTGACACCTCCTACTCCCTCACAGTGACCACCATCATCACCACCACCTCCACCTCCTCCCGTGACACCTCCTACTCCCTCACAGTGACCACCATCATCACCAACCTCCACCTCCTCTCTCACTACTTTCGCTAACATCACTGTCACCATCAGCTTACTCACTATACCTCCTCTGTCATCATCATCACTATCACTACTACCACCACCACCACCAGCATCTCCCTCACCACTACCACCACCACCACCACCAACTCCCTCACTACCATCACCACCACCACTACCATCACCCACATCTCCCTCACCACTACCACCACCAACTCCCTCACTATCATCACCACCACCACTACCATCACCCCCATCTCCCTCACCACCACCACCACCCTCAAAGGCTCCTACAATGAATATTTCACCGCCACTGAATATGTACAGCCCAGGTAATGGCTGGACTAGACTAACACACACACGAATATAACACTAAGACTCTACCTTAACTAGATACCTTATTCACCCTAAGTTAAGAGACGAAGTAAAGATAAGAAATCATTAGGAATTATTATTGATCTTAACTATCACTTTAACTGAGGGTAAGTTAATGGAGATGAGATAGATATGTCTCTCTCACACACACACACACACACACACACACACACACACACACACACACACACACACCAATAACAGTATCGCGTCAACTATGAACCCCCGAACCCCAGACACGAACCCTTAATGAAAGAATCATCTGAGCCACATGACAGACACGGAGCCGACACCTCAATTCCCCGCCACCATTCCCGGGGCACAATAACTGTCTGTCTGTTTCTTTACCTGTCTCTCTCTATCTGTCTTTCTGTCTGTTTCTATTTGTTTCTGCTTCTTTATTTGTCTATATCTCTGTCTGTGTCTGTGTGGTTTCATGTTTGTCTATTTCAATTAAACTCCCATTTTGTCGCTCTACCATGCTACTTATTCCTCAATTTATTCATCTATCCACCTATCAAAGTTGCCTCAGCCCCTCCCTATCTATCTATCCATCCATCAACGTTACATCATCCCTCCCTACCCACCTATCCACCAATCTCGTCACCCTTCCCTATATCAACGCTGCGTGAGGCTCTACCTTAAACACATCAAGACGCCAAGCTGAGTCCCAAAGGCAGGGGGGTTTTGTGGGGGTCTAAGCTTTTCCCTCCCTCCTACGCCCTGGTTGATAGATTGTAAAACGGGGGCGGCGGATGAGAGAGAGAGAGAGAGAGAGAGAGAGAGAGAGAGAGAGAGAGAGAGAGAGAGAGAGAGAGAGAGAGAGAGAGAGAGAGAGAGAGAGCGCGCGCACCATCACCAAGGCTGCACACATAAACTAGACGAGGTTAGATGGGTGCGGGTAGCCAGGGAGACAGGCGGTCATCTAGCAGGTCTTAGTGAATGACATCCTCGTCCCTGGAACTACAATATACTGCCCACCACCAGCACCGCCAGGATCAAGGCCCGAAAATTGGACGATGTGGGCGAGGTCATTACCCCCCCCCCCCCCTCGCCCCCTTCGGTAATACCCCTCCCCATCCTACGAAAAATACCATCCCCCTAAGAAAATACCCCTCTCATAGCAGGAAAATACCCCCCCCCCCTCCCCCACGAAAATTTATACACGAAATAGGAGGCATTGATGGGGGAGAATATGGAAAGATGGGGCAATAGGAAAATGGGTGGTATTACATTAGGAAATTGAGATGTTAACAGAAATAGGGAGTTGAGAAATAGAGAAATAGGGAAGAAATAAAAGAGAAATAGGAAAATGTAAAGCCTAGAAAGATATAGATATGAAATAAAAAAATAGGAAAGCGTAAAACGGACAAATAGGGAGATATGCAACAGAGAAATAGGAAGATGAAGGATAAACAAATTACAATAAAAAGAAAAAATCTGACAGGATAAGAAATCGAAAATTGGATAAAAAAAAATGACCAAAAATCCTAAAAAAAAAAAAAACGGAGGGAGAGAAAGTAGGTAAGAGGGAATGAGGGTGAAAGCTTGTAAATAATCCTGTAAATGTAAATATGTAAATGAATACAAGTTTATACACCGACAGAAGAGATTTACGAGGAAGATACGGGAGCCGATAACTGGTATATTTACTGTCTAAAATAAGAGACGGTAATGGGGGGTAGGAGGAGGTGTTTCTTCAGAGAGAGAGAGAGAGAGAGAGAGAGAGAGAGAGAGAGAGAGAGAGAGAGAGAGAGAGAGAGAAAATAAATAAGAAACAAGAAAATAAAGACAGATAAACACCAAAATAAAGCTAGCTCACATTACACACATACGAGTTACAAACCTGACATGACGATCAACACAAACCTGAAATAAAGAGAAAAAAATAATTAATAATATGAAAATAGGTTCATGGCAGGAGTGAGAAAAGGAGATAACAAATACGGGGTAATAAATGGGGAGAGATGAGACGAGGGAAGGAGAGAGGAGGTGAAGATAAGAGATGTGAAGGAGGAAAGGTGAGAGATATACGAGGAGGAGGAGGAGGAGAAAGAGGTGAGAGGGAAAATGGAGTATGAAGGTAAGTGGTACACACAGACGCGCACGCACGCACACACACACACACACACACACACACACACACACACACACACACACACATCACGCGCCACTCTGACCCCCCTTAATTAGGGTACAGGTAGCTAAGAGTTAATCAGTGTTTAGAAACATTGCAAATTATACCCAGGTGAACACGTCACCTTTTTGGTACAGTGAAGTCAATTAGGAGTTCCTGTACCTGTGCTGTATACCTGTACCTGTTTTCATATTAGTATTATGTATTTTGTAAAGCTGTATTTGTCACTGTATTTACACCACCAGATAAGACTACAGTACTGTAATTTGAATCCACACTTTTCAAAGATTATCATTACAATCACCATTTGGAATTACTGTACTCAAACTGTACTCTTAACTAAAAACGAACACGTACTACACCAAAATTTGTACCTACAATCCCAGAATAAATTACCTAGCTGATAAAAAATAGCTGACACCTCATTACCTGACTGACAGCTGGCTGACGCTACAAACAAAACTATATATTTCTGACTTACTGTATCATTACCAGCCATTATATAAACCAGTCACACACACACACACACACACACACACACACACACACACACACACACACACACCTAAATATAAAAAAGTAAAAATATAAATACAGTAAAAGGCTGTTACTATATATCTTCCTATGAGAGAAATTCACCTCTAAGAAAACAAAACAAAATCACCAAACAGACAGAGACAGAGACAGATAGACAGACAGACAGACAGAGACAGATAAACAGACACTGGTGAATGAATGCGATTATGCAAATTAGTAGTTATTACGTAAACAGGGCTGGAGGCCGAGTCATTCAGTATGCATGGCGCAAATAGGATTGATTATGTTAACACGATCAAGGTAACGTGGTAAATTAGTCCCCCTCCCTCCTCACCTGCATTACCTGAGGTGGAGGGTGTGGGTATGTTGGGAAGGTGGGTTGGTGGGTAGGTGGGTAGGTGGGTAGATGGGTAGGTGGGTAGGTGGGTAGGTGGGTTGGTGGGTAGGTGGGTAGGTGGGTAGGTGGGTTGGTGGGTAGATACGTCGATGATTAGATAGGAGGGTTAATTGGGTAGTTAATTAGTAGGTAGGAAGGTTAATAAAGTTTTATGGGTCTTGTATATTGCCTCCAGTGCTCCCCAAGGCCTTAAAACACTTCCACCTCGGAGACATAATGATGGATCGTCTAGTTGAGAAAAAGAATATTAATTGTAAACTTTTGGAGCCTTGACTTTTGGCCCTACCTTCTTCTCCCCTTTACCACTCCACTAACCCCCTTTCTCCCCTCCTCCTCCCTCTCCCCCTCTCCTCCTTTACCCCCTCCAATAACCCTCTCCCTCTTCCCTTACCCCTCCACCCTCCACTAACCCTCCTCCCTCTCCCTTACTCCTCCATCAAACCTCCCTCCACCTTCCATCCCTTCCCCTTCCTCCCTTACCCCTATCTATCACCCTCCTCCCCTCCCTATACCAAGCCCCCCCTTCCCCCTTACCTCATACCACCAACCCTCACCCCCTTCACCTGTCCCCTTCAGAGAAATTCCTAAAGGGGATC
Organism: Homarus gammarus; assembly: GCA_958450375.1. Lineage (NCBI taxonomy): Eukaryota > Metazoa > Arthropoda > Malacostraca > Decapoda > Nephropidae > Homarus > Homarus gammarus. Next base: position 2,252,539 of record CAUDMG010004131.1, on the reverse strand, counting down.
ATTATACTATTTCCCCTGCAGATAAAGTCTTTGTTGCTTCAGATAAAGACAGACAGACAGACAGACAGAGAACAAGACACACAGGCAGACAGACAGACAGACAGGCAGACAGGCAGACACTCTCCTCAGCACACACTGTATATGTAAACTTCCTGGGAAAATGGCCCAATTATTTGTCCCTTAAGATAGAGACTTCTTGTCTTTATTTAACATACAACACATCCCCAGAAAATGGCTCAGATAAAGATTTTTGTAAAGTTTCACCTCAGGTTTACACAATATTTACACACGGGGGAAAGTGGCCCCCCCTCCAAAACTAAACCATTTTCCCTGCACATTAAGCCATTGCATTTCATCATCATCATAGCTCCAGCATATACATGTGTTGACATACTAGTATTAACAAGGTTGTCAAAGGGTGGCTGTATCAATAAGAATTCTCTATTACACAGCTAAACTTAATTATGAAATGTAACTTCCTTATGTGTGTGTGTGTAAGCGTATGTAGATGCGTACGCGCGTGTGAATGCGTAGGTGTGTGTGAGAGTGCGAGTAATGTAGTGCATTAAGGAGTCAAGAAACGAGTTAGTTTCTTGCATATATGGTTGTTGATGTTCTACAGTACTAAACAAAATAATGACGAGGAATAATGTACCGCAAGTGGCGTCGACAGAACGGACGGACGGACATACGAACGGATGAACGGACGAAAAAAGGACGAACAAAAACGTAAACACAGACACAGAAACACCATAACAAAACACACTCAGTAAATAAGAAAACTAAAACAAATAAGTGGAACAAAATCAATGACAAGACAACACCGTATTCTCTGCCCTAGTGTAGTGTAGTGTAGTGTAGTGTAGTGTCGTGTAGTGTAGTGTAGTGTAGTGTAGTGTAGTGTAGTGTAGCGTCGTGTAGTGTAGTGTAGTGTAGTGTAGTGTAGTGTAGTGTAGTGTAGTGTAGCGTCGTGTAGTGTAGTGTAGTGTAGTGTAGTGTAGTGTAGCGTCGTGTAGTGTAGTGTAGCATCGTGTAGTGTAGTGTAGCATCGTGTAGTGTCGTGTCGTCCCACTGGGTAATACGCTGGCTCCCACTCTATTCTCATTACTCTCTATAACAACTTAATTAAACTCGCGCCTCGTAAAAGATTCTCTATTTTTGTGAAGAAACTTACTTAAGATAAACTACCATACTTTTTTTTGGTTTTTACTGATTTTTGTATTTTTCCCCAAACTTTGGGAAGAGAAACAAAGTTGGAAGTTTAAATGTGAATTAGGTGGAAAAAGTTACAGGCTTGGCACACGTTTCTTAACATTACTCATTATTTGACGTATATGAAGAGCTAACATAATAATAATAATAATAATAATAGCACCGGGAAGATGTTATACGCTCACACACACAATACAATAACCCCCCCCCCCCCCCACACACAAGCACCATAATAACAGCACTGTGAGGATATTAAGAAGATATATATAGTGTTGATAACAATAATAATACCACGGTGATGACCTGATGGGTTCATAACACCCGCTACTGGTGATGGTAATGTGACACCAGTAATACCACCCCCCTTAAACACACACACACACACACACACACACACACACACACACACACACACACACACACACACACCGGCTCCTACTACCACCCGAGGTCCCTTGTCCGAGAATTGCTGTTCGACACCACAACCGCATCCAGCCCATACGTGCACGAACTGATCGCTATAAGAACAGCCCAGTCCCAACCATTGTAAAAATTATCAATAACTTGTAATACTGTAACACTGTCACTATGTTGAATTGAACTGTAGTTTGAGCTTTTCCCCATCTAAGTTATTATATGTCTTATTTGTGTCACTTATGTTACTTGTATATTATTTGTAATTCGTAACCCACTCCCCAAATATGTAACTGTATATTTTCAGCCTTCTGGCTGCCAAGCTCTTTCAATAAACCGTTAATTATTATTATTATTTATTATTACACACACACACACACACACACACGCGCACACACACACACACACACACACACACACACACACACACACACACACACACACACACACACACACACACACACACACACCAAGGATTATCAAATAGAGAATTAGCAATATCTTCTTTATATCTATATAGTGTAGGAAGACTAAGTAAACATAGACGATTTATAAAGAAATTAAATACCTAAATCAACCATAGATGTATTTAATCAACATAAGAGAGACGATGAATATTAACGTGTAGGAATGATATATTACAGGAGCCGTCTTTAACCCCCCTGACCTTGAAGCCCTTAAGTGGGACAGGTAAACCCGTTCAATCACCAGGTAAAGAGACAATTAATTAAGGTTCCACTCAATTCCCAATCACACCTGAGTCTAAATATTCCTATTAATTTGGGATAAGAACACATTAGATTATGGTAGAGTCTCAGTGTGATTTAGCAGCCATCTTGATTATCACTTGACGTTAAAGTGAAAGGAGTTAGAAGCGTTTTCACATTAGCAGTTAAGTTAGGTTAGGCTGGTCTGGGCTGGGTTAGGTTAGGTTCTCACATCAGCTGTTAGGTTAGCTTTGGTTAGGTTAGGTTAGGTGGGGATGGGCTGGGTTAGGTTAGGTTCTCACATCAGCTGTTAGGGAGAAAATCGTAGGAAGATCGACTGAGACTGCGGTAGTGTTGGTGGTCTTATCTATATGTAAATGGAGGAAGTCTTTGGGGAGAGCATTTGCCTAATGTACACAATAGTGATGGTAGTCCCCACACTTCCCGTTGTCGGTGTGACGGCCTGAAACAAGTATGACCAAATAAAACAGTGTGTGACGATAAAGATGTGTAACCAAACTCTGTGTGTGTGTGTGTGTGTGTGTGTGTGTGTGTGTGTGTGTGTGTGTGTGTGTGTGTGTGTGTGTGTGTGTGTGTGTGTCAGCAGGGGTCACATAAGACAAGGGGTCGGCCATAATGAGAACACAGGCCCAGGGTGTAAAATATTGGACACGTGTAATGGAAATGTATTGGTTATAATCGGGACGACCCCAGAGGCGGTGAGGGGCGGTGAGGGGGAAGTGAACGCCAGTGGTGGTGAAGGGAACTGAACGTAGGAAAGAACGGGTAAAATACCTTAGATAAAAACGTGTTTAAAAACGCATTGGATAAAATCATAAAATAGGAGAGAACTAAAAAAAATTTAAAGAAATAATTAAAGAACTCTGATAAAACGCAAATGAATGATAATGGAACACAAAAAGAGACGAATGTAAAAAAACGCGGTCAGATGCGATAAGACTAAGCCAAAAACAAGATTAAAGAACGCAGAGAGAGCGCCAATGAATGACAGGTATAAATGGATGAAAAAACGCAACAGGGTAAAATTATAGAACGCAAAGAAAACGCCGGTGAGTAATAATAGATGTCAGGAATGAAAAAGATAAAAACACAAAGAAATCGAAAAAAAAGAACGCCGGGTCATAATGGATGGACGAAAAAAAACGCGGGAAGGGAGAAGCCAGCAAAGGTGTGGGCAGGTGTGGTAAGTGAAAGCAATCAGTGTGTGGGAGGGGGTGGGGTGGGGGGGGGGAGAGCCAGCAACCAGGAGCACAGTCAACAATCCCTTCCTCCCTTGTTCCCAACACTCACTCACACAACAACAGTCAAAATGTACCAAGATGATGATGATGATGATGATGATGATAATGATGATGAGAATGATGATAATAATAATAATAATAATAACGTTAACACTAAATAAAATAATAAAAATATTAACAAAAATTACATCAGTGGAACTATCTTGACACACACACACACACACACACACACACACACACACACACACACACACACACACACGAACATACACGCATACACAGGTAACTATGGTTGAGGCGTGGTTGACGTAAGACCAATTTACAAGGTGTCCCGGTAATTACTGTGGGTCGGGGCCATAAATCATTTTTCACGAGGGCGGCCCGGGCCAGGGTGTGGCCCACCCTGGTCTTGGCACTTATTTTTTTTTATTTAATTTTGTATGTTTTTCAGCGTTGGCGTAGGATGGCCAAGATCAACGCTAGGTGGCCAGATCAGCGTAAGGTGGCCATATCAACGTAAGGTGGCCAGATCAGTACAAGGTGGCCACATCAAGACACACACACACACACACACACTAAAGAACACTACCCATTAGCCTCCAAAAAGCTACAATCTCAAGTCCCTCCAAATTCCCCGACAGCTCCAAACACTCCTCCAGGGGCGTGAGGGACTAAGGGAGAGACGCCTCCGACCTAGCCAAGAGAGGATGGAGGTCCTGCGTGTTTGGAATGACTGCCACTTGGACCTGATCAGCATTCCTAAGGTGACTGTGAGGTGTCCCTTAGAGAGAGAGAGAGAGAGAGAGAGAGAGAGAGAGAGAGAGAGAGAGAGAGAGAGAGAGAGAGAGAGAGAGAGAGAGAGAGAGAGAGAGAGAGAGACTTCATAAAAAAAGGAGAGAAAATCTAATAGTGTGTGTGTGTGTGTGTGTGTGTGTGTGTGTGTGTGTGTGTGTGTGTGTGTGTGTGACCTTTGACCCCTAATACCCTTTATTCCATCACTTCTAAAAAAAAACAAAACTTGTATGTAAAAAATAACAATAACAAGTCTTCAGAAATCCTCCCTGGAATTTTAAGGGAATTAATTCGAAACTATTCAAGTGATCCTCTGACTGTGACCTCAACCTCGACCCATACTACACCCCCACCCCATGAACCAACCCCCCCCCCCGACCCATCACCCCCACCCCATGAACCAACCCCCCCCGACCCATCACCCCCACCCCATGAACCAACCCCCCCCTCGACCCATCACCCCCTCCCCATGAACCAACCCCCCCCCCCCGACCCATCACCCCCACCCCATGAACCAACCCCCCCCTCGACCCATCACCCCCACCCCATGAACCAACCCCCCCCCCCCGACCCATCACCCCCACCCCATGAACCACCCCCCCCTCACCCCAGAAGGTATTATAAGACTTTGACTACAGCTGTGTGAGGTGGATCTGCTCCCTCCTTCACCACTAACTTTAACCACTCAATAATATCCAACTTTAAAGGAAAAAAAAATATGGCTGCTGTTTGCATTTCAGATTTCTCCACTAGTGTAAATAAATTTGGTTTGTTTAATTGTGGGAAAAAAATTGGTTTGTAAGTGAGAAAAAAATTGGTGTGTTTACAGTAGCGTATTTTCCCAAGTGTAAACAAATTGGTCCTCATTTGTATATATTTCCCCAATACTGTAAAAAAAAAAAAAAGAGAAAAATAGTTAAATTTTAATATATTTTCCTGAAATATACAAAATCGCTTGTATTTACATATCCATCAGAGTTACAATTATGTATATTTTGTACCATATTTATACCATATAATGAAATAACAGTACAGGATGGTGTTCGCAACTCCAAAAAATTATCGTATTTTACCGACCAATAACAAACGCCAAAGCTCTTTATCTTGCCCAAATTCACGTAATTATTGGATGTCTTTCAAGTGTCAAGAGGGAAAATTATGCAGACTTTAAAAACAGAAACTCATCCAGCTCACCAGATTACTTTTAGGCGCCCATGATAAATCGCTGTAATTATCGTTAATCTGGCACACTTGTTAGGTGATTATGACGTCATTTGTAAGCCTTATATGGTGTTTCCTCGTCACATGGCAGTAGTAGTCTCAACCAAACCTCAACCAAATCTCAACCAAACCTCACCCAAGTCTCAACCAAACCACAACCAAACCTCAACCGAACCTCAACCAAACCTCAACCAAACCTCAACCAAACCTCAACCAAACCTCAACCAAACCTCAACCAAACCTCAACCGAACCTCAACCAAACCTCAACCAAACCTCACCCAAGTCTCAACCAAACCTCAACCAAACCTCACCCAAGTCTCAACCAAACCTCAACCAAATTTCATCTTATCTCCTGACAACTATACTACTTATCGCTACTAACTATCGAACAACCTAGACATGAATTCCTAAAAAAAAATATCCTACGTGATTTTATTGATCATATATATTACTACAAAATAATTCAGAGTAAAACTAGAATTACCCCATTCAACACCAAAGACAATTAATACGTCAATTAATACGTCAATTAATACGTCAATTTAAGGAGACACAAACTACACTACACACAATTCTTGGAAGGAAAACAACAAATTGCTTTTATTACACCCGGGTCAGAGGAAGGTGTCGTTTATGTGTAAATTCGTAAAAGGACTTTGTTACAATTTCACACAACAAACTATAAATATTTTCACTGTGTTTTACGAATGATCGGATATGAGGTCGCTTTGGTGAGTGTGTGAACCATGGAGGTGTGTTTAAAAATGGTCTATCTATCTATCTGTCTATCTATCTATCTGTCTATCTGTCCTGTCTATCCATCTATCTTTGTATCCCCCCCCTCGGAGACTGGGTGAAGCTGATGATTCTCAGTAATAGGTTTATGTCATTTTTTAACAGCCAGACCATTTTACCGGGAGTTAAATGATCATTCCGTTAACAGGTTTAAGTAGATTAATTGTCTGTGAGAGAGAGAGAGAGAGAGAGAGAGAGAGAGAGAGAGAGAGAGAGAGAGAGAGAGAGAGAGAGAGTGTTAAACGCGCCACCAAGTTGAACACACACACACACACACACACACACACACACACACATCGGAATTCATTCCATTTTTTATCGTGTCTTGACATATTCAATTTAGTTGACCGCAAAAAATAAAATAACTTAAATTTCAAGTTATTGTATGACATAAAAACATACACTACTGTATTAATGATAGAATACAGTAACACAAATTACTACAACAATCACTAATACAAGCAACGATGTTACTGTATTAATAAAGAATTAGTTTATTATATTACTCTATGACAAAATATACACATACTGTACATACCTAACCTAACCTAACCTAACCAAACCAAACCTAACCTAACCTAACCTAACCTAACCTAACCTAACCTAACCTAACCTAACCAAACCTAACCAACTAACGCAATATAAGGCCAAAACACAAGTGAAAGTGTGGATCTTATGGAGTCCTTTCTCTTAGCAAACTTTCACCGCTGCTGCCGAGAGAAAGTCAAGTGCTGTTTTAATTACCAGACACACTTGAGGGAAGGACTTAGATAAATCAAGAGGACTTAAGTGAGATTGAAATGTTGCGTGTGTGTGTGTGTGTGTGTGTGTGTGTGTGTGTGTGTGTGTGTTTTCTAACTGATTCCATCATATCTTCTCGTGTTTCCTTGCTTAAACACTACTAATCCTAATTAATTCTGATTATTTCCATCTAATCCTGTCTTTTCTGCCTTAATATAACTAATTCCAACTAATTCTATCCCATTCTGTGTCTTTATGTCCTTTTGTCTCTCATGTACGAGTATTAAATCCTATTTCCGGGTCGTCTTGTGTCGTTATTGGGTATTTCAGGGTGATGCTGTGGTCGTACCTGGCCTTTAATGCTTGCCGTGACGGTGAGGAGGAGGAGGAGGAGGGAAGAGGAGGAGGGGAGGACGAGGAGGAAGAAGAGGAGGAGGAAGAGAAGAAGAATACGAAATGAGAAGAACAACAAAGAAGAGGAGAAGAAGAATAGGTGAAATAGGAGGTGAATGAGGAAGAAAAGGAGGAAGAAGAATAGGTGAAGGAGGAATAAGAGGAGGTGAAGGAGATGAAAGAGGAGGTGAAGGAGATGAAAGAGGAGGAGGACGAAGATGATGCAGAAGAAGAAGAAGAAGAGGAAGAAGAAGATGATGATGCAGAAGAAGAAGAAGAAGAAGAAGAAGAAGAAGAAGAAGAAGAAGAAGAAGAAGAAGAAGAAGGGCCCATCCTAGGTACAGTGACTACCAATTACCCCAATTTATGTGGCCATGATGGTGTTTATACTCTCCTGGCCTGCTGTGTGAGGAGGAGGAGGAGGAGGAGGAGGAGGAGGAGGAGGAGGAGGAGGAAGCAGGGGAGGAGAAAAAGAAAACAAGAAAGGGAAGAAAAGGAGGAGGAAAACAAAGCTCAACGCCAAGGACACTTAAGTAGGCAACTAATATCATGTGTACTCAGAGACATAACCAATGACAATCCCAGAGTGCCAAGTCAGAGTGCCAAGTCAGAGTGCCAATCCAGAGTGTCAAACTAGTGTATATACTAACTAGATCTATCACTATCACGTCTGACCTAACCTAACCTAACCTAACCTAACCTAACCTAACCTAACCACTCGATCAGAGGAAATATTTCTTAAGGGGAGATGATGTAAAGAAACTACGAAAATAATTAAACCAAAGTAGAAAAAAGTAAAGAAACTACTAAAATAATTAAACCAAAGTAGAAAAAGGTAAAGAAACTACGAAAATAATTAAACCAAAGTAGAAAAAAGTAAAGAAACTACGAAAATAATTAAACCAAAGTAGAAAAAAGTAAAGAAACTACCAAAATAATTAAACCAAAGTAGAAAAAAGTAAAGAAACTACGAAAATAATTAAACCAAAGTAGAAAAAAGTAAAGAAACTACCAAAATACTTAAACCAAAGTAGAAAAAAGTAAAGAAACTACTAAAATAATTAAACCAAAGTAGAAAAAGTATATTGTAGCCGTAATAAACTTTCCGCGGAACCATCTCTCTCATATATTGGATTGTGGGTCGGCCCAGAGCTCCTGCCTACCACGCTCACTGTAAACACCAAATGTAAACACGGGCTCTTCCCTAGCCTGAAAAACTCTGTCTTCACTCAATAACTTCTTTGCTTTTCCTGTCTTTTTTTCCTTATTATTTCTTTTGCCTTCTCCTCTCCTTTAGCTTTCAATTTCTATCCTTTTTCTCTTTATTTTCTTCCCCCTTCTGTCCTTTCTCTGTCCTTTTCTTTCTCTCTTTCCTCTTCCTTTTCTTTCACATTCTGTCCAACTAAAATACTAAAAGGCCAAAGAAAAGATGAAGAATAAAAGGAAAGAAAGAAGGAAGGAAGGAAGGAAGGAAGGAAAGGAAGGAAGGAAGGAAGGAAGGAAGGAAGGAAGGAAGGAATCACAGGTACAGTGACCACCAAACAGCTTATGATCTTCCTGTTGTGTGTGTGTGGGGGGGGGGAGGAGGAGGAAGGGGAGGGGAGAGGGAGGGGAGGGGAGGGGAGTGGGAGGGGAGGGGAGAGGGAGGGGAGGGGAGGGGAGGGGAGGGGAGAGGAGAGGAGGAAGAAAAGGAAGAGGTGGGCGATCCTAGATGTACAGTGACCATCTTACAACCTTATTTACGAGGCCATATGGCGGTGCTTACGGTCGCCTGCCCTGATGTGTAAGAGGAGGAGGAGCAAGGAGGAAGAGGGGAAGGGAGAAGAGGAGGAGGAAGAGGAGGAGAGGAGAGAAGAGGAGAAAGAGGAAAAGAAGGGGGGAAGAGGAGGGAGAATGAGTAGGAAGTAGAAGGAAGGGATTATGAGGAGGAAGAGGAGAGGAAGAGAAGGAAAAGAAGGGGGAAGGAGGAGGAAAAAGGAGTAGGAAGGAGAAGGGGAAGAAGAGGAGGAGGAGGAGGGGAAGAAGAGGAGGAGGAGGGGAAGAAGAAGGAAGAGAAGGGGGTGAGAGGAGGAAGAAAGGCTCATCCTTAGTATAGTGACCACCACACAACCTAATTTACGAGACTCTGATGGTGTTAATGTTCTCCTGGTCTATGGTGTGAGAGAGAGAGAGAGAGAGAGAGAGAGAGAGAGAGAGAGAGAGAGAGAGAGAGAGAGAGAGAGAGAGAGAGAGAGAGAGAGAGAGAGAGAGAGCATTCCTCATCTTCTTCTAAACCAAAACTAGGAAGGTAGGCAACCCCAGCTGTAAGAGTGTCCATCCAAGCTCATTAAAACTTCTCAGGTAAACGAGGCTCTCTCAAGACAACGACCCAACCTGGTAATTACAGCAAGAACAACACCTTACCGTAATTAATCTTTAAATCACTCACATTCATCAAAAACAAAAGGTAATTAGACAGCATTATTTTTATGGTAATTAATCTCATTCTCAGTCTTTTATTATGGTAATTAATCTCATTCTCAGTCTTTTATTATGGTAATTAATCTCATTCCCAGGCCATGTTATGTGTGTTTCAGGTGTAGGGGTCATCATAGGTCAAGTTGTGCAAAGGTTATCCTAGGTCAAGTGGTGTAGAGGTCATCCCGGGTCAAGTTGTGTAAAGGTCATCCCGGGTCAAACAGTTTTATTTCACTTGAAGATTAACCACCCTGAAGGAGGAGGAGGGACAAGATAAACAAGAATCAACCTAATATAAGAACAAAATGAACAAGAATCAAGGGCGTGAGGGAACAAAAATCAAGAATCAGGGGCGTGAGGGAACAAAAATCAAGAATCAGGGGCGTGAGGGATCAAGAATCAAGGGCGTGAGGTAACAAGAATCAAGGGCGTGTAGGTGAGAGAATCAGGAGACCCTCATCTCACACTTTCCTCAGCCCAGTGGAGGGGACGAGATGCTTCCGGCTCGCCTCCTCACAATGAGCTTCAGACGCGTCGCTGACCACACACACTCTACCTTAATTCTTTCTTCTTTTACCTAATTTGGGATTGGAAGAACGCCAGTGATTCGAGGATGGATTGGAGGATTATTTTGTTATGTAAGGATGTGAGAACGCCAGTGATTCGAGGATGGATTGGAGGATTATTTTGTTATGTAAGGATGTGAGAACGCCAGTGATTCGAGGATGGATCAAATATATTTTCATTTTGACAATTACGGAAAAGAAATCTAATTTTAACTAAGTTCTCTACTCTTTAAATAGGAGGTAAAGGCATAAACTAGTAAGAGACTCAACTAGGACGAGATGTATTTTTTTAGCCTTAGTTATGGGGCAAAAATCACCAGCAGACTAGGGAGGGAAAATACGGGGAGTGGAAACTGTGATACAACACGTGTGGTTTTTCTCAGCAGAGCCCAGCCAGGAGGAGAGGAAGGAAGGAAGGAAGGAAGGAAGGAAGGAAGGAAGGTGACGGGGGCTCTGTTTCACCCCGACATGGACGGTGGACAGGCCAGCATTGACAGGGAGTGAGGGAGAGAGACAGGGATATTATTTGTATAGATGTCTGTCATTCTTAGTGGCTAGATTAAGTCTCTCTCTCTCTCTCTCTCTCTCTCTCTCTCTCTCTCTCTCTCTCTCTCTCTCTCCACGCCATTCATCAACCGGTAACATCAAAGTAACACTAAACAACACCCCCGTCACTACCCCATCAGCCACCAGGTCCAGGTTAATTTAGGTTCGGTTATCCGCAACACATGATAGAGCGGCCGCCTCTGTACATAACCCACACAATAATGTCCCCGCCAACCCGCAGCAAGATGGCTGAGTTTAGGCCCAGATCTTGACGTGAGTGAGTGACCGCCTCTGTTTACACCATACACAATATCGCCCACGTAACCCTCCCTGGCTACACACGAAATCCTGGCTATATATACATGACCTCAGCTATACGTACACGTAACTCTGGCCATACACCGAGCCCTGGTTATAGAATGAAACTACCGAATGGACACAACACTCGACTCCCTTCCTAAGAGTAGCTGGTTCGATCCCGGAGGAGCTCATAATACATCTAGTTGTAAATATATACCTAACCTAACCTAACCTAACCTAACCTAACTTTACAGCTGAGAAACTTAGGGTGATCGAGTGCAGTGTCGACTATACTGCCTCCTTGTGTATAAAAACCCGTATCTAAATAGTCCGTAAAGATCAGTTCTGTATAATTATGGTACCCACTGTCACCTTCAACCCTGGCTAGCCGCGGGATTGAACACCTGTCTCGCTGGGTGGAAGCCAAATATATTACATAGAGTCAGTAAGCCGGAGCCGCCATGATGTACGGTCGATTTCAATCACACTAACTGCAATTGTGTGTAGTCGACCTCTTGCACATTTGTCGTACCTAACCCTGCCTCACTGCCTGGCCTCACACTCTTTCCCTGACCTCACACTCTCCCTCCCTGGCCTCACACCAACCCTCCCTGGCCTCAAACATTCCCCCCCCTTCCCTCACACCCTCCCTCCCTGGCCTCACACCAACCCTCCCTGGCCTGAAACATTCCCTCCCTAGCCTCACACCCTCCCTATCTGGCCTCACACCAACACCCACCTCAAACCACCCCAAACAAAATGGCGACGATACAAGGCTGAGACTACACCCTCCCTAACATAACTTATCTCATACGTTAAGAGAAAAACCCCCAAACAGACTTAAGTTACGAGTTTGTGAGAACTCTCTTGCCCGGGGCCAGAAGAGACTCAAAGGAGGCAAATTACCTTTCTCGCGGTAATGGGAATTCTAACGAAATCATCTCACTTTACATCACAGAACCATTGAGGAGTCTTAGTCTGAATGAAGGGAAGCTTTCTTACGTGAGAGAGAGAGAGAGAGAGAGAGGTAACGATTTGAATACATACATACATACATACATACAAGGAGATGGATAGATACATAAAAAATAATAATGGATAGAGATAATAAGAGACAAAGGTGAAATATATAAAAGAACAAGGTAGACAGAGGGACAGACACAGAAAGACAGACAGACAGAAAGAAAACCCCTCCTATCTTTCATGGTTGACCTCACACAGATAACATATACCTTCTGCTGTCAGATTTCAAAGGATTTCAGCTGTCATGCCGGATTTCAAAGGATTTCACCTATCATGCATCACCGTCCTATGAAATTAAGTTCTCATTTTATTTGGACATCTTATCTCGTCCCGGTTCCCGTCTCAGAGGTTCACACGGTCAATTATCCTCTTAAACGGAGATGTGAGAACGTATTTAACCGTCTCTTGATTTACGACGGGAAGATGTTTGTTTTTGGTTAGGTTAGGTTAGGTTGGGTTGGGTTAAGTTGTTATGTCATGTTAGTTTAGTTTATGTTATGGTATGTTAGGTTACGTTATGCTAGGTCAGGTCAGGTCAGGTCAGCGAAAATTAATACCAATGTGAAATTTCATCCAGTCTTAGCGACATCCACAAGACCAATTCACACAGCAATATATTTAATTTTTCCCAATAATATATTAATAAAAACGGCCAGGAATACAATATATAATAATTATATTGTCAAGAAAGATGATGACGAAAGCCACTCAATAAAGTCAAGTCTCAGGTCACCGTGATGAGATAGTTGACTTGACTAAGGATGGATTTTGGCAGGTAGAGTGACTGAACTGACTTGCGAGGCGACTAAGGAAGGATTTTGGCAGGTAGAGTGACTGAACTGACTTGCGAGGCGACTAAGGAAGAATTTTTGGCAGGTAGAGTGACTGAACTGACTTGCGAGGCGACTAAGGAAGGATTTTGGCAGGTAGAGTGACTGAACTGACTTGCGAGGCCACTAAGGAAGGATTTTGGCAGGTAGAGTGACTGAACTGACTTGCGAGGCGACTAAGGAAGAATTTTTGGCAGGTAGAGTGACTGAACTGACTCCCAACCTAACACACACCCTTCAAAAAATGTATTATATATAAATTGGGGTAAAAAAAAAAGACTTAAATACAATAACAAAAAGACAAGACGAGAGACAAGACACTCATCTTCAAGTCCAAGATTCATAAGACACTCATCTTCAAGTCCAAGATTCATAAGACACTCATCCTCAAGTCCAAGATTCATTACCCAAGTTGACAACCAGGTAACGTAATTATGATGGTGAAATCAACGTTGGAAAAATGGGTTCTGGGGAGGAGGAGGAGGAAGAGAGTTAGGGACTGGGAAGGAGAGTAAGGAGGAAGAACGAGGAGTGAAGAGGAGGAAGAAGGAGGAGAAGGAAGAAGAAGAAAACTCACCACTAATCCCTAACCAAAACTCCCTTATAATCCCATTCTTAATCCCTCCCTCACCTCCCTAAGTAACGAAATAAATCCCCATCTCAAAAGTATTAATCTCCCTGATAATACCTTTAAAATTCCTCCCTCCCTAAGTAATGTAATAAATCCCCATCTCAAAAGTATTAATCTCCCTGATAATCCCTTTTAAATCCCATCCTCTCTCACCTCCCACTAGGTCAGGGGATTATAGAGAGACACAATGGGACAACCTGCTGACACCACCCCTTCACCGCCTCCTACAATAGAACTTCACACTACAGTAGATTCACTTTTATCTCTGCCTTGTGTCTACAGTTTATCTGATTTAGTGACTAGTTAAATGGAGGAGCCCTGTAGCTAGTAGGAAGGGTGGGGGCTAGTTCTGATGGGCCCTGTAGCTAGTAGGAGGGGTGGGGGCTAGTTCTGATGGGCCCTGTAGCTAGTAGGAGGGGTGGGGGCTAGTTCTGATGGGCCCTGTAGCTAGTAGGAGGGGTGGGGGCTAGTTCTGATGGGCCCTGTAGCTAGTAGGATGGGTGGGGGCTAGTTCTGATGGGCCCTGTAGCTAGTAGGAGGGGTGGGGGCCAAGTTCTGATGGGCCCTGTAGCTAGTAGGAGGGGTGGGGGCCTAGTTCTGATGGGCCCTGTAGCTAGTAGGAGGGGTGGGGGCTAGTTCTGATGGGCCCTGTAGCTAGTAGGAGGGGTGGGGGCCTAGTTCTGATGGGCCCTGTAGCTAGTAGCTAGTAAGGGGGAGCTAGTTCTGATGAGTCATAGTTATTAAAGCTTAGTTCTAACGGGCTCAGTAGCTAGTAGGAGGAATCCAGTAATAGTATTCAAATCTTAATGAGTTCCTAGCTAATAGGGGCCTAGTCATAATAGGCCCCTACTTACCCTATTAGAACTGGATCCCTAATGGGTCTCTAATAGGGTAATTATTAAATACTGTTAAAACAAATATTATAAAAACTACAGTTAATATTTGTAATTAACTGTACAGGTAAATTAACACTTCCAGTCATGTGTCAAAAGTTGAGGTAATGTGACAAGTGCAGTTACAAGACGATAACGTGTTTATGTTGTAACCACTTCAGAGATGTTAATTATATCATCGTTTAACAAGACGGGTGATGAGGGTGACTGACTGTAGGGGAGAGAGAGACGAACTGGAAGATGGGAGGACTGTTGGTCACTAGAACACACACACACACGTACAGTACACACACACACACGTACAGTACACACACACACACTGTTCTCTCTCTCACTCACTAGAAGCAAAGGGTGGGTATCTCTCTCTCTCTCTCTCTCTCTCTCTCTCTCTCTCTCTCTCTCTCTCTCTCTCTCTCTCTCTCTCTCTCTCTCACTAGAAGCAAAAGATGGATGAATATCAATTTCCATGGGTGTAGGTCCTTGAGAGGAAGGCAGCTCACGGAGTATCCTTCCTCAATATTGCTGACACACCTTAACCTTATTGGATTCCTAGAGAAGGATGAGCCGCGTCCTCACCGTCTGTAGATCTACGCCTTCGCTACAGTACCCTCCCCCATCCCCCCTACAGTAGCCTCCTCCCTCCTCCTGCACCATATACAGTAATTCTCACCTCTCAATATACACCTTAGGCGACTATGCACCGCCTCAGCTCAACATATGGGGTATATAGTGACACCTCTATATATGATAGTCCATTATATCAAGGGTTCATTAGATGTGACTCCTCCATCTAATGAACTATATAAAGATGAAAGTCCATTATATCTGGGGTTCGTTAGATATCAAACCTCCGTCTAAGTGTTTGTTGTAGTGTTAAGATGATTATACACACACACACACACACACACACACACTGATCACTAATACTGTATGTCAATCTATTCCACTACGTCAAGAGAAACAGACGATATGTTGGCAGGCACACTGTCTTACGCTCGACAGACACGCACGAACTGCCTCAGTCAACACCGGTGAGACAACTGCAGCCAACACAGATGGTTTGACAGATTATCACCAATCCTGAGTCACTCAAGATGGTGGTGATACCGAGGGGGGGGGGGGGGGGGGGGGTGTGTGTGGTGGTGATACCGAGGGGGGGGGGTGTCTGTGGTGGTGATACCGAGGGGGGGGGGGGTGTCGGTGGTGGTGATAACCAGGGGGGGGGGTGTCTGTGGTGGTGATACCGAGGGGGGGGGGGGTGTCTGTGGTGGTGATACCGAGGGGGGGTGTCTGTGGTGGTGATACCGAGGGGGGGGTGGCTGTGGTGGTGATACCGAGGGGGGGGTGTCTGTGGTGGTGATACCGAGGGGGGGGGTGTCTGTGGTGGTGATACCGAGGGGGGGGTGTCTGTGGTGG
Organism: Homarus gammarus; assembly: GCA_958450375.1. NCBI lineage: Eukaryota > Metazoa > Arthropoda > Malacostraca > Decapoda > Nephropidae > Homarus > Homarus gammarus. Next base: position 2,236,339 of record CAUDMG010004131.1, on the reverse strand, counting down.
TGATACCGAGGGGGGGGGGGTGTCTGTGGTGGTGATACCGAGGGGGGGGGGGTGTGTGGTGGTGATACCGAGGGGGGGGGGTTGTGTGTGGTGGTGATACCGATGGGGGGGGGGGTGTTGTGGTGGTGATACCGAGGGGGGGGGTGTCTGTGGTGGTGATACCGAGGGGGGGGGGTGTCTGTGGTGGTGATACCGAGGGGGGGGTGTCTGTGGTGGTGATACCGAGGGGGGGTGTCTGTGGTGGTGATACCGAGGGGGGGGGTGTCTGTGGTGGTGATACCGAGGGGGGTGTCTGTGGTGGTGATACCGAGGGCGGGGTTTCTGTGGTGGTGATACCGTGGGGGGGGGTGTCTGTGGTGGTGATACCGAGGGGGGGGTGTCTGTGGTGGTGATACCGAGGGGGGGGTGTCTGTGGTGGTGATACCGAGGGGGGGGTGTCTGTGGTGGTGATACCGAGGGGGGGGTGTCTGTGGTGGTGATACCGAGGGGGGGGGGTGTCTGTGGTGGTGATACCGAGGGGGGGGTGTCTGTGGTGGTGATAACGAGGGGGGGTGTGTGGTGGTGATACCGAGGGGGGGGGGGTGTCTGTGGTGGTGATACCGAGGGGGGGGGGGTGTCTGTGGTGGTGATACCGAGGGGGGGGTGTCTGTGGTGGTGATACCGAGGGGGGGGGTGTCTGTGGTGGTGATACCGAGGGGGGGGTGTCTGTGGTGGTGATACCGTGGGGGGGGGTGTCTGTGGTGGTGATACCGAGGGGGGGGGATGTCTGTGGTGGTGATACCGAGGGGGGGGGGTGTGTCTGTGGTGGTGATACCGAGGGGGGGGGGTAGTGGTGGTGAGAGAACACAACACAGGTATAGAAGGAATAAATAACAATAACAACAATAATAATAACAATAACAATAATAATAATAACAATAATAATAATAATAATAATAATGAAAATAATACAACAAAAATAATAATCACAATAACACCAATAAATAATAATAATATCAATAACCACTCAATCAACTAGTAATTTAGTCAAGGAATCAAACACGTAATCAAACACGTAATCAAACAACCAACTAATTAACCACTCTCAAAGGCTACCGCAGCATAATTAACGATAACGATAGAACAAGGGGATTAATTCTCTAGGTCAATTAATTATTATGGGGTGAATTACTGACGCATTATAATTCATTTTCCACTCTTATTCTTCCTCCTCTGTTCCCACTCTTTATTCTTCCTCCTCTGTTCCCACTCTTTATTTCTCCTCCTCTGTTCCCACTCTTATTCTTCCTCCTCTGTTCCCACTCTTTATTTCTCCTCCTCTGTTCCCACTCATTATTCTCCCTCCTCTGTTCCCACTCTTTATTTCTCCTCCTCTGTTCCCACTCTTATTCTTCCTCCTCTGTTCCCACTCTTTATTCTTCCTCCTTTGTTCCCACTCTTTATTTCTCCTCCTCTGTTCCCACTCTGTTCCCACTCTTTATTCATTATTCTATTCATATGGCTTACCACCCTCCCCTTCCCCTCCCCCTACTTCCTATCACCGCCCCCTTACCCCCTCCCCCTTACCCCCTCCTCCTTACCACCCTCCCCCTTACTATGTCAAATTTCCACTATGTTAATTAAGTATTATTTTCAAAGGTAATTTAATTTTCTTCGACTAATTACACGGTGTTTGTCTTCCCCGACCCCCAGGAGCTGAGAATCTGTCTATCTGTCTGTCTGTCTGTCTGTCTGTCTGTCCATATGTCTATCTATCTATCTATCTATCTGTAAGTCATCTATCTATAAATTGATCTTGTTATATATTCGTCTATCTACCAATTTATTTACCTATTTGCCTATTTTAATTTGTGATTTTCTTAAGTTTACCCATTATTGAATATTTCAGTCTGCCCATTAACGCCTATTTTAGTTTAATTTCCCCCATTTGTATCTATTTAAGTTTCCCCATTACTACCCATTTCTCAGTATTTTTCACCCCATTACAACTTTCAACCACCCACACACACACACACACACACACACACACACACACACACACACACACACACACACACACACACACACACACACACACACACACACACACACACACACACACGTCACCTTAATAAGTTAATAATATAAATAAAAAAATACACAAGTTTCCCTCCATCAATAAACTCATATTGTAATTCTTGTCGTATTTAATTATCTGTCTTTTGTAATTACCTTATTATTATTTACAGTAATTACCGCCTCTTCTCTTAAATATATTTATTGGCTCTAATCTATCGTAAGGGAAAGTACAAAGACTCTACGATACTCTACTCTATAGTAAGACAAGGACCAAAAAATCACTACTACTACTACTACCACCACCACCACTATCACTACTACTATTACTACCACTACCACCACCACTATCACCACTACTATTATTACCACTACTACCACCACCACTATCACTACTACTATTACTACCACTACCACCACCACCACTATCACTACTACTATTACTACCACTACTACCACCACCACTATCACTACTACTATTACTACCACTACCACCACCACCACTATCACCACTACTATTACTACCACTACTACCACCACCACTATCACTACTACTATTACTACCACTACTACCACCACCACTATTAAATAACCAACCCACACTACCATAACCTACTTTAAATCACCAAAGATAAGCATCACAATCCACTAACTACCAATACACTACAGCCACAATCACTAACCAATGACAATCACCATAAATCACAGCATCAGAGAGCCATTTTGGTTAATTAGGCCTTGGGTAAAGCATTAATAACAACGGTACAATGAACTTGTTATTACTGTTACATATTTATTACGCCTCGCCACTCTCCTAAAGCGATCACCCACGCGTGTAATTGTCTGTCTGTCCATGTGTCTCTGTTTGTTTGTTTACCTCGGGGGATTATGATAATTGTAAAAGATAATTATTTTAATAAGTAAACTAAAGTTGCTTTGTGGATAACATTTATAATGATGCAATTTAAACATTCACTAGTTATGTAAATTTGCATAAACATTCACCCACTGGAACTAAACATTCTATATAAACATTCACTCATAACACTGAATAAGCAACTCTATAATCTCAAAACATATATAATACGATATAATTTTTTCCATATTTATAGTTATCCTCCCTAGAAATATTATACACAATACCTATAATCATATAACGATATATACCTCTAAAACCAATCACACTCCAGGTAGAATATAATCACCCTATAATTATACACCGATATATACCTCTATAACCAATCACACTCCAGGTAGAATATAATCACCCCATAATTATACACCGATATATACCTCTATAACCAATCACACTCCAGGTAGAATATAATCATCCAATAATTATACACCACACCACATAACCTACACCACATTATAGAGGTTTTAATACACATATATATAATAAACCTATAATTCTACCACTGATGATTTTAGATATATAAATAAAATAATCTTCGCTATATAAAGGTCTCCCACAGAGGAAGCTTATTATGCAAATGACCACAACTGTTTAAAAGCATTGGGGATGAATTTCAAGCTTCAAACTATATATTTTTTTTTACTTAATTTGGCTTAAGCTTTGATGTTGTTGTTGTTGGTGGTGGTGGTGTTGTTGTTGTTGTTGGTGGTGTTGTAATATGTGGGAGTTTAATCTGTAGTGAAGGTGGGCGAGGCTGTTGGGTCCTGGGGAGTGAGAGAAGAGGAAGGAAGGGAGGAAAGAGGGGAAGGAAGGGAGGGGTGGAGGGGAGTATAAGCCCCCCCCCCCCCCCCCCACACACACACACACCATTAGCAATATACAAACAGTAATAGTATGAGTGTGTGGCAGCATCTCTCCTTAACAACCGTGAATTGACAGTTTTCCATTCTGAGTGCTTGTACAACTATCTTTATTGGTAAGTTTCTTCTCTATTATTATTATTCTTTCTCTTTTATCTCCTTTTATTGTTCTCTCTCTGTCTCTCTCTGTCTCTCTCTCTTTCTCTGTTGGTTTCTCGTTCATTATCTCCGTGTCTTTGTTTTTCTTGGTTTTGTCTTCTCTCTTTCATTCTTTTTCACTTATAAAGGACAGACAAACAGACAGAAAGACACAAAGAGGAGAAACGGAAAGAGCTTGTGAGAGAGAGAGAGAGAGAGAGAGAGAGAGAGAGAGAGAGAGAGAGAGAGAGAGAGAGAGAGAGAGAGAGAGAGAGATTATCACAAATGACAAGAACATTCTCATTGAGGCACAGACAGACAGACAGACAGACAGACAGACAGACATTACCACACATTTAAAGTGACCAGAAGGACCACACACACAACACCTGTATATCGCCTCATTAAGATAACAGGTAGAAACAATCATTAGTCGCATTTAAGCTTTTTTCACCAGGTGTGATTACCAATAAGTGAATAGAAAATATGTTTCGCTATTTTTTTTCCACCTCCGATTTAATTGGTACGTTACCTTTTACTGGTTTAGGTGGGTGAAGTGTGTGTGTGTGTGTGTGTGTGTGTGTGTGTGTGTGTGTGTGTGTGATAGAGAGAGATTAATGTCATAGCATAAATTACCGTTTTAAGTCATCACACTCAAGGGGTTAAATAATCGTACTCAAGGGGTTAAATATTCGTACTCAAGGGGTTAAATAATCGTACTCAAGGGGTTAAATAATCGTACTCAAGGGGTTAAATAATCGTACTCAAGGGGTTAAATAATCGTACTCAAAGGGTTAAAAGACTTACAGAACAAACCATCATTCCTAAAGGGTTAATATCAACTCCCTCCCTCCCTCTCTCTCTCTCTCTCTTTCTCTCTCTCTCCCTCCCTCTCTCTCTCTCCTTCTTTCTCTCACACCATCACTAGTCCCATCACGCCTCTATACCAAACTATATTATCCTCGTAGAAAGTCTCTCACTCCTCCCCTCCCCCCTCTCCCTCTCACCTCTCACCTCCCTTCCCCCTCTCTCTCACCTCCCTACCCCCTCCCTCTCACTCCCTCCCTACCCCCTGCACTAGGACTCCGCCCTCTAGCTGGCTTACCTTGTCTGAGTACTGGGCCGGGAGGAGTGAACGTGTTGAATATCTAAAGGGAATGTGTGTGTGTGTGTGTGTGTGTGTGTGTGTGTGTGTGTGTGTGTGTGTGTGTGGTTAACCTTTGACCTGACCCTAAACCACATAAGCATGCCAAGTTTGAACGTCGTGACCTTATACATACATATATACACACGCACACACATGCATTCATACATACATACATATATATATATAGATATATATATATATATATATATATATATATATATATATATATATATATATATACTTCAACACATACACACACACACACACATACATTAATACAAACACACACACATACATTAATACACACACACACACACACACACACACACACATACATTAATACACACACACACACACATATACATTAATACACATACACACACACACACACACACACACACACACACACACATACATTAATACACACACACACACACATACATTAATACACACACACACACACACACACACACACACACACACACACACACACACACACACACACACATAGAAACAGTCAGTTAAATACTTCACACACACGCAACTGACCGACCTGCTACCCTCAGTAATTAAATCATACAAATATAATCTCTATGATCGCCGGGACTATTACATTTAATTACACCAACTAACAAAATTATATTAATACCTCGATGATAGGACCAGAATTATTTTTTTTTTGTCATATGAATTAGAGCAAAAAAGAATTAATGTTTTTGTTGACAGGTTGGAACAAAATAATATATATAAAACTGAGAGTAAGATTAATAGTGACGTGATAACAAAAACAGTTAAATAAAGACAGGCATATATGGTTTCTGTCTGTCTGTCTGTCTCGTTCAGGGACAGAAATATTAAAATCTGTTTCTTTTTCTGTCTCTCAACACGGTCAGACAGCTATAGAAAGACAGACAGACAGACAGACAGACAGACAGACAGACAAACAGACAGACAGACAAACAGACAGACAGAAAAGAAGGACAGGCAGACAAATACTCTTCCTATGATCAGTAGCAAACAACAACAACAACAACAACAACAACAACAACAACAACAACAACAACAATAATAATAATAATAATAATAATAATAATAATAATAATAATAACAATAATAATAATAATAATAATAATAATAATAATAATAATAATAACAATAATAATAATAATAATAATAATAATAATAATAATAATAATAATAATAAATAATAATAACAATAATAATAATAATAATAATAATAATAATAATAATAATAATAATAACAATAATAATAATAATAATAATAATAATAATAATAATAATAATAACAATAATAATAATAATAATAATAATAATAATAATAATAATAATAACAATAATAATAATAATAATAATAATAATAATAATAATAATAATAATAATAACAATAATAATAATAATAATAATAATAATAATAATAATAATAATAATAATAATAATAATAACAATAATAATAATAATAATAATAATAATAATAATAATAATAATAATAATAATAATAATAACAATAATAATAATAATAATAATAATAATAATAACAATAATAATAATAATAATAATAATAATAATAACAATAATAATAATAATAATAATAATAATAACAATAATAATAATAATAATAATAATAATAATAATAATAATAATAATAATAATAATAATAATAATAATAATAATAATAATATACCTCAGACTACAGTATATATCCTTTTTTAACGTGGACTAACTATCGGTTCGTGCCAATTGTATAAAACAATAAACACACAAACTGAATATTTACTATTTACATCTGACCAAAGTTTTCTGTTCGCTAAAATTAACAAAATTCTTTACGTAAAATACTAATCGAATATTTTCACTTAATACACTTAAACAATACGCTAGAGGGACTCACTTAACACTTACCCACACTTATAAAACACTCGAGCTGTAGACCTACCCAAGTGGCACTAGCTTTGAGTTACGCACAAGAACAGGATTTTAGTATGTATTCCTTGTGCGTATCACCTATGTATATCTATGTATTAACCTTACATATGTATTCATAAATAAATAAATAAAAATGGAAAACACATAAATATTTACCTTGATCAGTAGGAAGAACCAATAGCAGGAAGACAAAGGCACCTAAGGCTCTCATTGGTCCAGAGAACGTAGATACTGGTGACGTCATATCCGCTGACGCAATATCCCTCACCTGTAGACAATTATCACCATATGATCATCACTAACTCGTGTCGTTGTTATAATTGGCACACCTCCTTATCATAGAGTCTTCCTCCTCTTCCTCATAGTGTCTTACGATTTTCATAGCTGGCACATTGCACTCGGTATTTAACACAGTATTACAGGTATTCTCCCCACACACTTCAATATTACAGGTGAGAGTTAGGTAATTAGGCTGGCACACCTGGTCAGCCAGCTCTCCCACACTCCTGAAAAGAACAGAAAAAATATATATATAATTTTTGACAATAAAGTAAAAGTATTATAAAAAGGAGTACATTATATTTGAATTAATATATCCTTAACATGTACAAGAATATAAAACCATATAGGCGTGATATAGGCGTGATACAGGCGTGATATAATGACCTTTTATCACGTTACATTCTTGGGTAAATGTGTCATATGATCTACAATTTACCGCCACAAGAAAATTTTCAATATAAACTGTATATATATTTTTGTACTGGTGTTTACATAGCAGCCATCAGACACATACAGTAAACACAACACAAACTATAGCCTAACCTAACCAAGCATAACCTAACCTAACCTAACCTAACCTAACCTAACCTAACCTAACCAAGCATAACCTAACCTAACCTAACCTAACCTAGCCTAACCTAACCTAACATAGCCTAACCTAACCTAACCTTACCTAACCTAACCTAACCTAACATAGCCTAACCTTACCTTACCTTACCTTACCTTACCTTACCTAACCTAACCTAACCTAACCTAACATAGCCTAACCTTACCTTACCTAACCTAACCTAACCTAGCCTAACCTAACCTAACATAGCCTAACCTTACACCTTACCTTACCTTACCTAACCTAACATAGCCTAACCTAACCTTACCTAACCTAACCTAACCTAACCTAGCCTAACCTAACCTAACCTAACCTAACCTAACCTAACCTAACATAAAGACAACACGTGTTAAGTGTCTCTGATTTACTGCCGCCCTCGACCTCATTGTTGCAACACCACAATAAAATGATAATTACCAGAATGCAATAATCCGATAATTGTCGTATTCAATAATGACCCTCACCTTTCACCAGGTATAATCCATTTTATTTTATCATGAAAATAATTACAATTAACAGTACGATATTAAATGAGAATAATTATAACTAAATAATAACTAAGAATAACATACTAATACACAGTTAATGTGGGAATTCAAATCTGGGGATAATAATTTAAATATAATTAACACACAGGTAAATGGTAATGAATATCAGGTGATAATCTAATAATTACGGGAGGAAATAATTGAATCTCTATCACCTGTGTTAATGATCACAGGGAGATTAGCCCCTCCTGCTTATTTCACCTGATTAATTAAACACCCTAATGCTACCTAGAGATAAGGTAAGGTAAGGTAAGGTAAGGTAAGGTAAGGTAAGGTGAGGTAAGGTAAGGTAAGGTAAGGTGAGGTAAGGTAAGGTGAGGTAAGGTGAGGTAAGGTAAGGTGAGGTAAGGTAAGGTAAGGTAAGGTAAGGTGAGGTAAGGTAAGGTAAGGTTAGGTTAGGTAAGGTAAGGTAAGGTAAGGTAAGGTAAGGTAAGGTAAGGTAAGGTAAGGTGAGGTTAGGTTAGGTAAGGTAAGGTAAGGTTAGGTAAGGTAAGGTAAGGTTAGGTAAGGTAAGGTAAGGTAAGGTGAGGTAAGGTAAGGTAAGGTTAGGTTAGGTAAGGTAAGGTAAGGTAAGGTAAGGTAAGGTTAGGTTAGGTTAGGTAAGGTAAGGTTAGGTAAGGTAAGGTAAGGTAAGGTAAGGTAAGGTAAGGTAAGGTGAGGTTAGGTTAGGTTAGGTTAGGTAAGGTAAGGTAAGGTAAGGTAAGGTAAGGTAAGGTAAGGTGAGGTTAGGTTAGGTTAGGTTAGGTAAGGTAAGGTAAGGTAAGGTAAGGTGAGGTTAGGTTAGGTTAGGTAAGGTAAGGTAAGGTTAGGTTAGGTTAGATTAAGACCCAATCAACACGAAGACTCAGATTAAGCTAAATCCTTGACATGCATTACATTAGTCATCCAAAACTTTATTAATCACCATTTACTGATTGTTGTAAGAGGGGGGAAAGAGGTGATAAAGAGGGGAGATAGGGGAGATGATGATAGCTGATGAGGAAAGGGATAATAAACGAATAGGGAGAAAATAGGAGAGAGGGGAGATGATAATAGGTAGTGAGTGATAGATAGATAGATAGATGGATAGATAGATGGATAGATAGATGGATAGAAAATGAACCAAAATAAGATTCAAGTATATACATAGGAATAAACGTACAAACACACACACACACACACACACACACACACACACACACACACACACACACACGCACACACACACACACACACACACACACACACACACACAGAGGGGTCAGAGTGTCAGGAAACTGTTGAAGGTGTAGAGACGTGATCGACGCGCCAGACCGTGTGAGGCCAAATCAGGGAGTCAGAGATGGGAGTGCTGCAGTGAAGGTGTGGTGCTGCAGTGAAGGTGTGGTGCTGCAGTGAAGGTGTGGTGCTGCAGTGAAGGTGTGGTGCTGCTGTGAAGGTGTGGTGCTGCAGTGAAGGTGTGGTGCTGCAGTGAAGGTGTGGTGCTGCAGTGAAGGTGTGGTGCTGCAGTGATGGTGTGGTGCTACAATGAACGGCTGCGAGAGAGAGAGAGAGAGAGAGAGAGAGAGAGAGAGAGAGTACAGGAACAACTTGGGGTGATGAAATAGTTGGGAATGTATAAGGTCTCTCTCTCTCTCTCTCTCTCTCTCTCTCTCTCTCTCTCTCTCTCTCTCTCTCTCTCTCCCTCCAGCAGGTGTCTTCCAGTAATGGATTCCAGACTGGCTCTCTTACACCTGTCAGTCCCATTCTGTGTGTGCGTGTGTGTGTGTGTGTGTGTGTGTGTGTGTGTGTGTGTGTGTGTGTGTGTGTGTGTGTGTGTGTGTGTGTGTGTGTGTGTGTGTGTGTGTGTGTGTGTGTGTGCGTGTGTGTGTGTGTGTGTTAATGGCGCCCCACTAGAGCACTACCTCTAAGCCCTTCGCCTTCACTCACCACACTGTCGACTTTATCGCCTCACACGAACCTTTACTCACGTCTCTGTCCCATCTCCCTGTTATTGCCAGTTTCCCCAATTCCTCTTTTCTCTCTTCTCCCTTTCACTTTTTTTTCTTTCCTTTGATTTTTTTTTATTTCCTTACACGTTTTTCCCTTTTCTTTATCTCTTTCTCTCTCTCTCTTTCTTTATCTCTTTTTCCTGTCTCTCTTTCACCTATTCTGTCTTTTATTCATTTTATCTCTTCCTATTATTGCCTAGTTTCTTTTTCTCTACCTGACCTCATATACATATATTTAACAAACAGCTGCCTTAAATTTAACAAAAGCTGCACGATAATAAAATCTTTTTTTGCGAACAGCTGTGATGAAGACATTTTCAAAACAGCTGCAAAAAATAAATCGTACACAACTGCGTCAAAAATGAAAGTAAACAAACAACTCAATAGATATGTCTACAGCTGCACGAAGAGAAAGATATATTCATGACAGCTGCACCAATAGTTTCCCAGACAGCTGCGCCAAAGTGAAGGTATTTTCGGGATAAAACCGCGCCAAAATAGACACCTGTACCACACAACCACGCCAAAATAGACACCTGTACCACACAACCACGCCAAAATAACCACCTGTACCACACAACCACGCCAAAATAGACACCTGTACCACACAACCACCTTTACCACACAACCACGCCAAAATAACCACCTGTACCACACAACCACGCCAAAATAACCACCATTACCACACAACCACGCCAAAATAACCACCTGTACCACACAACCACGCCAAAATAACCACCTGTACCACACAACCACGCCAAAATAACCACCATTACCACACAACCACGCCAAAATAACCACCTGTACCACACAACCACCATTACCACACAACCACGCCACACAACCACCATTACCACACAACCACGCCAAAATAACCACCATTACCACACAACCACGCCAAAATAACCACCTGTACCACACAACCACCATTACCACACAACCACGCCACACAACCACCATTACCACACAACCACGCCAAAATAACCACCTGTACCACACAACCACCTTTACCACACAACCACGCCAAAATAACCACCTGTACCACACAACCACGCCACAACTGTCATGTCACGGCCAACCACGCCACAACTGTCATGTCACGGCCAACCACGCCACAACTGTCATGTCACGGCCAACCACGCCAAAGTGAGGATATTTTCGACATACTCAAAACAAAAGCCGATTCTCTCTTTTGGCTCACACTATAAGGCGATCACTGTGACTGTGTTCCCGTTGAGAGAAGACCGATGCTTTATTTAATATTACTTTATTGACCTTAATTATCTACTTTATTGACCTTATTTATCTACTTTATTGACCTTAATTGTCTACTTTATTGACCTTATTTATCTACTTTATGTACTTTATTGACCTAAGTTATCATATTTACTTTATTTATCTACTTTATTGACCTTAATTATCTACTTTATTGACCTTAATTATCTACTTTATTGACCTTATTTATCTACTTTATTGACCTTAATTATCTACTTTATTGACCTTAATTATCTACTTTATTTCACACCCTTTTTATTTAGTTTTATCTCCCTTCTTTTATTTATTCTATACTGTCTTTATTAATTTATTTTATGGTTATTTTCTTTATCTTTTATAAGTCTTTCATACATTTATTTTACTCGTGTGTGTGTGTGTGTGTGTGTGTGTGTGTGTGTGTGTGTGTATTAGTCAGGGTGTGGCGATCATTGTACCCACACACACACACACATTACATACATACATACATACACACACAACTAGAGTATTAAAGAAGATGAATAATATACAAAATAATAGAAAAATATCAAATGTATAATGAATTCTCCATAATTTTAATTCATAACAATAATCACAACACCACTCCATCAATCACAAACTAACTCAAATTACGAAAAAAATCATATAAACTAAAAAAAAAAATCGAAATATTAAAAAAAAAAAAAAAAAATTCTTAAAAAATGACAAAGGTAAAAGGCATTGTATCCCCGTAAAGACCACGTCTCTCTTTCAGTCATGTTCCTTTGATGTTGAGTTGTGTAGAAATGTAGGTCACGGTCATCTAATTACGACACAACACGACACGACTTGACACAACGACACGACTTGACACAACACGACAGGACTTGACACAACACGACACGACTTGACACAACACGACAGGACTTGACACAACATGACAGGACTTGACACAACATGACTTGACACAACACGACAGGACTTGACACAACATGACAGGACTTGACACAACATGACTTGACACAACACGACAGGACTTGACACAACATGACATGACACAACACGACAGGACTTGACACAACACGACAGGACTTGACACAACACGACAGGACTTGACACAACATGACATGACACGACACACACACACTCTCTCTCTCTCTCTCCCACATAATATAAGAATAATTAAGAGAAAATAAAATAAGAAAAATATTACCTTTATGATTTACGTAGAAAAATAACAGGTAAAATAACAGGTAAAATAACAGGTAAATTACGAAATAATAACCGTGTATAATAACTGCAGACATAAATCACCACACTTGACCTCCACTCAAGAATAATTGACAAAAATTACCGTCATTTTAATAGTAATTTATGATGGTAATATATTTGTTAACTTAATTTCGACGTATTAATTTTTTTCACGATAAATCCAGTTATGTCGATGGTCAAAAATATTACCTGTCACCTGTGGGAAAAAAACAGGTAATTTAATCATTTCTTTTCCGGTAAATTAATGCCCAGCGGTTTATTTTTTACAACATTTACGTAATTAAAATAGGTAAATTAATCCCCAGTGGTTAATTTTTTACAACATTTACGTAATTTAAACAGGTAAATTAATCTCCAGTGGTTAATTTTTTACAACATTAACGTAATTTGTGTTTTAATTAGTTTCCAAATGTTGTACTGAAGGCGTGAGTCTTTATTAGAGCAAAAGGGAAGAGAGTCTATTGTACAGGGTGTCCATAAATGATTACCCCGATTAAAACACGAGGCCATACTGTTCTTAGGGTAATGGACACCCTGTATATACAAACAATAGATGAATAGATTAACTTCTATCTACACCTTAACAACACCTGAGGCATTAATGATCACCAAATGGCATAATACTGACAATCTAAACAATGCCCCATCCAGCGTAGTTAATTAGACAAACAACACCCTATTATCATATCCCTGGCCTCTAATTGGTCGAGAGTTCATCAATCATTACCTCCTCAACCAATAGCAGGATGGTATTCACACTAACACACTGAATTCTTCCCACAGCCTCTTTTAATTAGTAGGAATATGGCCAAAACATCCCTGAGAGAGAGAGAGAGAGAGAGAGAGAGAGAGAGAGAGAGAGAGAGAGAGAGAGAGAGTAATTATGACCATCTACTCTCCCACGTTCTATCAATTTCTCCCAGGGGGAAAAAAGTGAGATTGATGGTGCCATCTTGAGGTGGCCGGAGGAGGGAAACGTTTCCTCCAAGACAAATTTGATTGTAAGCTGGTGATGAATACAGCCTGTCTGGGCCATTACTGCTCTCTCTCTCTCTCTCTCTCTCTCTCTCTCTCTCTCTCTCTCTCTCTCTCTCTCTCTTTCCCTCTATATTTACCCAACTTGCAACATCTCTTCCCCTACACCCTCACTCCTCCCCACAAAGTACTCTTCCCCAACCCACTCCCCCCTCCCCCCTCCTTGCCCACTCCCCCCCTCCTTACCCACTCCCCCCTCCCCCCTCCTTACCCACTCCCCCCTCCCCCCTCCTTACCCACTACTCCCCTTCATGACAGAAAAAAAAAATACCCGTCAGCCCTCACACCTCTCACCTGACGTCACTGATTGATAATAACGTCACTGGGGGCAACACTGACGTCACTAACACAAATAAATGACGTCAGAGATTGAATATGACATTACAGGTGGGGTTGAATACAAAGCCTTATGAGTGAGGTGCATATTTTAGCTCCAATTATCACCAGTTTCTACATTTTGAGGCCCTTAATGGCAAGGTTAGGTTAGGTTAGGTTAGGTAGGATGGGTAAGGTAAAGTAAGGTAAGGTGAGAGAGAACGTGTAAGGTAAGGTAAGGTAAGGTAAGGTAAGGTAAGGTAAGGTAAGGTGAGGGAGACAGTGTGAGGGAAGGGTAGGTACAGAGCAACATTTACACACGCTATAAAAACCTTGGGTCAGAGTTGATTAAGTTAGGGGCTGGCTGGCTAGTGTGTCTCTTGTACTGATGGCATAGACTGTGCATTAACCTAATCTGACCTGACCTAACATAACTTAACCTAACCTGACTTAACCTCACCTAACCCAAGATCAATAAGTTATGTTTGGTAAGATACTAAACATGACCCTTGACCTAACCTAATCTAATATAAACTAAGATAAACTAAACTAACCTAAGCTAAATTAACCTAATCAAAGCTAAACTAACTTAACCTGACCTGACCTGACTTATCACTAAATTAGTTCAGGTAAAGTTAGGTCCAGTTACCTCATAAAAAAAGTTATATCATAGACACTAAACCGCAGCGAATAATTCATGGCAAGAGAGAGAGAGAGAGAGAGAGAGAGAGAGAGAGAGAGAGAGAGAGAGAGAGAGAGAGAGAGAGAGAGAGAGAGAGAGAGAGAGAGAGAGAGAGAGAGAGAGAGAGAGAGAGACCAGCGGGTGAAGCAGCTTTATGTCAGCATCGGACAAGTTAACAGACAGACTAACAAAGATATTCACCCAGCCAGTGGTCATTCCATCACTATGATTGGATATTCATGGTGGAAAATTCTCGCGGGATGGATGCAAATACTCGGCCAGAACCAACCACTCTGTCTACCACCACCTGTACCACTGCCACCTGTACCCCTGTCACCTGTACCCCTGCCACCACCACCTGTACCACTACTACCACCACCTGTACCGCTGCCACCATCACCTGTACCACTGCCACCTGTACCCCTGTCACCTGTACCGCTGCCACCTGTACCCCTGTCACCTGTACCGCTGCCACCATCACCTGTACCACTGCCACCTGTACCCCTGTCACCTGTACCGCTGCCACCTGTACCCCTGTCACCTGTACCGCTGCCACCTGTACCCCTGTCACCTGTACCGCTGCCACCATCACCTGTACCACTGCCACCTGTACCCCTGTCACCTGTACCGCTGCCACCTGTACCCCTGTCACCTGTACCGCTGCCACCATCACCTGTAACGTCACCCTCACCATTAAGCTGGTACCCCACACCTTTTGTTATGCCAGGTGTGTATAAAAATGTGTGTGTTCTGGTAAGGTAAATATTACACATGTATTGAAAGTGAATAATTCTGGTAAGTTCACGACTTGTTATAAATACTAATACTAATAATAATAATAATAATAATAATAAAAATAGCGATAGTAATAGCATCAATAACAACATTAATAATAATAATAATTAATACAGTCACTCAGACACACAGACACACACTCAGACACACACACACACACACACACACACACACACACACACATGGGGAAAGTTAACCCACACAATAGACAAACTTAAGGTATTACTCTGTCAGGGAGTTCCTCAGGTGACCACAGAGGCTACGAATGTTAATGTGAGACACCCGTACTACTGCCCCACCTACATGTGTACACCTTCCTCCCTCACCTACATGTGTACACCTTCCTCCCTCACCTACATGTGTACACCTTCCTCCCTCACCTACATGTGTACACCTTCCTCCCTCACCTACATGTGTACACCTTCCTCCTTCACCTACATGTGTACACCTTCCTCCCTCACCTACATGTGTACACCTTCCTCCTCACCTACATGTGTACACCTTCCTCCCTCACCTACATGTGTACACCTGGGCATGCAACTGTCCTACTTTCCCGGTAATCCCCTTACTTTCCTGTCACTATCCTCACTTTCACTAGTAATACTATACCTACTTCCCTCCTCCCTCCATGGTAACAACAACTAACCCCACACCTACTTCCCTCGCCAACTACCCATACTGAAAATGTCACTTCCCTTCCTTACTTCCCTCTCTCACCAACTTCCTTCACCGGTAATGCCACTCCCCTCGGCTATTTCCCCTCCTCAATATGCCACTGCTCTTAGCCACTTCCCCCCTCACCACAACTCCAGTGTTCACAAGTAAAATATATTAAATATTTATGGTAGTTGTCCCTGGCTCAATGGTGCGACTATTCCCTCCATACATCAATGAATCTTGGAGGACACGGGTTCGAGCCCTGATAATGAGTACCATTATTTGTACCATCATCTGTATAACTACCACCATCTGTACCACCACTACCACCATCTGTACCACCACTACCACCACCTTCACTTTGGGTGTTTCAGTTACGTAATTACAGTTATTTCCTGAAGGGGGAAATTTCATGGAAGGAAGGTGACGCTACTGATAGGAAGGTGAGGGAAGAAAGTGACAGGGAAGTAGGGAAATAACAGCAAAGTGAGGGAAGAAAGTGACAGGAAGGTGAGGGAAGAAAGTGACAGGGAAGTAGGGAAATAACAGCAAAGTGAGGGAAGAAAGTGACAGGAAGGTGAGGGAAGAAAGTGATAGGAAGGTGAGGGAAGAAAGTGACAGGGACGTAGGGAAATAACAGCAAAGTGAGGGAAGAAAGTGAAAGATCGGTGAGGAAAATAACAGAAAGATGACGCTACTGGCAGGAAAAGGGGGGAAGAAAGTGAGGGAAGAAAGTTATGGAAAATATTGATCATTTAAGTATTTAAGTAGAGACGCGATCCCTGGCGACTGATGTGTGAACTACGAGGAATGTTCTCTCTCTCTCTCTCTCTCTCTCTCTCTCCAGTATTTGTACCCCATGTTCCGCCCCACACAATTAGCGAGAGAGGAGTGACGATAATAAGACGGATGAAGCCTCCAGCCCTCTCCCTTGCCACTCTCTACACACGTCACTCTCTACACACGTCACTCTCTATACATGTCACACTCTACACATGTCACTCCCTCCTTTGTCACTCTCTACACATGTCACTCCCTCCTTTGTCACCCTCTACACATGTCACCCTCTACACATGTCACACTCTACACATGGCAGTGAGAGTAAATGATAACGAGTGAAGAAAGTCTGTGAAAGCGATTGTAAACAGACTGACAGATTGTAAACAGACTGACAGATTGTAAACAGGCTGACAGACTGTAAACAGACTGACAGATTGTAAACAAACTGACAGATTGTAAACAGACTGACAGACTGTAAACAAGAATCTCTATGTGTTTTCAGTTCCACACATTTTTCAGCATTACGACAAAAGGCTTACAAGTGCAACAAAAATATACCCGAGGCCAGAGGCAGCGTTGTGTTGCCGACAGCGATTTTGTTTGTTGATCCTGTGAAGCCGAGCCTGAGTCCCGCCCCGCAAAAAATTCCAAATGACAAACGAATACCTAATCCACTTCAGTTACAAGTAAAAAAAAAAAATGGATTATTTTTGTAATACGGAATACTAAACGAGTGTGGAAAAGGGAAACAATTTGAAACTGGTATTTTATTTTCGTTTATGGTTTTTCGGTGTTTCCATCGATAGTTTGGGTGTTTAAATATGGGTCATAAAGTTAGTCTGTAGACGCTAGGCAACAGACAAGTGCTAGAGTCTGTGTATACCGTTCAAGAAATATTAATCTGTGCACTAGACAACAGACAGCTACCGTTAATAAGCGTCAGTGTGGCAACAGATTAAGAAGGGCACAGTATTGCTGCTATACTGTACACGTAATGGTTGAGGACGCACAGATAAGAGAGGGCTGGCAGGGACCCGCTCTGCTTTACACCATTGAAATTTACGCGTTGTAACTTCCGTAATTTTGTTAGTTCACTTTACATTATTAACAAAAAGTTTCTAATCGTGCGTAAAGTTAGACTATCTACATAATGTACATTAAAGGGAAACAAAGCCGTCGGCAGCAAGTGAGTCAGCCGGTAATGTAGGAGCAATACCTTAGGCTGAAATATTATAATCTAATGCTCTCTGTTTATACATTTATCTTTAAGAAATGGGGAAGAATTGCCAGCTGTGGTTTACTGTGTCCACTTTATGGCTGGCTCAAGATATTACCCAATTCTCTAGTCCTCTTTCATAACTACCTTCCTCTTGTTAACTCTCAATGAAATTTAGTGTTTAAAGCAACTACTAATTAAAAGACATAACATCGCCTTATATAAGTTTCCCATTCGAACTTTAAGACTAGCCTCAAATATGACCCAATTCCCTCTGACCTGACCTGACCTGACCGTAAAAACTGTCCTCCCGGTGTACGATTCCAATAAAATACAGAGTGTCCATAAATGATTACCCTAAAAACAGTATTCTCTCAGGGAAATCATTTATGGACACCCTGTATGTTATGTAGTGTGTTCAAGCTGTTAGTCATTTCATATGTGGAGTAAGAGTTTGACCTTGTTGATAAATGTAATGCGTATGTTTACCCCACACGTCCAGTAATGGATGTGATATAGTGACGAAAACGCTTGGATTTAGTCGTGTTTACTTCCTGGTCGTTACCTGTACTGTGTATGAATCAAGTTTACTATTTGTTTCCAGATACAAACATACATACATACATACATACATATATACATACATACATACATACACAGAGTCGAAACTGGTCCTCTACACCACCACCACTCACCATCACCACACACCATCATCACACACTATCACCACATTACCATACACCATCACCACACACCACCATCACCACAATAATTCCCTCAAGATTGTACGTAAATCCACTGACTCAACACGTGAGAACCCAACTACATGACACACTACCTGACACACTACATGACACACTACCTGACACACTACCTGACACACTACATGACACACTACATGACACACTACATGACACACTACCTGACACACAACCTGACACACTACCTGACACACTACCTGACACAAATTAAACGATGAAAAAAGAAGTCGAAATTATAATGACACTTCACAGCGATTGGCTACCTCCTCTAAGCCCAAGTTTAACTCTTAAAAAAATGACTCATGAATCTTTGAGTCTCCGGGGATTGAACTGAGCCAACTTTGTGAGCCTGATGCTGTTACCTGCAGCTCGGGGGTAAAAATTAAGTTGATGTTAAAGTCTGATTCTCATTTCCTGTTCATTTTATTTTTATTTATTTATTCATTTATTTATTTTGTTTATTTATTTATTTTTTTTTTTTTGGGGGGGGAGACGGGGGGGGGGGGAGGGGGGGAAGGGGGGGGCCTGCTCGGAAGATGTGTATACCAAAGCCTGTGTAGTTAATTACTGTTTATGGAAGTAAGTGTGAGCCAACTGTACTTAACCTAACCCAGCCTTGCTTAACTTGCCCTAACCTTACTTTACTAATATAACCTTACTTTACCTAACCTAGCCTTGCTTTAACCTAACCTAGCTTAATTAACCTAACCTACCATATATAAACATAAGTATTTAAGAAATAATCATAGCTATATCACACAGACAAAGAATAAGACGTATTTGAGATAACTCCCTCACTCGGAAAATTCTCTCAGGAACCATTGAGAGGACATGATGGACTCAGCGAGGCTCAAGAATGTGTAGCAGGCGTCAAGTACTCTAGGTGGGCTGATGGTGAAACGCTCTAGAGTAATTTGCACCTGGGCACCGTTCACTCTAGTGTTTTGTGCCATAGTAGAGTGTATTTCACCTGATGGTAAAATGCTCTCTAGAGTGAACAGTGCCCAGGTGCAAATTACTCAAGGCTGTGTTTCACCATGAGGCACCGTGCACTCTAGAGCTCACTAGAGTGCCTGACGCCTGCTACATCGGCTCTATACCTTGTGGAAATATCCTACAGCGATGACAAGTCTTTTGTTAATCCACTTGGGTGTTTTATATCCGCCTTTCCCCCTAAAATGGTCGTGATTAATTATTTAGTGTCCGGCTTTTACTGGCGTCGGCTGTGGCTTCTACTAAACCCGGCGGCGCCTTAAACACACCTCCACCCGGCTCCTACCACATCATAACTTATCCCAGATCTAACTTAACCTAATCTACCTTAACACAACTTACCCCTAACCTAACCTAACCTACCCCTTACAGATATCCAAACCTAACCTAACCTAACCTATCCTTACCTATCCAATCATACCCAAACCTCACCTCACCTATCCCCATCTCTCCACATAGTGTTAGGGTGGTTAATCTTCATGTGAAATAAGGTAGGGAGGATACTTATCAGGTGACACCACAGACTATTGAGCCACGTTTAATACAGCCATTATGTAACTAGAGAGTATAAGCCCCAAGGACCTGCCACCCACCGACTTACACACAATAAACAACTCATCCGAAACCTCTAATCTACCAAACACATCCAAAATTTACCCGAATCCTGACCCACAAAAAGAACATTCGATTACTAATGCTCTGGATCTTGTTTACAATTATTATTCATAAATATCAATAAACAACAACTGTCTCAAACTCAGGAATATTGATCTTAAGATGAAGTCAAAGTCGATTTGCAGGTGTTGGGAGGCCTAGACTCGCCATCTGACTAACACGAGGCGCCGGTCGACTGGTTCTACACTGTACCGTTTGAGCCTTAATGAATATCATTAGTGGTACTAAGAAGAGAGTTCTTTGTGATCGAGTTGGCTTATTTATTATGTCTCAACGTATAGGAGGTATTTACTCGTGTTGTTATCAATGTCTGTAAGTTTATATATAGATAAGCGTATATAAACAGATGTATATAGGTTTATACTACAGTTTATATATGAACAGCTCCAATAACTCAAACGAACCCCACTAAACTTAACCTAACCCCACTAAACTTAACCTAACCCCACTAAACTTAACCTAACCCCACTAACCTTAACCTAATCCCACTAAACTTAACCTAACCCCACTAAACTTAACCTAACACCACTAAACTTAACCTAACCCCACTAAACTTAACCTAACCTCACTAAACTTAACCTAACCCCACTAAACTTAACCTAACCCCACTAAACTTAAGACAAACACAGACTCAAACTCACTCTCTCCCTATCACACACACACACACACACACACCGCCACCGCCGTTCACACACCATTTGCCACACTGACCGTAACTCCCCCCCCCCCCCTCATCACTTACCGTCAACGAGAACAACTGAACGGTGACTTACCCAACCGCTGCAGGTACTTCCCTCAGCAGTGCCACTTCCCTTATCGGTGGATACTTCCCTCAAAGGCGACACTTCCCATAACAACTTGACGTACATTAAAACAAGAGCACATAAGAACTGTCCCTATTGAGAATTGTGACCCACTAGACTAGGACCCATTAGCTCTAGAACCCAATTAGAACTAAGATCTACTAACACAATAACTCACTGGAACCCATTAACACTAGAAGCCATTAACCCTGGGACCCATTAACCCTCGGCCCCATTCACACACCAGGTTAAAGTCGAGGTCACATTAACCCGTCATACACTAAAAGGACCATAGTGACTGGGCCCTTTATAATGTATAGTGCTTAGACTCTTATACCTCCAGCGTTTCTCTCTGTAACATCAGTGTATTTCCTGACTTCACTATATACACGGTGTTATATATGAGTCTCTCTCTCTCTCTCTCTCTCGTGTGTGTGTGTGTGTGTGTGAAACTGACTGACTAACTGACTGAATAAACTTAAAACACTAAACAAACACCAATACATTTTAACCACTCTTGACTACACTATATACTGCACACACACACACACACACACACACACACACACACACACACCCTCACCCCGCCAATGTAAACAAACAATTCAGTATTTTCCTCCCTTGATTATATAGTGTTATGACCTTTTGGACTCTGTTACGACGAGGAGGGAGACTTAACCCCACCTGTGTGTGTGTGTGTGTGTGTGTGTGTGTGTGTGTGTGTGTGTGAAGAGAAGTAAATTGAAGGATACACACTGACTGACAGGGTTAAAGACCGAGGGAAGTATTTATAAAAAGACAGACAGACAGGGAGAGCGAGTTAGAGGGAAACACGTATAGAAATAATTTTTTGAAGATAAACAGGAAAATTAAATATAGTGACAGACAGACAGACAAATACAGACAACCAAACTACACACCAGGTATATAAAATAATAATAACAATAACAACAACAACAATAATAACAACAACAACAATACCAATAATAAGAACAACAACAACACCAATAATAATAATAATAATAATAATAATAATAATAATAACAACAACAATACCAATAATAAGAACAACAACAACAACAATAATAACAACAACAATAACAACAACAATAATAACAACAACAATAATAACAACAACAATAATAATAATACTACTACTAATAATAATAGTAATAATAATAATAACAATAATAAGGTAAACAGTAAAGTCTTCAGGCCAGTAAATGATTGATTGTCTATTAATTCCACGATAATGGAAAGAAAACACATTACTTGTTTTCATAATAGCGTACTCTCTCTCTCTCTCTCTCTCTCTCTCTCTCTCTCTCTCTCTCACCAGAACTCCAAACACTTGCTGATCTGCTAATACCAAAACCAGCTCAGGACGCCCATAAATAGCGAGAAATTTACAACCGAGCAATACACGACGATCCCAGGGTTCGTATCCCACTCATACATCTAAGTGGAAAGTTCAAACCCCCGGCCTTGACATTACCATTAGCTAGGAGGGATGGGAGCACATGAAGATTAGACACCCTGTTTAATATGTGTGTTGTAATCTGGTGACATAATCTGGGGGTGTGTAATCTTCATGTGGTGTATCAGGTGACATAATCTGGGGTGTCTAATCTTCATGTGGTGTATCAGGTGACATAATCTGGGGTGTCTAATCTTCATGTGGTGTATCAGGTGACATAATCTGGGATGTCTAATCTTCATATGTGTCAATATCCTCAAAAAAAAATTCAATCCTCCATTAAAATAAAATAAAATAAATAAATAAAAATAGACGATAATAATTTTTTTATCTTAAACCGATTCTCATTTTTATCATATATTTTTCCACCTCTTTTATTTATCTTTTCTTCTCCTTCCTTTCATAATCTTTCTTCATTATCCCTATTATATAAATTTTCCTCCTCGTGTGTGTGTTGACAAAGCGGCTCCAGTAAAATAAAAATAAATAATTAATTCTCATACTATATAATTAAGTGGTGTCAGGGAGCCATTGTAAGAGGATAAAGGAGCAAAAAATATATGAGTGAGAGAGAGAGAGAGAGAGAGAGAGAGAGAGAGAGAGAGAGAGAGAGAGAGAGAGAGATAAAAGTAAGATAGTAAGAGAAAGAAAGAACGATAGTAAGAGAGAGAAAGAAAGATTGTAAAAGGAAGAAAGAAAGAAAGAGAGAAAGAAAGAAAAAAGAAAATCATGAAAGCTAGAGCGTTAAATTATCCACATTAACTTATAATTAATTGTTAAACCTTGAATAATTTGAGTTAATAAGGCGACTTACGAGTTATTAAAGCCTTATATTATAACGTAATACGAAATAAGATGAAAACATTCTTACGTAATATTAAATAAATACGAAGCTATAACTATATAAATCAATGTGGATAACTTAAATTACTTACAAATTGACGTATGGGTGAAAAATTCTTAATATTTATACATGAATATAATAAATTTGCATGATTTTTACACCTTTCAAATTAAACTATGATTTTTGAAGTCCCAATAAACCTGAGTCATCAAAGAGGGTATAAAGTGAACAATGAATAAAATACTTCACTTAACCTAACCTAACCTCACTTAACCTAACCTAACCTAACCTAACCTAACCTAACCTAATGACACGCTCTTCACCCAGGCTGCGAAAGCGAGATACCATTCACATATCCCGCCACTTAATAACTGATTTAATATTAATGAATTTGTTGTGTAGAAAGTGGGTGGGTGGAGCTCTCTCTCTCTCTCTCTCTCTCTCTCTCTCTCTCTCTCTCTCTCTCTCTCTCTCTCTCCTACTGATGCGACCCAGTGGCTTTATATAACGACAGACAGACATATAGAAAGACAAGTTAAAACAGACAAAGACAGACAGACAAACACAGATAGACAGACACACACCCTGACACATACATAGACAGGACCACCACTTACACTCCCCTATGTTGACGATTTTAGCAATTTTTGTGGTGGAATTTGATGACCACAAAACTGTTCCGAACGTTTAAGTAAAAAACATTGAAAACGGGAACCCCAAATAAGGTTACGTACTGTGTGAGTGTTGGTAGCCCTGTGTGAGTGTTGGTAGCCCTGTGTGAATGTTGGTAGCCCTGTGTGAGTGTTGGTAGCCCTGTGTGAGTGTTGGTAGCCCTGTGTGAGTGTTGGTAGCCCTGTGTGAATGTTGGTAGCCCTGTGTGAGTGTTGGTAGCCCTGTGACGAGTGTTGGTAGACCTGTGTGAGTGTTGGTAGCCCTGTGACAGTGTTGGTAGCCCTGTGTGAATGTTGGTAGCCCTGTGTGAGTGTTGGTAGCCCTGTGTTGACTATTGGTAGCCCAGTGACGTCACTTGTGTTGGCAGCCCTGTAGTCACTCAAATTCGCCATAATTTTTTGAGGCCGCCTGCATTGGTGTTTACAAAGTTCATTGATGTTTGTATTTACCGAGTCCCTTGTGTGTGTGTGTGTGTGTGTGTGTGTGTGTCCACCCAGCTATCTACGTCCCTGTAAACCA
Source organism: Homarus gammarus (assembly GCA_958450375.1). Taxonomy (NCBI): domain Eukaryota; kingdom Metazoa; phylum Arthropoda; class Malacostraca; order Decapoda; family Nephropidae; genus Homarus; species Homarus gammarus. The sequence goes on along the minus strand of CAUDMG010004131.1, from coordinate 2,211,143 downwards.
ACTCATGTATCCTTGTATGTATTCTGGTTTTTGTCTGCATGAGCCAATATACATAAACCATTAATTATAAAAAAATGGCCGCTGCTCCACCACAATAAGAAAAAAATGGCCGCTGTCCCATCACAATATGACAAAAATGGCCGCTGCCCCACCACAATAAGACAAAATGGCCGCTGTCCCATCACAATAAGAAAAAAATGGCCGCTGTCCCACCACAATAAGAAAAAATGGCCGCTGCCCCACCACAATAAGAAAAAATGGCCGCTGTCCCATCACAATAAGACAAAAATGGCCGCTACCCCACCACAATAAGACAAAAATGGCCGCTGCTCCACCACAATAAGACAAAAATGGCCGCTGCTCCACCACAATAAGACAAAAATGGCCGCTGTCCCACAATAAGACAAAAATGGCCGCTGTCCCACCACAATAAGACAAAAATGGCCGCTACCCCACCACAATAAGAGAAAATGGCCGCTGCCCTACCACAATTAAAAAAAATAGCCGCAGCCCCACCACAATTAAAAAAATGGCCGCCTCCCTACCACAAACTTTCAGACAGACAAACTCGCTGACTACAATATCCTCCAGTGACTCACGGCCGCCCAGACTGTGCTTAAAATGTCATATTCATCACAAACTTTGAAGGTGTGGATTCAAAATGCTATCATTATTTCTCACAGGTGTATTTTAGCTGGAGTTACTCAGGGGGTATGGAGGTGTATTTACGAGAGAGAGAGAGAGAGAGAGAGAGAGAGATAGAGAGAGAAAGAGAGAGAGAGAGAGAGAGAGAGAGAGAGAGAGAGAGAGAGAGAGAGAGAGAGAGAGACTTAACTCCTTAAATACGATGATTTAACCCCTCGAGTACGATGATTTAACCCCTCGAGTACGATGATTTAACCACTTGAGTGCGATGATTTAACCACTTCAGTACGATGATTTAACCCCTCGAGTACGATGATTTAACCCCTCGAGTGCGTTGAAAACCTCTTTAGGCTCAAGAATATTAATACATGGTATATGTATATACAAATTCTCTATGACATCCTCTAGAATTACTCTGCTTTGGGAGGTCAAAAGATCAAAGGTCAAGGTAATTTATAATCGTTATGGCTACACCCAACGTGAGCAGGTGACCTGACCTGACCTGGTGTAGTGGAGTTAGTACACAAGTTGACTTAATTACTATATTTACCTCGTATTTACGTGAAGGACAAGTTTGTAATTAAATGGTACTGGCAAATTTAATTAAAAAGTAGTCTATTTGAAACTTAAATAACAAGAAAATTAATATACATATGAAATAAAAGAGAAAGAATGATAATGATAATGATAATGATAATAGGAAGAACAAAAAACAACAAAACACTCACACACACACACACACACACAAACACACACACACACACACACAAAACCTCACTTCATAGTCAGAAAACTCACACAAAATCACATCTAATTTGGTTCACTTTGTCGAGCGGGGCAACAGCTTGGTCTGAAAGCCAGCAAAAGCATCTGTTAAGCGAGTCTTTCATCTTGCTCTACACGCAGCTACGATAAAGATAAAAAACATATACTAGCATAAATATCAACAAAGGATTATGTAAATGCTAAGGGAGGAGGAGAGAGAGGCGGCTGACTACTGTACTACCACCACCACATCATATTTTTCCTTGACGTGAGTGGTAAAATATGTTTATTGTTAACGTGATATTCTGTGGTAAGGAAATATATGGTTTATTAACGTGATATACCATGGTGGGGGAAATGCGTGTACTATATGTATTATTAACGTGATATTATGTGGTGGTGAGGTATGTATATTTTTAACGTGATATTATGGGGTAACGAATACATTAACGTGGTATTGTATAGTACGGAAATATATGATTACATTAACGTGATTAGATTAGGTTAGGTTAGATTAGGTTAGGTTAGGTTAGATTAGGCTACGCCTCACTAGCTAAAAGTTAAGTTTGAATAGGTTTAACCGGATTAAGTTATGTTGGATTTGGTGAAAAAAGGTAAGGTAAGGTAAGGTAAGGTAAGGTAAGGTAAGGTAAGGTAAGGTAAGGTAAGGTTAGGTTAGGTAAGGTAAGGTAAGGTAACAACGCTGTCATTTAAATCTTATCATTTCCTCCTCTATAAAAAATTTCAAGGTAATTAAGAACTATGCCTACCCTGAGAGAGAGAGAGAGAGAGAATAAACACCCTCAGTCACACCCTACTCCATCAGTTAGCTCAGAAGAGGCACAAGTAAATGATCTAACAAGACACAGTAAAAAAATATTAATAATTCCCTCCTCCAGTAAGCAAAACCGGTGACACACTTTACTTATGGAATAGAACTAAAATATACACACACATTCCTGGCACTCAGAGGGAATTTATGCCACGTTCGGGATACATAGTGCCATTTTAGCTGGGAATTTAGAGAGGCACCCAAGAGATTTAACAGCACAGGAACCGGAGATTTAACAGCGAATTGAACAGCATTTAGGAAACATGATGAACTGTCACGTACTGATTATGGAAAGTGGTAATATTTGGTACTCATTCCCGGCACTCTTAGCAAACAGTGCCATAGTAATGAGACTTTTGTAACAGCAATAAAACAGATTGAACAGGAAACTTAACAGCATTGAGGAGAAAAGATGAACTGTCATGGCCTAGTTAAGGAATACAATTAACATAGGCACTAATTCCTGGCACTCTAGGGTACCCAGTGCCAGAATACAGTAGGTAGATTTTCGTAACATCAATAAGAAGGCAATTTAGCAGCCAATTTAACAGCGCCAAGACGAAATTTAACAGGATATTTAACAATGCTAAACAATCTAACAGCAAAAATATTAAATACTAACTTAATAGCAAATCTAATAGAATACTCACTTAACAACACTATTAAAAGACTGATCTAATAGCGCACGTAATAGCACAACTAGGAAAAGTCATCTGCCGAGCTTCATGATAGAGGCAAATGCACGTACACAGTTATGGATCTCAGGGGAAATTTACACCTCTCAGGGGGAACACACTGTCAGTTTAGGAGGAAATTTACTTACATTACGACGGGGGTGTAACGGTAAGTATGTGATTGTCAGCCCATGGTGTCAGCAATGTGGGCTTGGTGTCAGTAACGTGGGTCTGGTGTCATGTATAGGAGGGTGAGATTGTCTGCCCATGGTGTCAGTAACGTGGGTCTGGTGTCATGTATAGGAGAGTGAGATGATCAGCCCATGGTATCAGTAACGTGGGCCTGGAGTCATGTATCCCACAGGCAGAGACAGCCAACCCACGGCGTCACGTATTACAGGTAGACAATCAACCCACTTCGTCAACCCAAAACAGCAACCCCTAGCGTCAACCCACGGCACCAACGCACATCAACCCCTGGCGTCAAACATAATATTACATGGGGCATGATAGGTTTATCTTGCCGTTTTACCGTGATATTTATCTTGCCGTTTTACCGGGATATTCATGAAACAGTAAATGGATGAGTCAACAGCCTGGTGATATAACTGTAGACATAATGAAATAGTGTGTGAGTGTGTGTCTGTGTTTACCTCAGCACAGATGGCTTTAATCACCGTTAATATTACCGTGAGTGACTCTGTTTATACTACAAACATGTTGACACTATGGCCGCTACTGTGCGAGTCTCCTGTTGAGGTAGTCTTATTATTATTTATGTTTAATGTTAAAGAAGACACCCATTTTTATATATGCCTCTCATAAAATAGGTATTATTGAGTAATAGGTATAATTTCTACTTGGATATTTTTCCCCATTTTCAAACTGTTATAAACATAAAGACGATAGTAGACTTAACTTAACCTAACCTAACCTAACCTAACTTAACCTAACCTTACCAGACTTAACTTAACCTAACCTTACCAGACTTAACTTAACCTAACCTTACCAGACTTAACTTAACCTAACCTTACCAGACTTAACTTAACCTAACCTTACCAGACTTAACTTAACCTAACCTTACCCAATCTAACCTAACCTATCCTACCCTACCCTACCCTAACCTACCCTACCTTAACCTAAACTAACCATACCTACCCTAACCCTAACCTAACCTAACCTAACCTAACCTATCCTACCTTAACCTATCCTACCCTACCCTACCCTAACCTACCCTACCTTAACCTAAACTAACCATACCTACCCTAACCTAACCTACCCTACCCTACCCTACCCTACCCTACCCTATCCTACAATAGAGGTACAGTTATGCTATGAGAATAAACAAGAGGCCGTAAATGAAAGTGAACAATATTTCCCATATATGAATTAATTTTCATGTTGTAATATCAATAAAAAAAATATTATCCCTGTGTTTTACGATTTAAACGAAGGATTATAGAAATTTAACATGGCGCACACACCCACACACATTCATACACACACACACACACACACACACACCTACACTCAGGTATACACACACACACACACCTACACTCAGGTACACACACACATACATAATCTGATACACAATATCCATCTTGCACCGGTGGACCAGATATCTCCCTTGACTGGCGGCTTGCTAGTCCTGGGTTCAACCTATCATAGTGAGGGATTATTCTCGTGTGTGTGTGTGTGTGTAAAAGAGACATAACCATCAATTATGAGCCCTACTGTTTTTCTCTCCATATTTAAAGGTCTGTCTAACTTACACGCTAACTTGTTTTACGATGACCGACGAATTTTTACACACACACACACACACACACACACACAGTTAAATGCAGACACTCACTACAACTTATGCTTCCTGTGTAGACTCGTTGAGAGAGAGAGAGAGAGAGAGAGAGAGAGAGAGAGAGAGAGAGAGAGAGAGAGAGAGAGAGAGAGAGAGAGAGAGAGAGAGAGAGAGAGAGAGAGGTGGGATTTTCTGCGGTATGAAATTATCTGTTGGGATTTTGTCCAACGAGCTTTTACCCAATGGGATTTTAAACGTTGAAATTTTGTCCAGTGGGTAAAAGTCCAACGGTATTTAGTCTAGTAAAATACCCACTGGGATATTGTGGATGGGGATTTGTTTAATGAGTTTTGTCCAATGATGCATCGTAGGTCGGAGGGAGGGGGGGGGAGGGAGGGAGGGAGGGAGGGGGAGGGAGGGGGGAGGGAAGGGAGAGGGGGGAGGGAAGGAGAGGGGGGAGGGATGGAGGGAGGGATGGAGGGAGGGGGGAGGGAGGGAGGGGGGAGGGAAGGGAGGGAGGGGGGAGGTAAGGGAGGGGGGAGGGAGGGAGGGAGGGAGGGAGGGAGGGGCGAGGGATGGAGGGAGGGAGGAGGGAGGGGGGGAGGAGGGAGGGAGGGAGGGAGGGAGGGAGGGGCGAGGGATGGAGGGAGGGATGGAGGGAGGGAGGGATGGAGGGAGGGAGGGAGGGAGGGAGGGAGGGGCGAGGGAGGAGGGAGGGATGGAGGGAGGGGGGGAGGGAGGGAGGGGGGGAGGGAAGGGAGGAGGGGCGAGGGATGGGAGGTAGGAGGGAGGGAGGATGGAGGGAGGGAGGTGAGGGGTGGAGGAGGGAGGGAGGGAGGGGAGGAGGGGGAGGGAGGAGGAGGGAGGAGGGAGGGAGGGGGGAGGGAAGGAGAGGGGGGAGGGAGGAGGGAGGGGGAGGGAGGGAGGGCGGGAGGGAGGGGAGGGAGGGAGGGGGGAGGGAAGGGAGGGGGAGGGAGGGAGGGGGGAGGGAAGGAGAGGGGGGAGGGAAGGAGAGGGGGGAGGGAGAGGAGAGGGGGGAGGGAAGGGGAGGGGGGAGGGAAGGGGAGGGGGGAGGGACGGAGAGGGGGGAGGGAGGGGAGGGGGGGAGGGAAGGGGAGGGGGGAGGGAAGGAGAGGGGGGAGGGAAGGAGATGGGGGAGGGACGGCGGGAGGGAAGGAGGGGAGGGGGAGGGAGGGAGGGAGGGAGGGATGGAGGGAGGGGCGGGGGATGGAGGGAGGGAGGGAGGGGGAGGGAGGAGGGAGGGAGGGAGGGATGGAGGGAGGGAGGGAGGGACCCGACACACACCCAGGGTGATTAATGACAACACCTATGTTTTCCTCCTCTTAACCTTTATCTCTTCTTCCTATCCTTATTCCTCCTTCGTATCTGGTTCTTATCATCTTTTATTCTTATTCTTTTTATTCTTGACTTTTATCTGTTTATCTTTGTACTATTCTCTCTCTCTCTCTCTCTCTCTCTCTCTCTCTCTCTCTCTCTCTCTCTCTCTCTCTCTCTCCACCCTAACTCACCTACATCAACACACTCAGCCTCTCCACACACACTCCTCAACACACTCAGCCTCTCCACACACACTCCTCAACACACTCAGCCTCTCCACACACACTCCTCAACACACTCAGCCTCTCCACACACACTCCTCAACACACTCAGTCTCTCCACACACACTCCTCAACACACTCAGCCTCTCCACACACACTCCTCAACACACTCAGCCTCTCCACACACACTTATCAACACACTCAGCCTCTCCACACACACTCAGCCTCTCCACACACACTCCTCAACACACTCAGCCTCTCCACACACACTCCTCAACACACTCAGCCTCTCCACACACACTTGTCAACACACTCAGCCTCTCCACACACACACACTCACCCACCACACACTTATCAACACACTCAGCCTCTCCACACACACTCCTCAACACACTCAGCCTCTCCACACACACTCCTCAACACACTCAGCCTCTCCACACACACTCCTCAACACACTCAGCCTCTCCACACACACTCCTCAACACACTCAGCCTCTCCACACACACTTATCAACACACTCAGCCTCTCCACACACACTCAGCCTCTCCACACACACTCCTCAACACACTCAGCCTCTCCACACACACTCCTCAACACACTCAGCCTCTCCACACACACTTGTCAACACACTCAGCCTCTCCACACACACACACTCACCCACCACACACTTATCAACACACTCAGCCTCTCCACACACACTCCTCAACACACTCAGCCTCTCCACACTCACTCACCCACCACACACTTGTCAACACACTCAGCCTCTCCACACACACTTGTCAACACACTCAGCCTCTCCACACACACTTATCAACACACTCAGCCTCTCCACACACACTCACGTCATCATCCCACCATGATAAAAGAGGTGGTGAGATAGTTGCCGCAGTCAATTTCCACCAAACTCCTTCACTCCCCTGCTATTTGCTTCCCCCTCTCAACTAACCTCCTCCTCCTATTACTCCTCCTCATCTTCCTCCATCACCTCCTCCTCCTCCTATTACTCTTCCTCATCTTCCTCCATCACCTCCTCCTCATCTTCCTCCATCACCTCCTCCTCCTCCTATTACTCTTCCTCATCTTCCTCCATCACCTCCTCCTCATCTTCCTCCATCACCTCCTCCTCCTCCTACTACTCTTCCTCATCTTCCTCCATCACCTCCTCCTCCTCCTATTACTCCTCCTCATCTTCCTCCATCACCTCCTCCTCATCTTCCTCCATCACCTCCTCCTCCTATTACTCTTCCTCCATCACCTTCACCCCCCTCCTCCTTCTCCATCACATCTTCCTATAACTCCTTCTCTTCCTCCTCCTTTACTCATTCTTCCTTCTCCATTACCTTGTCTATTATTCCATCTTCCCCCTCTTCCTTCTTCATCAATTCCTCTTCTTCCTTCTTCACGTCTTCCTCCTCCTCCTTCTATAATTACAGTCGGTGATCAAGACAGACACCCAAATCAACATTCCCCCCCCCTCCCCCTCTCTCTCTCCTCCATCTTCTCAGGTCAAGGTCAAAGGTCAAGGTCACAAAGGGAGGAGGGAGCAGTGTGTGGGAGGCTCTGAAGGCGACCGTGTCTAGACCCATTTTGGTGTTGGTCAATAACTGATTACTTCTATTGGTTCAAATTCTTCCTCTTCCTCCTCTTCTCTTCTTCTTCCTCCTCCTCTTCCTCTGTTCTGTCTCTTCTTCTATTGGATCACCTCTTTCCTCCTCCTCCTCCTCCTCCACTCTTTGTTTTCCTTCTATTCCTCATAATTTCTTCTTCCTTTTCCCTCTTCAGTTCCTCTTTTGATCCTCCTCCTCCCTCCCTCCTCTTCTTCCTCCTCCTCTCCTCCTCCCCCTCTTCCCTCTTTGACTCCTCCTCCTCCCCTTCTTCCCTCTTTGACTCCTCCTCCTCCCCCTCTCCACTCATCGCCAGTCCGTGATGAAGATTCACCTCCGATAGTTGCTACAGTCAACACCGATCACGTTCCCTCCCTCTGTTCCTCTCACCCAAACTTCTCTTCCTCTTCCACCTCTCACCATCCGTCCGTGATGAAGACCCACCAAGGATAGTTGCTACAGTCAATACCGATCACTCTCCCGCTAAATGTTCCTCCTCCTTCCTCTTCTTCTTCCTCTTCCTACCTTCTCTTCCTCCTCCTCCTTCCTCTTCTTCTTCCTCTTCCTACCTTCTCTTCCTCCTCCTCCTTCCTCTTCTTCTTCCTCTTCCTACCTTCTCTTCCTCCTCCTCCTTCCTCTTCTTCTTCCTCTTCCTAACTTCTCTTCCTCCTTCCTCTTCTTCTTCTTCTTCCTACCTTCTCTTCCTCCTCCTTCCTCTTCCTCCTCTCATCGTCAGCCAACCCACGATGAAGATCCAAACCAGATAGTAACTACAGTCAATACCGAGCACTCTCTATAACTGTCCCCCCCCCCCATCGTCCCCTATATCCTAACCTTGACCCCTCTCCTTCCCCTCCTAACCCATCCTTCCTATTCCTATCTCCTACCCTCTCCCTCCTACTCCTTCCCCTCCTACCTCCTCCGTCTCCTCCCCCCCCCCTTCCTAACCTACCTCTTCTCTTGCCTCCAATCTTTCCTCCTCCTCCTTCTCGACGTCTATCCTTCCTTCTTTCCTCTCCTTCTTATCTTCTCTTCAACTAGTCTCCTTCCCCTATCCTCTACTCCTCCTTTCTCCTCAACCTCTCAATTCCCTCTCAACCTCTTCAACCTTTCATCCTCCCCCTTCCTCTCCCCCTTCCTCTACCCCTCCTCCTCCCTCTCCCCCTTCCTCTACCCCTCCTCCTCCTCCTCCCCCTCCCCCTCCCCCTTCCTCTACCCCTACCCCTCCCCCTTCCCCCCTTCCTCTCACCACCGTTACAGATACAGATGCCAGCCAGATATTTCCACCCGACCAATCTTATCACTCCTCCCTCTCCTTCTTACACCACAAGTTGCACGCCCTCAACACGCCCTTAAGGTCCAAATATAGGTCCCCCCCTTCTGCTATATACTGTGACTTTTCCCTTACTTCCCCCCTTCCCCTCCCCCCCTTCCCCTTCCCCCTCCCTCTCTCAACACACAGTTTCTTTCCCTTATCGGTACACATACATTGGTTATAAATTCCCCCCCCCCCCAAAAGGATCCAGTACGATACACATATTGAGGGGGGGGAGGGGGTGAGGAGGGAGGGGGAAGGAGAGGGGGAAGAAGGGAGGGGGGAGGGGGAAGGGAACCACCATATAAACTATACACGCTGTCTTTATTTATTTACAAAGTTCGGATTCAGGGGGAAACTTGTACAGACCCAGACAGGTATAGACTAACCCAGACGGACACAGACAGAAAGACCCGGACAAACAGACACACACACACACACACACACACACACACACACACACACACACACACACACACAGCATCACCCACATTACTGTTTACCGTACACAAAATAGCCCCAGTACAGTAAACAGAGAAGGAAGGGCCAGGCGGTGGTCGCTAATCAAGTCAACACTAACATAATATTTTTTCCTTCATTTTTAGCCCTAAGTCCAGTCAACCATTATACCTAAATGAGTTTACCTGTGTGGGTGATGCTCTCTACCTGTGTGTGTGTGTGTGTGTGTGTGTGTGTGTGTGTGTGTGTGTGTGTGTGTGTGTGTGTGTGTGTCGTCTGGTCTGACCCTTAGTACTGTGTTTATTTGTGTTTATTTTGTGCACTGTAAACAATAGTGTGGGTGATGCTGTCTACCTATGTGTGTGTAATTTGACCATACACACTGCACAGACAAGACACACACACACACACACACACACACAGCACGGTGTCACCCAACCAAAACACACACGTCCAATGAAGAGAAAATACAGTGCCACTAAGACTCAACCTTTGCGACACAGCCAACCAGAGTAACGATGAGAGAGGTAAAGTCTCTCTCTCTCTCTCTCTCTCTCTCTCTCTCTCTCTCTCTCTCTCTCTCTCTCTCTCTCTCTCACCTGTTGAAATATTCGCGGCTCACAATCCACACATCTGACCTTCCTGCTTTAACTATGACTCATCCATCACTCTGATCCTCGGTGACAGGGTGTGTGTGTGTGTGTGTGTGTGTGTGTGTGTGTGTGTGTGTGTGTGTGTGTGTGTGTGTGTGTGTGTGTTCCAAACCCTCACAAAACAGACTACACAACAGTGCCGGACTCGTATAACTTACCCTCTAAAATTACACACACACACACACACACACACACACACACACACACACACACACTATTAAAAATGTTAATTCATACTGTGTGAACATTTACCGACAAAGACACACTCATAAAAAATGTTAAATAAAACTTCTCTTAAGAGTTAATTTGAAAAAAGGAACATAATGAAGCTGAATTTAAACCTTTGTTAAATCTTTATTAAATATCACTTTTTTAAATCGAAATTTAACCTTATGGTGTAAAATAAAAAAAAAATAAATAAATACAAATAAATAAAAAACTTCGCTGTCAGATATTAAAAAAATCCCTTAAGTTTATTTCAAAAGCAAACGACTTATATTAAAAAAAAAGGTTAAATTACGCTGATAGATATATTAACAAAAACACCTCCGAAGCTTTAATAAAAATTTCACTGTTAAAAATGATAGTTTAACCTGAATTTAACCTAATCTAACCTGCATTTAACGTAACCCAACCTAACCAGCAATTAACCTAACCTAACCTCACCCTAAGAGTCTGGATGTTAAATTACACACGCCATACAAGGCCACAGTTATAAAACTATAAAACTGTTTCAGAATTACCAAGTGTCACGGGTTAACGAGGGCCACGGGGTTAACGAGTACCACGGGGTTAACGAGTACCACGGGGTTAACTAGTACCACGCGGTTAACGAAGGCCACGGGGTTAACTATAGCCCACGTAGTTAATTATAGCCCCACGTAGTTAACGAGGGCCACGGGGTTAACGAGAGCCACTATATAAGGTGCGTCCCATCCACAGTAAAACGCCATAACTTTGAAACAGTAATTGGCCTTAACACACAAGATCCGGCCGTAACAGTAATTGACTTTTACTTCACTATAGGACATGAAGCTATTGAGACTGTCGGGGTATTGGGAACTGTATGATGAGGGAGGCGGAAGGAAGGAGAGGAGGAGGAGAGAAGGACGGAAGGAGAGGAGGAGGGTGGAAGGACGGAAGGAGAGGAGAAGGGTGGAAGGAGAGGAGGAGAAGGGTGGAAGGAGAGGAGGACGGTAGGAGGAGGGTGGAAGGACGGAAGGAGAGAAGAAGGGTGGAAGGAGAGGAGAAAATAAGGACGGAAAGACGGAAGAACGAACGGAAAGGAAAAACGACGGAACGACGGACGGAGAAAAACACGTATAAGGAGAAGCTTAAAAACGACCAGAAAGGAGTAAAAAACAGACGGACAGAGAGACGGAAGGACAGTCGTAAAAGGACGGAAAGACGGAAGGACGGACGGATACCACCAATCATTACATCGACTCAAACTTTAGGTCGTTGGCATAATTTCTTCACTACACTATATGGAGAGTTATGGTGCTAGAACCTTGTATTATGGTGCTAGAACCTTGATTTATGATGCTGCCTTAATGATGTTACTTGTCATCACCATCATCATTATTATTATCATTATTATTATTATTATCGTTATTATTATTATTATTATTATTATTATTATCATTATTATTATTATACTCCCTCTCTCTCAATTACAGTATATTACCTCTGTCATTAACGAGTATATTAACTCTCTCTCTCTCTCTCTCTCTCTCTCTCTCTCTCTCTCTCTCTCTCTCTCTCTCTCGGGGACAAAAACATTAAGACCTTGGTCTCGTCTCTTGGGCCAACCTGAGCGAAACGTCCCCTCTTAAGTCTTACCTAAAGAGCTCTTAGCGACGGTCAGTCAACACACATACACACGCAAACTACAGTCAGCCAACACACGCACACACGCAAACGATACATGGACAAAAGGTAAAGACACGCAAACAGAAACAAGGTTAACCACACGCAAACATTTAACAGAGAAAGAGAAAATAGGTTAACCACACGTAAACAGAATACGAGAAAATAGGTTTTAACCACACGCAAACATTAAACACAAAAAAACAAAAAGGGTTAAAATACACGCAAACAGAAAGACGCAAATCTACAAAAAGGCACGCAAATATTTAAAACACACGCAAACATTAAAAAAGACACGCAAGCCAGTAATGGATATACTAGCGAACAAAAACAAATGCTTAAGTTTGCTTGGCGTGAGTGGGAGGGAGGGAGGTGAGGAAGGAGGAGTGGTGAGAGGGAGAGAGGGAGAGTGGGAGGGAGGGAGGGAGGTGAGGAAGGAGTGGTGAGAGGGAGAGTGGGAACAAAGGGGGAGGGAGGGAGGGAGGGACTGAGAGAGGGAGTGAGGGAGGGACTGAGGGAGGGAGTGAGGGAGTGAGGGACTGAGGGAGGGAGTGAGGGACTGAGGGAGGGAGGGAGGGAGGGAGGGAGGGAAGGGAGGGAGGGAGGGAGGGAGGGACTGAGAGAGGGAGGGAGGGAGGGACTGAGGGAGGGAGTGAGGGACTGAGGGAGGGAGTGAGGGACTGAGGGAGGGAGAGAGGGAGGGAGGGAGGGAGGGAGGTGAGGAAGGAGGAGTGGTGAGAGGGAGAGAGGGAGAGTGAGAACAAAGGGGGAGGGAGGGAGTGAGGGACTGAGAGAGGGAGTGAGGGAGGGAGGGAGGGACTGAGGGAGGGAGTGAGGGAGGGAGGGAGGGAGGGAGGGCGTCAACTTCACGGCAGTTTCTGAGGTAAACGAGGAGGACGAGATGGAAGGAATGGCTGGGTCAATCTGGTGGTCTCCTAGCCAGGGTAATGACGCACTGTCTCCCACCACACCAGGAGATAAGGGAAAGAGACGAGGAGATAAGAGAGAGAGAGATAAGGGAGATAAGAGGAGGTAAAGAGATAGAATAAGAAAGGAAAGAGAGAAAGAAAAGCAAGAGACGACAGGAAAAGAGAAAGGTATCACCCACCAGAAGAGCAAAAAAGAGGAAGAAAAAGGGAGAAGAGAAGAGAGAGAATGAGTCAACCATTAGAGGAGGAGATAAGAGAAAGAGAAGATGATAATAAAAGGGAAATGAGGAGGAAGGAAGGAAGGAAGGAAAAGTAGTGGGTTTTTTCTTTGAGATAATGACAGTACGAGAGAGAGAGAGAGAGAGAGAGAGAGAGAGAGAGAGAGAGAGAGAGAGAGAGAGAGAGAGAGAGAGAGAGAGAGAGAGAGAGAGAGAGAAGATAAATCTAATGGCCTATACCAGATCCCAAGCAGCACACACACACACACACACACACACACACACACACACACACACACAGAGGAGTCTAATTGACTGCTAATTTATTATGCATACATAATCATTCTTGTCTGTCAGTCTAACAACCATTAATTAATTTAGGGTAATTCCCCGCATCATACTCACCTGCCCTACACCTTGCTATATTAATAACAACATGTTGGTTATGTATACTCTCTCTCTCACACACCTGATGGATGGCCACTAATTGGACAGTAAAAAAAAAAACGAGAGTAAAACATAAAAAAAATATATATATAAAAGTTGGCAACCACGAGTGTAAAGAATAATTGGGATAAACTGAATATAACAGAAAAATTAATGTTGGAGGCGATAAATAAAACGTAATGGTCTTATACTAAATTATAAAGTTCAAAACACTGAGTCGTTAACATATCCACTGAACGTTCACCCCCGCAATACAACATGTTCCATACTCGTAGGTTAGGTTAGGTTGACGTTATGTTATGTTTGGTTAGGGTATGATAGGTCAAGTCAGGATAGGTTAGGTTAGATTAGGTTAGGATAGGTTAGGTTAGGATAGGTTAGGTTAGGCTAGATTAGGTTAGGATAGGTTAGGTTAGATTAGGTTAGGATAGGTTAGGTTAGATTAGGTTAGGATAGGTTAGGTTAGGATAGGTTAATGTTAGGTTAGGTTAGATTAGGTTAGGATAGGTTAGGTGTTTAATCATAAGGTTGAACAAAATAAGATAATCCAAGGAAATTTTCTAATCACACGTCCCTCCTCTTGATGGCAGGTAACAACAAGCGTGGGAACACCTCATGATGACCCTAATTGACCCAAGAAGATTGAGGGCAAACCATAACATATTTACCGTAGGAGGTAATTTTTAATACTTGTTTATAACGGAACGAATTTAAGACTTTTTTTTGCGGAACGAAACTTTTTTTTAACGGAATGAAATTGACTTTTTTTTTGTAATGGAACGAAATTTTCTAACACAACGAGGTCAAACTTTTAAGAGAAGCCAAATAGCACAACGAAACGAAATCTACTTTTAATGAGACGAGTGAAACGCTACAACGAACGAAGACCCATTTTTTATTACAAGTGAAGAGCTATAATTAATATTTTATGAGATGGAAGTGAAAAGATGCGATGATGTTTAGGAAGAAAAGAGAAAAATTACGACACTTTACGACCAAATAAAACTATAGAAATGTTTTATGGTAGAAAGTTAAAAAACATGAGATACAAGAATAGCGAGAACACAAATAAAACGTGTCTGTAACGTGTTAAAACGGGAGTAGAACGAGTATGAGGCATAAAACAAAAAATTAAACACAAAAAATAAATACATATAATTGGGTTAAAACTGATATAAAATAAAACATTATCAAGGTTTAGGTTCTACGGGAGAAAAGAAAATAAGATAAGAGAGTAATATCCAAAACAGATAATAAAACGAGGATGTGATTTAAGGCGAGTGGGAGAGCGGGGAATAAAACAAAAACAAAAACTTTCCAAACACGAAACCAATTTCCTCAAGATAGGAAAAAAACTACAAAGAACTAGAACAGTGTTTTATGGGACGAGTCTGCTGAGAGCTGTGACACGTCTGCTGAGAACTATACAACAAGAGTCTGCTGAGAACTATACCACAAGTCTGCTGAGGACTGTACAACAAGAGTCTGCTGAGAACTGTACCACAAGAGTCTGCTGAGAACTGTACCACAAGTCTGCTGAGGACTATACCACAAGTCTGCTGAGGACTATACCACAAGTCTGCTGAGGACTGTACAACAAGAGTCTGCTGAGAACTGTACCACAAGAGTCTGCTGAGAACTGTACCACAAGAGTCTGCTGAGAACTGTACCACAAGTCTGCTGAGGACTATACAACAAGAGTCTGCTGAGAACTATACAACAAGAGTCTGCTGAGAACTATACCACAAGTCTGCTGAGAACTACGTGAAGGAAGACATACAAATAAACATTATACCAGTACAATGCTATGGAAGGAGGTATGGCTGGAGGAGGTATGGCTGGAGGAGGTATGGCTGGAGGAGGTATGGCTGGAGGAGGTATGGCTGGAGGAGGTATGGCTGGAGGAGGTATGGCTGGAACAAGGGTACGGAACAAGTATGGCTGGAACAAGGGTACGGAACAAGGGTACGGAACAAGTATGGCTGGAACAAGGGTACGGAACAAGTATGGCTGGAACAGACATAAAAAAAATGCTTGCTGTCAGCCAGGCTACCACGTGACATGACCCCATCACTCACATGACAGACTGGTGACTCGCGTGTCATGAGTCAGTCACTCACATGACAATTTGGTGCCCAGGGTTTGTTGCTAACCTAACCTAACCTAACCTAACCTAACCTAACCTTCCTTTACTTTACCTTTTTTTATAAATAATGGAACGAAATTTTGCCTATTTTATGAAACGCACTTTTTTTAACGGAACGAAATTGATTTTTTGGGGAATGGAACGAAATTTTCTAACATAACCCAACCTAACCTAACCCAACCTAACCTAACCTTACCTACGCTAATCTAACCTAATCTCTCTCTCTC
>CAUDMG010004131.1:2150000-2190000 GCA_958450375.1 Homarus gammarus | reverse complement strand
ATACAGACCAGTGCTAACCCCCCCCCCCCCCCCACACACACACACACACACACTCACATCACCTCGTTCTGTTTACACTCACTAGCTGGGGTGAGTGAGAGTCAGGTTATCCCAAGTGCTCCTCTTCTCCCCTCTCCCTGTACTCTCCCACCACCACTTACTCAACCACACCCATTCTCTCTCTCTCTCTCTCTCTCTCTCTCTCTCTCTCTCTCTCTCTCTCTCTCTCTCTCTCTCTCTCTCTCTCTCCACGTCTAATATTATGATTCCAGCTCCTCCATCTGGCTCGAGTCTCTCACACACAGGAGTCAGGTCTGTGTGTCTGTTTACGAAGTGTGAATTGACTGACTTCTTTATTTATATCTTCCTTCCTTTCTTTTCTTTCAATTACCTTATTTTAGTCTTTCATTCTTCTTTCTCCTTTTGTTCTTCTTTCTGTTTCTTTTAATGTAGCTTGGGATATTCACACACACACACACACACACACACACACACACACATTATGTTAATTGGAACTATCACGTTTAATAACCTAATTTTTTCCCAGGTGGATTGTGACAAAAGGTGAACACAACAACAAGAGTTAGGATGAACAAAGATAAACCTGAGAGAGAGAGAGAGAGAGAGAGAGAGAGAGAGAGAGAGAGAGAGAGAGAGAGAGAGAGAGAGAGAGAGAGAGAGAGAGAGAGAGAGAGAGAGAGAGACTAACAATGACAGATAGCTAAATGGATAGACAATTTTTGTGCATGTATGTATGTATGTATGTATGTATGTATGTATGTGTGCGTGTGTGTGTGTGTGTGTGTGTGTGACTCCCCCTCACCAAGGTATAAATAACCCTTTAATAAAAGCCACATAAATAGAATATACAATTCACCTTTTAGCTTTTGTTTATAAACTGACGCATGAGTTCTTCCTTCTCGTTAGTTGACTCATTTCTTCATTTCCATCTCGTTAAATAACTCTCGCATTTTTTGTATTCGTTAAATGGTCATGTTTTCCCACCTCGTTAAGTGTACATTGCTACATCTCGTTAAGTGGCTCGTGTAGGTTTTTACTCGTTAAGTGGACAAGTGGACACGTTTTCAATCTCGTTACCACCTCGTTAAGTGTACATTGTTTCCACCTCGTTAAGTGCCTCATGTTTCCATCTACAGTATATCAGGTTATTCATGTCGACTTAATTCCACACACCTCTTTATCCATCTCGCTAATTAACGCATCTCTCCCTCCATCACTATAAGACATACCTGACTGAACACACACCTCCCTCCATCACTATAAGACATACCTGACTGAACACACACCTCCCTCCATCACTAGAAGACATACCTGACTGAACACACACCTCCCTCCATCACTATAAGACATACCTGACTGAACACACACCTCCCTCCATCACTATAAGACATACCTGACTGAACACACACCTCCCTCCATCACTATAAGACAAACCTGACTGAACACACACCTCCCTCCATCACTATAAGACATACCTGACTGAACACACACCTCCCTCCATCACTATAAGACATACCTGACTGAACACACACCTCCCTCCATCACTATAAGACATACCTGACTGAACACACACCTCCCTCCATCACTATAAGACAAACCTGACTGAACACACACCTCCCTCCATCACTATAAGACATACCTGACTGAACACACACCTCCCTCCATCACTAGAAGACATACCTGACTGAACACACACCTCCCTCCATCACTATAAGACAAACCTGACTGAACACACACCTCCCTCCATCACTATAAGAGAAACCTGACTGAACACACACCTCCCTCCATCACTATAAGACATACCTGACTGAACACACATCTCCCTCCATCACTATAAGACAAACCTGACTGAACACACACCTCCCTCCATCACTATAAGACATACCTGACTGAACACACACCTCCCTCCATCACTATAAGACATACCTGACTGAACACACACTTCCCTCCATCACTATAAGACAAACCTGACTGAACACACACCTCCCTCCATCACTATAAGACATACCTGACTGAACACACACCTCCCTCCATCACTATAAGACATACCTGACTGAACACACACCTCCCTCCATCACTATAAGACATACCTGACTGAACACACACCTCCCTCCATCACTATAAGACATACCTGACTGAACACACACCTCCCTCCATCACTATAAGACAAACCTGACTAACTCCATAGTTCTAGGTGATGTGTCTCCTATATATCTGACAACGTTCCTCCATCACGTTAAATGACGCTTGCCACCCTACCTATCCATAATGCACAACTCCATCACGTTAAATGGCGTATGTTTGTCTTCACTATTAGTAACGCACACTTCCATCATGTTAAATAACTTATGTCTGCCTTACCACTTAACTAGGTAACGCAGACCATTCATCTTCATAAGTAACGCCTGTCTCCATCATGTTAAGTAAAGCATGTCACTCTCCACCCTCAGTAACGCACGCTTCCATCATGTTAAGTAACGCATGCCTGCCTCACCACTTAACTAGGTAACGCAGACCATTCATCTTCATAAGTAACGCCTGTCTCCATCATGTTAAGTAACGCATGTCACTCTCCACCCTCAGTAACGCACGCTTCCATCATGTTAAGTAACGCATGTCTGCCTCACCACTTAACTAGGTACGGCACTCCTTCATCCATCCCTATAAGTTACACCTGCCAGCTTCCATCTTTCTAAGCGACAAGTATCCTGTTCAATCATACTAAGTGACGCGACCTTCAGACATACCAACTTATATCACGCTATCACAAATATTTACACGTCCAATACTGTATACTTGAGGTCAAAGACATAACCTGTGAGAGAGAGAGAGAGAGAGAGAGAGAGAGAGAGAGAGAGAGAGAGAGAGAGAGAGAGAGAGAGAGAGAGAGAGAGAGAGAGAGAGAGAGAGAGAGAGAGAGAGAGAGAGAGTTAACATCTCGCCTAAAATTGTGAGAGAAATTGTACTGTATAATCACTGTCAACACCACATCACTGTCAACACCACATCACTGTCAACACATCACTGTCAACCACATCACTGTCAACGACGTCACTGCCCACCACCACAATTAACCACCAAATGCTAATCTCACGTCATGTTGATATGATAATACAATTAAATCCTGCACAGCTATATGATTCACGAGGGCCTCAACCAATCAGTATCACGGTACTCAAATTATCCTCCAATCAGCGCCGTTGTGCTCTAGTTGTCCACCAATCAGCGTCTTAGTGTTCTAATTATCCACCAATAAACGTCATGGTGTACTGATCTTATCCACCAATCAGCGTCCTAGTGTTCTAATTATCCGCCAATAAACGTCATGGTGTACTGTACTTATCCACCAATCAGCGTCTTAGTGCTCTAGTTGTCTACCAATCAGCTTAAATTGCCCTAAATATCCACCAATCAGCGTCAGGGTCTTCTTGTTCTCCCTCCATCAGTCAGGTCAGGTAAGGCAAGATTAACTAAACACAAACAATAAGGCGAGAAGAAATTTATCAATAAGAACGAACGGAGAAGAAAGGCCCCATTACCACCCATCACACCCCATTACCACCCATCACCCCCATCACCACCCACAACACACCCATCACCACCCACAACACACCCATCACCACCCCCATCACCCATCACCACCCACAACACACCCATCACCACCCACAACACACCCATCACCACCCACAACACCCATCACCACCCACAACACCCATCACCACCCACAACACACCCATCACCACCCACAACACACCCATCACCACCCACAACACACCCATCACCACCCACAACACCCATCACCACCCACAACACCCATCACCACCCACAACACACCCATCACCACCCCCATCACCCATCACCACCCACCACACCCATCACCACCCACCACACCCACCACACCCATCACCACCCACCACACCAATCACCACACCCATCACCACCCACCACACCCACCACACCCATCACCACCCACCACACCAATCACCACACCCATCACCACCCACCACACCCAATCACCACACCCATCACCACCCACCATCACCACTACCTCCTTCAATACTATACACATATCCCATCCGGAGTCAGAGTAGAGGGTCTGGTTCCTTAATACTGCCCCACTGACCCATTGAGTTCAGTACAGTACAGTAAATGTGGGGGAGATGCAGTGGTGAAATGCTTGAAGCAACATTGGAACCGGCAAGAAATAACATTGGAACCGACACGAAATAACATAGCATAACAGGACAACGTATGATTGGAAACCACAGCTTATTTCACCTGATGATTAGACAGCCCAGCTTATTTCACTTAACCTAATCTATAACCAAACCAAATTTAACCTTAACTAACTTAACCTAACCACAACTGCCCTTATTATATTTAACCTAACCTATCTTACCCTAACCTAACCTATCTTACCCTAACCTAACCTATCTTACCCTAACCTAACCTAACTTACTCTAACCTAACCTATCTTACCCTAACCTAACCTAACTTACTCTAACCTAACCTATCTTACCCTAACCTAACCTAACCTAACCTAACCTAAACGGCGACAAATTACTGTAATGTCGAAGTACTTGACAAAGTGTGTGTGTGTGTGTGTGTGTGTGTGTGTGTGTGTGTGTGTGTGTGTGTGTGTGTGTGTGTGTGTGTTTGTAGACGTCTTGGTGACAGCTATACATCATGTTGACAAATCTCGCCCTTTTATGAACCTACACACTTGTTACAGATAATTACGATCTATACCTGGCCAATAGGAGATGACTGACACGAGTTATCAGTTAAAAATGGGTGAATCTATTTTAATACCGATACAAGTGCCGTTAATTAATCTGTTATTCATTAGGTAATTAACACCAAGTGCTTATCTATAATACATAATTAATTAGCAGGCTTTAGTTGTATATTTGTAATAAATAATATACGAATTATTATTAAACTCGTAAAAAAATATATTGCGAGGTAAGTTTAAAAGATTATCAGGAATAATTAAACTTACCTAGAGGTGACTATATAACTATCATGCCGCTGCTAGGTGTGCAGGTAACGTGATAAAACCGTCTGGTTGGTCAGGTATGGTTTAGTAATCCTAGGTCGGGTCCTTGTGTGGAGTGTGGCCAGCCAGAGAGGCGGGCGGCGGGAGCAGCGTGTCCTCACCCCACTGTGTCTGAGTCACGACTGAGACGCCCGGCCCACTCCACCCTCTCATATCCCTCCTAATTACCTCCCACTCGTCGGATTCTTCACATTATCTCTCATATGTATTCATTTCACAACTTTTTTTATGCATTTTATTCAATTTACTTTAAGAAGCTCCTCCCTTAGTGATATTTAAACAATACATGTATCATTTCACCCTCACGCATTATTATTATTATTATTATTATTATGGTTTAAGAGTTGTATTATCCTCTACATCTTACACACACACACACACACACACACACACACACACACACACACACAAAGGGGAACACCGTAGTAGGACGCATTTGTTACAATTGTTAAAGGAATGATGGACAGTGAATGGTGGGAGGGTCGATGTTCCTGTCTATTCTGTGTGTGTGTGTGTGTGTATGCTTCCCAACTTAACACCAATAAAACACACATGGGGCCAGAAACCTCCACACACAGTAAAAAAAATCACAACCAAACTTCAAAAACCTTCAATTAAATCACCTCAATCACCAGCCTCGTAAAATCACCTCAATCACCAGCCTCGTAAAATCACCTCAATCAACCAGCCTCGTACACAACCACCTGTCAGATTATTTTTTATAAGTGAAAAAATAACTGAACTGGATATTCTAGTTTCCTATTTTTCCCTGAGGCAAGAATTTTTCACTTACAAAAAGACTCCACATACAGTAAAGAATAAAGACTTTTCCCTGTCAGTCTTTCCAAGTCTTAGTTATTATGTAAAGCAATTCTGAATCAAGAGAAAACACACACACACACACACACACACACACACACACACACACACACACAGTCTGTCTTTGTTATGGTGTTATTATTTATTTATGGTGTATGTGGAAGACGTCATCATCACTATAAGTCACAATAGTTCACTGTATCTCACTACACATAGGTCCAAATACTTACATGTCTATTAAAATTGGGGCCTAGATTTGATGGGTCTTAGTCCTAGTGGAACCCAGTAAAAGTAGGCTAAGTCTCAATGGGCCCCAATCCAAATGGCCTTTGTCCTAATGGGCCCCAGTATCAACACACCCCAATCCTGAAGGACCGCTAACTCAATGACCATTATCCCTAATAGACCCTTATCCTGAATGGGGTCCAACTTGATAGACCTCAATTCAAATGTGCCCGACACCCTAATTAACCGCATTCCACCCTTGCCCTAATTCCGTTACGTAATTAGTAGATTAAATTAGGTCAACATTCGGATACTCATCTGACCTACTAACACGTGGGAAACCCTACGGTAATACCCACCCACGTTTCAGTAACATCACTATAACACTACACTAGAAACAAATTGTACACTATAACACTATACACTGCACACTATACACTATAACAAACATCAGAGTCCCGCAATATAAACGAAGAATGGAAGAAAACGGAGACGAGTGAATAAATGGGTGGGTGAGTGGTAAATGCTCCATACTTGCTCCCCATGTACCAGGGTTCGAGAATCTCTCAAGAGGTGTATTGTGGCCACGTGAGTGTCATGTGTACAGATTTCCCGCTTGTGAAATTGCCTCAATCGTAAAATGGGCTCCAAGCCTTACCTAATCTAACCAAACCCAATGTAAAATAAATTAATCTAACCCAACCTATCCTGCTCTGCCTCAACCTAACCTGGGTAGGATAGGATAGGGTTGGGACACACACACACACACACACACACACACACACACACACACACAGTCTGTCTTTGTTATGGTGTTATTATTTATTTGTGGTGTATGTGGAAGACGTCATCATCACAATAAGTCACTATAGTTCACTATATCTCACTACACATAGGTCCAAATACTTACATATCTATTAAAATTGGGGCCTAGATTTGATGGGTTTTAGTCCTAGTGGGACCCAGTACAAGTAGGCTAAGTCTCAATGGGCCCCAATCCAAATAGCCTTTGTCCTAATGGGCCCCAATCCAAATAGCCTTAGTCCTAATGAGCCCCAGTCCAAATAGCCTTTGTCTTAATGGGCCCCAATCCAAATAGCCTTAGTCCTAATGGGCCGGTCCAAATAGCCTTTGTCCTAATGGGCCCCAATCCAAATAGCCTTTGTCCTAATGGGCCCCAATCCAAATAGCCTTAGTCCTAATGGGCCCCAGTCCAAACAGCCTTTGTCCTAATGGGCCCCAGTATCAACACACCCCAATCCTGAAGGACCGCTAACTCAATGACCCTTATCCCTAATAGACCCTTATCCTGAATGGGGTCCAACTTGATAGACCTCAATTCAAATGTGCCCGACACCCTAATTAACCGCATTCCACCCTTGCCCTAATTCCGTTACGTAATTAGTAGATTAAATTAGGTCAACATTCGGATACTCATCTGACCTACTAACACGTGGGAAACTCTACGGTAATACCCACCCACGTTTCAGTAACATCACTATAACACTACACTAGAAACAAATTGTACACTATAACACTATACACTGCACACTATACACTATAACAAACATCAGAGTCCCGCAATATAAACGAAGAATGGAAGAAAACGGAGACGAGTGAATAAATGGGTGGGTGAGTGGTAAATGCTCCATACTTGCTCCCCATGTACCAGGGTTCGAGAATCTCTCAAGAGGTGTATTGTGGCCACGTGAGTGTCATGTGTACAGATTTCCCGTTTGTGAAATTGCCTCAATCGTAAAATGGGCTCCAAACCTTACCTAATCTAACCAAACCCAATGTAAAATAAATTAATCTAACCCAACCTATCCTGCTCTGCCTCAACCTAACCTGGGTAGGATAGGATAGGGTTGGGACACACACACACACACACACACAGTCTGTCTTTGTTATGGTGTTACTATTTATTCGTGGTGTATGTGGAAGACCTCATTATCACTATAAGTCACTATAGTTCACTGTATCTCACTACACATAGGTCCAAATACTTACATATCTATTAAAATTCGGGCCTAGATTTGATGGGTCTTAGTCCTAGTGGGACCCAGTACAAACATCCTTTGTCCTAATGGGCCCCAATCCAAATAGCCTTATTCCTAATGGGCCCCAGTTCAAATAGCCTTTGTCCAAATGGGCCCCAGTCCAAGTAGCCTTAGTCCTAATGGGCCCCAGTTCAAATAGCCTTTGTCCTAATGGGCCCCAGTCCAAATACCCTTAGTCCTAATGGGCCCCAGTCCAAACAGCCTTTGTCCAAATGGGCCCCAGTTCAAATAGCCTTTGCCCTAATGGGCCCCAGTTCAAATAGCCTTTGTCCTTTTGGGCCCCAGTTCAAATTGCCTTTGTCCTAATGGGCCCCAGTCCTAACAGCCTTAGTCCTAATGGGCCCCAGTCCTAACAGCCTTAGTCCTAATGGGCCCCAGTCTCAACACACCCCAATCCTGAAGGACCGCTAACTCAATGACCCTTATCCCTAATAGACCCTTATCCTGAATGGGGTCCAACTTGATAGACCTCAATTCAAATGTGCCCGACACCCTAATTAACCGCATTCCACCCTTGCCCGAATTCCGTTACGTAATTAGTAGATTAAATTAGGTCAACATTCGGATACTCATCTGACCTTCTAACACGTACGAAACTCTACGGAAATACCCACCCACGTTTCAGTAACATCACTATAACACTACACTAGAAACAAATTGTACACTAAAACACTATACACTGCACACTATACACTATAACAAACATCAGAGTCCCGCAATATAAACGAAGAATGGAAGAAAACGGAGACGAGTGAATAAATGGGTGGGTGAGTGGTAAATGCTCCATACTTGCTCCCCATGGACCAGGGTTCGAGAATCCCTCAAGAGGTGTATTGTGGCCACGTGAGTGTCATGTGTACAGATTTCCCGTTTGTGAAATTGCCTCAATCGTAAAAGGCCTTCAAACCTTACCTAATCTAACCAAACCCAATGCAAAATATTCTAACCCAACCTATCCTGCTCTGCCTCAACCTAACCTGGGTAGGATAGGATAGGGTTGGGACCCCCCCCCCCACACACACACACACAGTCTGTCTTTGTTATGGTGTTGTTATTTATTTGTGGTGTATGTGGAAGACGTCATCATCACTATAAGTCACTATAGTTCACTGTATCTCACTACACATAGGTCCAAATACTTACATGTCTATTAAAATTAGGGCGTAGATTTGATGGGTCTTAGTCCTAGTGGGACCCAGTACAAGTAGGCTACGTCTAAATGGACCCCAATCCAAGTAGCCTTAGTCCTAATGGGCCCCAGTCCAAATAGCCTTTGTCCTAATGGGCACCAATCCAAATAGCCGTAGACCTAATGGGCCCCAGTCCAAACAGCCTTTGTCCTAATGGGCCCCAATCCAAATAGCCTTCGTCCTAATGGGCTCCAGTCCAAATAGCCTTTGTCCTAATGGGCCCCAATCCAAATAGCCTTAGTCCTAATTGGCCCCAGTCCAAATAGCCTTAGTCCTAATGGGCCCCAGTCCAAACAGCCTTAGTCCTAATGGACCCCAGTCCAAACAGCCTTAGTCTTAATGGGCCTCAGTCCAAACAGCCCTTGTCGTAATGGGCCCCAGTCCAAACAGCCTTAGTCCTAATGGGCCCCAATCCAAATAGCCTTAGTCCTAATGGACCCCAGTCCTAACAGCCTTAGTCCTAATGGGCCTCAGTCCTAACAGCCTTAGTCCTAATGGGCCCGTCTCAACACACACCAATCCTGAAGGACCGCTAACTCAATGACCCTTATCCCTAATAGACCCTTATCCTGAATGGGGTCCAACTTGATAGACCTCAATTCAAATGTGCCCGACACCCTAATTAACCGCATTCCACCCTTGCCCTAATTCCGTTTCGTAATTAGTAGATTAAATTAGGTCAACATTCGGATACTCATCTGACCTACTAACACGTAGGAAACTCTACGGTAATACCCACCCACGTTTCAGTAACATCACTATAACACTACACTAGAAACAAATTGTACACTATAACACTATACACTGCACACTATACACTATAACAAACATCAGAGTCCCGCAATATAAACGAAGAATGGAAGAAAACGGAGACGAGTGAATACATGGGTGGGTGAGTGGTAAATGCTCCATACTTCCTCCCCATGTACCAGGGTTCGAGAATCCCTCAAGAGGTGTATTGTGGCCACGTGAGTGTCATGTGTACAGATTTCCAGTTTGTGAAATTGCCTCAATCGTAAAATGGGCTCCAAACCTTACCTAATCTAACCAAACCCAATGTAAAATAAATTAATCTAACCCAACCTATCCTGCTCTGCCTCAACCAAACCTGGGTAGGATAGGATAGGGTTGGGACACACACACACACACACACACAGTCTGTCTTTGTTATGGTGTTACTATTTATTCGTGGTGTATGTGGAAGACCTCATTATCACTATAAGTCACTATAGTTCACTGTATCTCACTACACATAGGTCCAAATACTTACATATCTATTAAAATTCGGGCCTAGATTTGATGGGTCTTAGTCCTAGTGGGACCCAGTACAAACATCCTTTGTCCTAATGGGCCCCAATCCAAATAGCCTTATTCCTAATGGGCCCCAGTTCAAATAGCCTTTGTCCTAATGGGCCCCAGTCCAAGTAGCCTTAGTCCTAATGGGCCCCAGTTCAAATAGCCTTTGTCCTAATGGGCCCCAGTCCAAATACCCTTAGTCCTAATGGGCCCCAGTCCAAACAGCCTTTGTCCTAATGGGCCCCAGTTCAAATAGCCTTTGTCCTAATGGGCCCCAGTTCAAATAGCCTTTGTCCTTTTGGGCCCCAGTTCAAATTGCCTTTGTCCTAATGGGCCCCAGTCCTAACAGCCTTAGTCCTAATGGGCCCCAGTCCTAACAGCCTTAGTCCTAATGGGCCCCAGTCCTAACAGCGTTAGTCCTAATGGGCCCCAGTCCTAACAGCCTTAATCCTAATGGGCCCGTCTCAACACACACCAATCCTGAAGGACCGCTAACTCAACGACCCTTATCCCTAATAGACCATTATCCTGAATGGGGTCCAACTTGATAGACCTCAATTCAAATGTGCCCGACACCCTAATTAACCGCATTCCACCCTTGCCCGAATTCCGTTACGTAATTAGTAGATTAAATTAGGTCAACATTCGGATACTCATCTGACCTTCTAACACGTGGGAAACTCTACGGTAATACCCACCCACGTTTCAGTAACATCACTATAACACTACACTAGAAACAAATTGTACACTATAACACTATACACTGCACACTATACACTATAACAAACATAAGCGTCCCGCAATATAAACGAAGAATGGAAGAAAACGGAGACGAGTGAATAAATGGGTGGGTGAGTGGTAAATGCTCCATACTTGCTCCCCATGTACCAGGGTTCGAGAATCCCTCAAGAGGTGTATTGTGGCCATGTGAGTGTCATGTGTACAGATTTCCCGCTTGTGAAATTGCCTCAATCGTAAAAGGCCTTCAAACCTTACCTAATCTAACCAAACCCAATGCAAAATAAATTAATCTAACCCAACCTATCCTGCTCTGCCTCAACCTAACCTGGGTAGGATAGGATAGGGTTGGGACACACACACACACACACACACACACACACACACACACACACACACACACACACACACAGGCTGTCTTTGTTATGGTGTTATTATTTATTTGTGGTGTATGTGGAAGACGTCATCATTACTATAAGCCACTATAGTTCACTGTATCTCACTACACATAGGTCCAAATACTTACATGTCTATTAAAATTGGGGCCTAGATTTGATGGGTCTTAGCCCTAGTGGGACCCAGTACAAGTAGGCTAAGTCTCAATGAGCCCCAATCCAAGTAGCCTTAGTCCTAATGGGCCCCAGTCCAAATAGCCTTTGTCCTAATGGGCCCCAATCCAAATAGCCTTAGTCCTAATGGGCCCCAGTCCAAACAGCCTTTGTCCTAATGGGCCCCAATCCAAATAGCCTTTGTCCTAATGGGCCCCAGTCCAAAGAGCCTTTGTCCTAATGGGCCCCAGTCCAAACAGCCTTAGTCCTAATGGGCCCCAGTCCAAACAGCCTTAGTCCTAATGGGCCCTAATCCAAATAGCCTTAGTCCTAATGGGCCCCAGTCCAAACAGCCTTAGTCCTAATGGGCCCCAGTCCTAACAGCCTTAGTCCTAATGGGCCCCAGTCCAAACAGCCTTAGTCCTAATGGGTCCCAGTCCAAACAGCCTTAGTCCTAATGGGCCCTAATCCAAATAGCCTTTGTCCTAATGGGCCCCAGTCCTAACAGCGTTAGTCCTAATGGGCCCCAGTCCAAACAGCCTTAATCCTAATGGGCCCGTCTCAACACACACCAATCCTGAAGGACCGCTAACTCAATGACCCTTATCCCTAATAGACCCTTATCCTGAATGGGGTCCAACTTGATAGACCTCAATTCAAATGTGCCCGACACCCTAATTAACCGCATTCCACCCTTGCCCTAATTCCGTTACGTAATTAGTAGATTAAATTAGGTCAACATTCGGATACTCATCTGACCTACTAACACGTGGGAAACTCTACGGTAATACCCACCCACGTTTCAGTAACATCACTATAACACTACACTAGAAACAAATTGTACACTATAACACTATACACTGCACACTATACACTATAACAAACATCAGAGTCCCGCAATATAAACGAAGAATGGAAGAAAACGGAGACGAGTGAATAAATGGGTGGGTGAGTGGTAAATGCTCCATACTGGCTCCCCATGTACCAGGGTTCGAGAATCCCTCAAGAGGTGTATTGTGGCCACGTGAGTGTCATGTGTACAGATTTCCCGCTTGTGAAATTGCCTCAATCGTAAAATGGGCTCCAAACCTTACCTAATCTAACCAAACCCAATGTAAAATAAATTAATCTAACCCAACCTATCCTGCTCTGCCTCAACCTAACCTGGGTAGGATAGGATAGGGTTGGGACCCACACACACACACACACACACACACACACACAGTCTGTCTTTGTTATGGTGTTATTATTTATTTGTGGTGTATGTGGAAGACGTCATCATCACTATAAGTCACTATAGTTCACTGTATCTCACTACACATAGGTCCAAATACTTACATATCTATTAAAATTGGGGCGTAGATTTGATGGGTCTTAGTCCTAGTGGGACCCAGTACAAGTAGGCTAAGTCTCAATGGGCCCCAATCCAAATAGCCTTAGTCCTAATGGGCCCCAGTCCAAATAGCCTTTGTTCTAATGGGCCCCAATCCAAATAGCCTTAGTCCTAATGGGCCCCACTCCAAATAGCCTTAGTCCTAATGGGCCCCAGTCCAAATAGCCTTTGTCCTAATGGGCCCCAATCCAAATAGCCTTAGTCCTAATGGGCCCGTCCAAATAGCCTTTGTCCTAATGGGCCCCAATCCAAATAGCCTTTGTCCTAATGGGCCCCAATCCAAATAGCCTTAGTGCTAATGGGCCCCAGTCCAAACAGCCTTTGTCCTAATGGGCCCCAGTATCAACACACCCCAATCCTGAAGGACCGCTAACTCAATGACTCTTATCCCTAATAGACCCTTATCCTGAATGGGGTCCAACTTAATAGACCTCAATTCAAATGTGCCCGACACCCTAATTAACCGCATTCCACCCTTGCCCTAATTCCGTTACGTAATTAGTAGATTAAATTAGGTCAACATTCGGATACTCATCTGACCTACTAACACGTAGGAAACTCTACGGTAATACCCACCCACGTTTCAGTAACATCACTATAACACTACACTAGAAACAAATTGTACACTATAACACTATACACTGCACACTATACACTATAACAAACATCAGAGTCCCGCAATATAAACGAAGAATGGAAGAAAACGGAGACGAGTGAATACATGGGTGGGTGAGTGGTAAATGCTCCATACTTGCTCCCCATGTACCAGGGTTCGAGAATCCCTCAAGAGGTGTATTGTGGCCACGTGGGTGTCATGTGTACAGATTTCCAGTTTGTGAAATTGCCTCAATCGTAAAATGGGCTCCAAACCTTACCTAATCTAACCAAACCCAATGTAAAATAAATTAATCTAACCCAACCTATACTGCTCTGCCTCAACCAAACCTGGGTAGGATAGGATAGGGTTGGGACACACACACACACACACACACACACACACACACACACACACACAGTCTATCTTTGTTATGGTGTTATTATTTATTTGTGGTGTATGTGGAAGACGTCATCATCACTATAAGTCACTATAGTTCACTGTATCTCACTACACATAGGTCCAAATACTTACATATCTATTAAAATTGGGGCGTAGATTTGATGGGTCTTAGCCCTAGTGGGACCCAGTACGAGTAGGCTAAGTCTCAATGGGCCCCAATCCAAATGGCCTTAGTCCTAATGGGCCCCAGTTCAAATAGCCTTTGTCCTAATGGGCCCCAGTCCTAACAGCCTTAGTCCTAATGGGCCCCAGTCCTAATAGCCTTAGTCCTTATAGGCCCCAGTTCAAATAGCCTTAGTCCTAATGGGCCCCAGTCCTAACAGCCTTAGTCCTAATGGGCCCCAGTCCTAACAGCCTTAGTCCTAATGGGCCCGTCTCAACACACACCAATCCTGAAGGACCGCTAACTCAATGACCCTTATCCCTAATAGACCCTTATCCTGAATGGGGTCCAACTTGATAGACCTCAATTCAAATGTGCCCGACACCCTAATTAACCGCATTCCACCCTTGCCCTAATTCCGTTTCGTAATTAGTAGATTAAATTAGGTCAACATTCGGATACTCATCTGACCTACTAACACGTGGGAAACTCTACGGTAATACCCACCCACGTTTCAGTAACATCACTATAACACTACACTAGAAACAAATTGTACACTATAACACTATACACTGCACACTATACACTATAACAAACATCAGAGTCCCGCAATATAAACGAAGAATGGAAGAAAACGGAGACGAGTGAATAAATGGGTGGGTGAGTGGTAAATGCTCCATACTGGCTCCCCATGTACCAGGGTTCGAGAATCCCTCAAGAGGTGTATTGTGGCCACGTGAGTGTCATGTGTACAGATTTCCCGCTTGTGAAATTGCCTCAATCGTAAAATGGGCTCCAAACTTTACCTAATCTAACCAAACCCAATGTAAAATAAATTAATCTAACCCAACCTATCCTGCTCTGCCTCAACCTAACCTGGGTAGGATAGGATAGGGTTGGGACACACACACACACACACACACACACACACACACACACACACACACACAGTCTGTCTTTGTTATGGTGTTATTATTTATTTGTGGTGTATGTGGAAGACGTCATCATCACTATAAGTCACTATAGTTCACTGTATCTCACTACACATAGGTCCAAATACTTACATGTCTATTAAAATTGGGGCGTAGATTTGATGGGTCTTAGTCCTAGTGGGAC
This sequence comes from Homarus gammarus, assembly GCA_958450375.1. Lineage (NCBI taxonomy): Eukaryota > Metazoa > Arthropoda > Malacostraca > Decapoda > Nephropidae > Homarus > Homarus gammarus. The sequence continues at coordinate 2,174,375 of CAUDMG010004131.1, read as the reverse complement.
CCAGTACAAGTAGGCTAAGTCTCAATGGGCCCCAATCCAAATAGCCTTAGTCCTAATGGGCCCCAGTCCAAATAGCCTTTGTCCTAATGGGCCCCAATCCAAATAGCCTTAGTCCTAATGGGCCCCACTCCAAATAGCCTTAGTCCTAATGGGCCCCAGTCCAAATAGCCTTTGTCCTAATGGGCCCCAATCCAAATAGCCTTAGTCCTAATGGGCCCGTCCAAATAGCCTTTGTCCTAATGGGCCCCCAAAGCTGTCCATGGCCCCATCAATAGCCTTTGTCCTAATGGGCCCCAGTCCAAACAGCCTTAGTCCTAATGGGCCCCAGTCCAAACAGCCTTGTCCTATGGCCCATCCTAAGCTAATGGGCCCCAGTCACAGCTACAAGGCCCCACACCCCAATCCTGAAGGACCGCTAACTCAATGACTCTTATCCCTAATAGACCCTTATCCTGAATGGGGTCCAACTTGATAGACCTCAATTCAAATGTGCCCGACACCCTAATTAACCACATTCCACCCTTGCCCTAATTCCGTTACGTAATTAGTAGAATAAATTAGGTCAACATTCGGATACTCATCTGACCTACTAACACGTAGGAAACTCTACGGTAATACCCACCCACGTTTCAGTAACATCACTATAACACTACACTAGAAACAAATTGTACACTATAACACTATACACTGCACACTATACACTATAACAAACATCAGAGTCCCGCAATATAAACGAAGAATGGAAGAAAACGGAGACGAGTGAATAAATGGGTGGGTGAGTGGTAAATGCTCCATACTTGCTCCCCATGTACCAGGGTTCGAGAATCCCTCAAGAGGTGTATTGTGGCCACGTGAGTGTCATGTGTACAGATTTCCCGCTTGTGAAATTGCCTCAATCGTAAAATGGGCTCCAAACCTTACCTAATCTAACCAAACCCAATGCAAAATAAATTAATCTAACCCAACCTATCCTGCTCTGCCTCAACCTAACCTGGGTAGGATAGGATAGGGTTGGGACACACACACACACACACACACACACACACAGTCTGTCTTTGTTATGGTGTTATTATTTATTTGTGGTGTATGTGGAAGACGTCATCATCACTATAAGTCACTATAGTTCACTGTATCTCACTACACATAGGTCCAAATACTTACATGTCTATTAAAATTGGGGCGTAGATTTGATGGGTCTTAGTCCTAGTGGGACCCAGTACAAGTAGACTACGTCTCAATGGGCCCCAATCCAAGTAGCCTTAGTCCTAATGGGCCCCAGTCCAAATAGCCTTTGTCCTAATGGGCCCCAATCCAAATAGCCTTAGTCCTAATGGGCCCCAGTCCAAACAGCCTTTGTCCTAATGGGCCCCAATCCAAATAGCCTTAGTCCTAATGGGCCCCAGTCCAAACAGCCTTTGTCCTAATGGGCCCCAATCCAAATAGCCTTAGTCCTAATGGGCCCCAGTCCAAACAGCCTTTGTCCTAATGGGCCCCAATCCAAATAGCCTTTGTCCTAATGGGCCACAGTCCAAATAGCCTTTGTCCTAATGGGCCCCAATCCAAATAGCCTTAGTCCTAATGGGCCCCAGTCCAAATAGCCTTAGTCCTAATGGGCCCCAGTCCAAACAGCCTTAGTCCTAATGGACCCCAGTCCAAACAGCCTTAGCCCTAATGGGCCTCAGTCCAAACAGCCCTTGTCGTAATGGGCCCCAGTCCAAACAGCCTTAGTCCTAATGGGCCCCAATCCAAATAGCCTTAGTCCTAATGGACCCCAGTCCTAACAGCGTTAGTCCTAATGGGCCCCAGTCCAAACAGCCTTAATCCTAATGGGCCCGTCTCAACACACACCAATCCTGAAGGACCGCTAACTCAATGACCCTTATCCCTAATAGACCCTTATCCTGAATGGGGTCCAACTTGATAGACCTCAATTCAAATGTGCCCGACACCCTAATTAACCGCATTCCACCCTTGCCCTAATTCCGTTACGTAATTAGTAGATTAAATTAGGTCAACATTCGGATACTCATCTGACCTACTAACACGTAGGAAACTCTACGGTAATACCCACCCACGTTTCAGTAACATCACTATAACACTACACTAGAAACAAATTGTACACTATAACACTATACACTGCACACTATACACTATAACAAACATCAGAGTCCCGCAATATAAACGAAGAATGGAAGAAAACGGAGACGAGTGAATACATGGGTGGGTGAGTGGTAAATGCTCCATACTTGCTCCCCATGTACCAGGGTTCGAGAATCCCTCAAGAGGTGTATTGTGGCCACGTGAGTGTCATGTGTACAGATTTCCAGTTTGTGAAATTGCCTCAATCGTAAAATGGGCTCCAAACCTTACCTAATCTAACCAAACCCAATGTAAAATAAATTAATCTAACCCAACCTATCCTGCTCTGCCTCAACCAAACCTGGGTAGGATAGGATAGGGTTGGGACACACACACACACACACACACACACACACACACACACACACACACACAGTCTGTCTTTGTTATGGTGTTATTATTTATTTGTGGTGTATGTGGAAGACGTCATCATCACTATAAGTCACTATAGTTCACTGTATCTCACTACACATAGGTCCAAATACTTACATATCTATTAAAATTGGGGCGTAGATTTGATGGGTCTTAGCCCTAGTGGGACCCAGTACGAGTAGGCTAAGTCTCAATGGGCCCCAATCCAAATGGCCTTAGTCCTAATGGGCCCCAGTTCAAATAGCCTTTGTCCTAATGGGCCCCAGTCCTAACAGCCTTAGTCCTAATGGGCCCCAGTCCTAATAGCCTTAGACCTAATAGGCCCCAGTTCAAATAGCCTTAGTCCTAATGGGCCCCAGTCCTAACAGCGATAGTCCTAATGGGCCCCAGTCCAAACAGCCTTAATCCTAATGGGCCCGTCTCAACACACACCAATCCTGAAGGACCGCTAACTCAATGACCCTTATCCCTAATAGACCCTTATCCGGAATGGGGTCCAACTTGATAGACCTCAATTCAAATGTGCCCGACACCCTAATTAACCACATTCCACCCTTGCCCTAATTCCGTTACGTAATTAGTAGATTAAATTAGGTCAACATTCGGATACTCATCTGACCTACTAACACGTAGGAAACTCTACGGTAATACCCACCCACGTTTCAGTAACATCACTATAACACTACACTAGAAACAAATTGTACACTATAACACTATACACTGCACACTATACACTATAACAAACATCAGAGTCCCGCAATATAAACGAAGAATGGAAGAAAACGGAGACGAGTGAATAAATGGGTGGGTGAGTGGTAAATGCTCCATACTTGCTCCCCATGTACCAGGGTTCGAGAATCCCTCAAGAGGTGTATTGTGGCCACGTGAGTGTCATGTGTACAGATTTCCCGTTTGTGAAATTGCCTCAATCGTAAAATGGGCTCCAAACCTTACCTAATCTAACCAAACCCAATGAAAATAAATTAATCTAACCCAACCTATCCTGCTCTGCCTCAACCTAACCTGGGTAGGATAGGATAGGGTTGGGACCCACCACCCCCCACACACACACACACAGTCTGTCTTTGTTATGGTGTTGTTATTTATTTGTGGTGTATGTGGAAGACGTCATCATCACTATAAGTCACTATAGTTCACTGTATCTCACTACACATAGGTCCAAATACTTACATGTCTATTAAAATTGGGGCGTAGATTTGATGGGTCTTAGTCCTAGTGGGACCCAGTACAAGTAGGCTACGTCTAAATGGACCCCAATCCAAGTAGCCTTAGTCCTAATGGGCCCCAGTCCAAATAGCCTTTGTCCTAATGGGCACCAATCCAAATAGCCGTAGACCTAATGGGCCCCAGTCCAAACAGCCTTTGTCCTAATGGGCCCCAATCCAAATAGCCTTCGTCCTAATGGGCTCCAGTCCAAATAGCCTTTGTCCTAATGGGCCCCAATCCAAATAGCCTTAGTCCTAATGGGCCCCAGTCCAAACAGCCTTAGTCCTAATGGACCCCAGTCCAAACAGCCTTAGTCCTAATGGGCCCCAGTCCAAACAGCCTTAGTCCTAATGGGCCCCAGTCCAAACAGCCTTAGTCCTAATGGGCCCCAATCCATATAGCCTTAGTCCTAATGGGCCCCAGTCCTAACAGCCTTAGTTCTAATGGGCCCCAGTCCAAACAGCCTTAGTCCTAATGGGCCCCAGTATCATCACACACCAATCCTGAAGGACCGCTAACTCAATGACCCTTATCTCTAATAGACCATTATCCTGAATGGGGTCCAACTTGATAGACCCCAATTCAAATGTGCCCGACACCCTAATTAACCGCATTCCACCCTTGCCCTAATTCCGTTACGTAATTAGTAGATTAAATTAGGTCAACATTCGGATACTCATCTGACCTTCTAACACGTGGGAAACTCTACGGTAATACCCACCCACGTTTCAGTAACATCACTATAACACTACACTAGAAACAAATTGTACACTATAACACTATACACTGCACACTATACACTATAACAAACATCAGAGTCCCGCAATATAAACGAAGAATGGAAGAAAACGGAGACGAGTGAATAAATGGGTGGGTGAGTGGTAAATGCTCCATACTTGCTCCCCATGTACCAGGGTTCGAGAATCCCTCAAGAGGTGTATTGTGGCCACGTGAGTGTCATGTGTACAGATTTCCCGCTTGTGAAATTGCCTCAATCGTAAAATGGGCTCCAAACCTTACCTAATCTAACCAAACCCAATGTAAAATAAATTAATCTAACCCAACCTATCCTGCTCTGCCTCAACCTAACCTGGGTAGGATAGGATAGGGTTGGGACACACACACACACACACACACACACACACACACACACACACACACACACACAGTCTGTCTTTGTTATGGTGTTATTATTTATTTGTGGTGTATGTGGAAGACGTCATCATCACTATAAGTCACTATAGTTCACTGTATCTCACTACACATAGGTCCAAATACTTACATGTCTATTAAAATTGGGGCGTAGATTTGATGGGTCTTAGTCCTAGTGGGACCCAGTACAAGTAGACTACGTCTCAATGGGCCCCAATCCAAGTAGCCTTAGTCCTAATGGGCCCCAGTCCAAATAGCCTTTGTCCTAATGGGCCCCAATCCAAATAGCCTTAGTCCTAATGGGCCCCAGTCCAAACAGCCTTTGTCCTAATGGGCCCCAATCCAAATAGCCTTAGTCCTAATGGGCCCCAGTCCAAACAGCCTTTGTCCTAATGGGCCCCAATCCAAATAGCCTTAGTCCTAATGGGCCCCAGTCCAAACAGCCTTTGTCCTAATGGGCCCCAATCCAAATAGCCTTTGTCCTAATGGGCCACAGTCCAAATAGCCTTTGTCCTAATGGGCCCCAATCCAAATAGCCTTAGTCCTAATGGGCCCCAGTCCAAATAGCCTTAGTCCTAATGGGCCCCAGTCCAAACAGCCTTAGTCCTAATGGACCCCAGTCCAAACAGCCTTAGCCCTAATGGGCCTCAGTCCAAACAGCCCTTGTCGTAATGGGCCCCAGTCCAAACAGCCTTAGTCCTAATGGGCCCCAATCCAAATAGCCTTAGTCCTAATGGACCCCAGTCCTAACAGCCTTAGTCCTAATGGGCCCCAGTCCTAACAGCCTTAGTCCTAATGGGCCCGTCTCAACACACACCAATCCTGAAGGACCGCTAACTCAATGACCCTTATCCCTAATAGACCCTTATCCTGAATGGGGTCCAACTTGATAGACCTCAATTCAAATGTGCCCGACACCCTAATTAACCGCATTCCACCCTTGCCCTAATTCCGTTTCGTAATTAGTAGATTAAATTAGGTCAACATTCGGATACTCATCTGACCTACTAACACGTGGGAAACTCTACGGTAATACCCACCCACGTTTCAGTAACATCACTATAACACTACACTAGAAACAAATTGTACACTATAACACTATACACTGCACACTATACACTATAACAAACATCAGAGTCCCGCAATATAAACGAAGAATGGAAGAAAACGGAGACGAGTGAATAAATGGGTGGGTGAGTGGTAAATGCTCCATACTGGCTCCCCATGTACCAGGGTTCGAGAATCCCTCAAGAGGTGTATTGTGGCCACGTGAGTGTCATGTGTACAGATTTCCCGCTTGTGAAATTGCCTCAATCGTAAAATGGGCTCCAAACTTTACCTAATCTAACCAAACCCAATGTAAAATAAATTAATCTAACCCAACCTATCCTGCTCTGCCTCAACCTAACCTGGGTAGGATAGGATAGGGTTGGGACACACACACACACACACACACACACACACACACACACACACACACACACACACAGTCTGTCTTTGTTATGGTGTTATTATTTATTTGTGGTGTATGTGGAAGACGTCATCATCACTATAAGTCACTATAGTTCACTGTATCTCACTACACATAGGTCCAAATACTTACATGTCTATTAAAATTGGGGCGTAGATTTGATGGGTCTTAGTCCTAGTGGGACCCAGTACAAGTAGGCTAAGTCTCAATGGGCCCCAATCCAAATAGCCTTAGTCCTAATGGGCCCCAGTCCAAATAGCCTTTGTTCTAATGGGCCCCAATCCAAATAGCCTTAGTCCTAATGGGCCCCACTCCAAATAGCCTTAGTCCTAATGGGCCCCAGTCCAAACAGCCTTTGTCCTAATGGGCCCCAATCCAAATAGCCTTAGTCCTAATGGGCCCCAGTCCAAACAGCCTTTGTCCTAATGGGCCCCAATCCAAATAGCCTTTGTCCTAATGGGCCACAGTCCAAATAGCCTTTGTCCTAATGGGCCCCAATCCAAATAGCCTTAGTCCTAATGGGCCCCAGTCCAAATAGCCTTAGTCCTAATGGGCCCCAGTCCAAACAGCCTTAGTCCTAATGGACCCCAGTCCAAACAGCCTTAGCCCTAATGGGCCTCAGTCCAAACAGCCCTTGTCGTAATGGGCCCCAGTCCAAACAGCCTTAGTCCTAATGGGCCCCAATCCAAATAGCCTTAGTCCTAATGGACCCCAGTCCTAACAGCGTTAGTCCTAATGGGCCCCAGTCCAAACAGCCTTAATCCTAATGGGCCCGTCTCAACACACACCAATCCTGAAGGACCGCTAACTCAATGACCCTTATCCCTAATAGACCCTTATCCTGAATGGGGTCCAACTTGATAGACCTCAATTCAAATGTGCCCGACACCCTAATTAACCGCATTCCACCCTTGCCCTAATTCCGTTACGTAATTAGTAGATTAAATTAGGTCAACATTCGGATACTCATCTGACCTACTAACACGTAGGAAACTCTACGGTAATACCCACCCACGTTTCAGTAACATCACTATAACACTACACTAGAAACAAATTGTACACTATAACACTATACACTGCACACTATACACTATAACAAACATCAGAGTCCCGCAATATAAACGAAGAATGGAAGAAAACGGAGACGAGTGAATACATGGGTGGGTGAGTGGTAAATGCTCCATACTTGCTCCCCATGTACCAGGGTTCGAGAATCCCTCAAGAGGTGTATTGTGGCCACGTGAGTGTCATGTGTACAGATTTCCAGTTTGTGAAATTGCCTCAATCGTAAAATGGGCTCCAAACCTTACCTAATCTAACCAAACCCAATGTAAAATAAATTAATCTAACCCAACCTATCCTGCTCTGCCTCAACCAAACCTGGGTAGGATAGGATAGGGTTGGGACACACACACACACACACACACACACACACACACACACACACACACAGTCTGTCTTTGTTATGGTGTTATTATTTATTTGTGGTGTATGTGGAAGACGTCATCATCACTATAAGTCACTATAGTTCACTGTATCTCACTACACATAGGTCCAAATACTTACATATCTATTAAAATTGGGGCGTAGATTTGATGGGTCTTAGCCCTAGTGGGACCCAGTACGAGTAGGCTAAGTCTCAATGGGCCCCAATCCAAATGGCCTTAGTCCTAATGGGCCCCAGTTCAAATAGCCTTTGTCCTAATGGGCCCCAGTCCTAACAGCCTTAGTCCTAATGGGCCCCAGTCCTAATAGCCTTAGACCTAATAGGCCCCAGTTCAAATAGCCTTAGTCCTAATGGGCCCCAGTCCTAACAGCGTTAGTCCTAATGGGCCCCAGTCCAAACAGCCTTAATCCTAATGGGCCCGTCTCAACACACACCAATCCTGAAGGACCGCTAACTCAATGACCCTTATCCCTAATAGACCCTTATCCTGAATGGGGTCCAACTTGATAGACCTCAATTCAAATGTGCCCGACACCCTAATTAACCACATTCCACCCTTGCCCTAATTCCGTTACGTAATTAGTAGATTAAATTAGGTCAACATTCGGATACTCATCTGACCTACTAACACGTAGGAAACTCTACGGTAATACCCACCCACGTTTCAGTAACATCACTATAACACTACACTAGAAACAAATTGTACACTATAACACTATACACTGCACACTATACACTATAACAAACATCAGAGTCCCGCAATATAAACGAAGAATGGAAGAAAACGGAGACGAGTGAATAAATGGGTGGGTGAGTGGTAAATGCTCCATACTTGCTCCCCATGTACCAGGGTTCGAGAATCCCTCAAGAGGTGTATTGTGGCCACGTGAGTGTCATGTGTACAGATTTCCCGTTTGTGAAATTGCCTCAATCGTAAAATGGGCTCCAAACCTTACCTAATCTAACCAAACCCAATGAAAAATATATTAATCTAACCCAACCTATCCTGCTCTGCCTCAACCTAACCTGGGTAGGATAGGATAGGGTTGGGACCCCCCCCCCCCACACACACACACAGTCTGTCTTTGTTATGGTGTTGTTATTTATTTGTGGTGTATGTGGAAGACGTCATCATCACTATAAGTCACTATAGTTCACTGTATCTCACTACACATAGGTCCAAATACTTACATGTCTATTAAAATTGGGGCGTAGATTTGATGGGTCTTAGTCCTAGTGGGACCCAGTACAAGTAGGCTACGTCTAAATGGACCCCAATCCATGTAGCCTTAGTCCTAATGGGCCCCAGTCCAAATAGCCTTTGTCCTAATGGGCACCAATCCAAATAGCCGTAGACCTAATGGGCCCCAGTCCAAACAGCCTTTGTCCTAATGGGCCCCAATCCAAATAGCCTTCGTCCTAATGGGCTCCAGTCCAAATAGCCTTTGTCCTAATGGGCCCCAATCCAAATAGCCTTAGTCCTAATGGGCCCCAGTCCAAACAGCCTTAGTCCTAATGGACCCCAGTCCAAACAGCCTTAGTCCTAATGGGCCCCAGTCCAAACAGCCTTAGTCCTAATGGGCCCCAGTCCAAACAGCCTTAGTCCTAATGGGCCCCAATCCATATAGCCTTAGTCCTAATGGGCCCCAGTCCTAACAGCCTTAGTTCTAATGGGCCCCAGTCCAAACAGCCTTAGTCCTAATGGGCCCCAGTATCATCACACACCAATCCTGAAGGACCGCTAACTCAATGACCCTTATCTCTAATAGACCATTATCCTGAATGGGGTCCAACTTGATAGACCCCAATTCAAATGTGCCCGACACCCTAATTAACCGCATTCCACCCTTGCCCTAATTCCGTTACGTAATTAGTAGATTAAATTAGGTCAACATTCGGATACTCATCTGACCTTCTAACACGTGGGAAACTCTACGGTAATACCCACCCACGTTTCAGTAACATCACTATAACACTACACTAGAAACAAATTGTACACTATAACACTATACACTGCACACTATACACTATAACAAACATCAGAGTCCCGCAATATAAACGAAGAATGGAAGAAAACGGAGACGAGTGAATAAATGGGTGGGTGAGTGGTAAATGCTCCATACTTGCTCCCCATGTACCAGGGTTCGAGAATCCCTCAAGAGGTGTATTGTGGCCACGTGAGTGTCATGTGTACAGATTTCCCGCTTGTGAAATTGCCTCAATCGTAAAATGGGCTCCAAACCTTACCTAATCTAACCAAACCCAATGTAAAATAAATTAATCTAACCCAACCTATCCTGCTCTGCCTCAACCTAACCTGGGTAGGATAGGATAGGGTTGGGACACACACACACACACACACACACACACACACACACACACACACACACAGTCTGTCTTTGTTATGGTGTTATTATTTATTTGTGGTGTATGTGGAAGACGTCATCATCACTATAAGTCACTATAGTTCACTGTATCTCACTACACATAGGTCCAAATACTTACATGTCTATTAAAATTGGGGCGTAGATTTGATGGGTCTTAGTCCTAGTGGGACCCAGTACAAGTAGACTACGTCTCAATGGGCCCCAATCCAAGTAGCCTTAGTCCTAATGGGCCCCAGTCCAAATAGCCTTTGTCCTAATGGGCCCCAATCCAAATAGCCTTAGTCCTAATGGGCCCCAGTCCAAACAGCCTTTGTCCTAATGGGCCCCAATCCAAATAGCCTTAGTCCTAATGGGCCCCAGTCCAAACAGCCTTTGTCCTAATGGGCCCCAATCCAAATAGCCTTAGTCCTAATGGGCCCCAGTCCAAACAGCCTTTGTCCTAATGGGCCCCAATCCAAATAGCCTTTGTCCTAATGGGCCACAGTCCAAATAGCCTTTGTCCTAATGGGCCCCAATCCAAATAGCCTTAGTCCTAATGGGCCCCAGTCCAAATAGCCTTAGTCCTAATGGGCCCCAGTCCAAACAGCCTTAGTCCTAATGGACCCCAGTCCAAACAGCCTTAGCCCTAATGGGCCTCAGTCCAAACAGCCCTTGTCGTAATGGGCCCCAGTCCAAACAGCCTTAGTCCTAATGGGCCCCAATCCAAATAGCCTTAGTCCTAATGGACCCCAGTCCTAACAGCCTTAGTCCTAATGGGCCCCAGTCCTAACAGCCTTAGTCCTAATGGGCCCGTCTCAACACACACCAATCCTGAAGGACCGCTAACTCAATGACCCTTATCCCTAATAGACCCTTATCCTGAATGGGGTCCAACTTGATAGACCTCAATTCAAATGTGCCCGACACCCTAATTAACCGCATTCCACCCTTGCCCTAATTCCGTTTCGTAATTAGTAGATTAAATTAGGTCAACATTCGGATACTCATCTGACCTACTAACACGTGGGAAACTCTACGGTAATACCCACCCACGTTTCAGTAACATCACTATAACACTACACTAGAAACAAATTGTACACTATAACACTATACACTGCACACTATACACTATAACAAACATCAGAGTCCCGCAATATAAACGAAGAATGGAAGAAAACGGAGACGAGTGAATAAATGGGTGGGTGAGTGGTAAATGCTCCATACTGGCTCCCCATGTACCAGGGTTCGAGAATCCCTCAAGAGGTGTATTGTGGCCACGTGAGTGTCATGTGTACAGATTTCCCGCTTGTGAAATTGCCTCAATCGTAAAATGGGCTCCAAACTTTACCTAATCTAACCAAACCCAATGTAAAATAAATTAATCTAACCCAACCTATCCTGCTCTGCCTCAACCTAACCTGGGTAGGATAGGATAGGGTTGGGACACACACACACACACACACACACACACACACACACACACACACACACACACAGTCTGTCTTTGTTATGGTGTTATTATTTATTTGTGGTGTATGTGGAAGACGTCATCATCACTATAAGTCACTATAGTTCACTGTATCTCACTACACATAGGTCCAAATACTTACATGTCTATTAAAATTGGGGCGTAGATTTGATGGGTCTTAGTCCTAGTGGGACCCAGTACAAGTAGGCTAAGTCTCAATGGGCCCCAATCCAAATAGCCTTAGTCCTAATGGGCCCCAGTCCAAATAGCCTTTGTTCTAATGGGCCCCAATCCAAATAGCCTTAGTCCTAATGGGCCCCACTCCAAATAGCCTTAGTCCTAATGGGCCCCAGTCCAAACAGCCTTTGTCCTAATGGGCCCCAATCCAAATAGCCTTAGTCCTAATGGGCCCCAGTCCAAACAGCCTTTGTCCTAATGGGCCCCAATCCAAATAGCCTTTGTCCTAATGGGCCACAGTCCAAATAGCCTTTGTCCTAATGGGCCCCAATCCAAATAGCCTTAGTCCTAATGGGCCCCAGTCCAAATAGCCTTAGTCCTAATGGGCCCCAGTCCAAACAGCCTTAGTCCTAATGGACCCCAGTCCAAACAGCCTTAGCCCTAATGGGCCTCAGTCCAAACAGCCCTTGTCGTAATGGGCCCCAGTCCAAACAGCCTTAGTCCTAATGGGCCCCAATCCAAATAGCCTTAGTCCTAATGGACCCCAGTCCTAACAGCCTTAGTCCTAATGGGCCCCAGTCCTAACAGCCTTAGTCCTAATGGGCCCGTCTCAACACACACCAATCCTGAAGGACCGCTAACTCAATGACCCTTATCCCTAATAGACCCTTATCCTGAATGGGGTCCAACTTGATAGACCTCAATTCAAATGTGCCCGACACCCTAATTAACCGCATTCCACCCTTGCCCTAATTCCGTTTCGTAATTAGTAGATTAAATTAGGTCAACATTCGGATACTCATCTGACCTACTAACACGTGGGAAACTCTACGGTAATACCCACCCACGTTTCAGTAACATCACTATAACACTACACTAGAAACAAATTGTACACTATAACACTATACACTGCACACTATACACTATAACAAACATCAGAGTCCCGCAATATAAACGAAGAATGGAAGAAAACGGAGACGAGTGAATAAATGGGTGGGTGAGTGGTAAATGCTCCATACTTGCTCCCCATGTACCAGGGTTCGAGAATCCCTCAAGAGGTGTATTGTGGCCACGTGAGTGTCATGTGTACAGATTTCCCGTTTGTGAAATTGCCTTAATCGTAAAATGGGCTCCAAGCCTTACCTAATCTAACCAAACCCAATGCAAAATAATCTAACCCAACCTATCCTGCTCTGCCTCAACCTAACCTGGGTAGGATAGGATTGGGACACACACACACACACACACACACACACACACACACACACACACACACACACACATCAAACGCTTCTATAGTTCACACAATTAATTACTTTCGTCAACCTGTTGGTAAGTTCCAGTATCACTTAAGCCACACATTGCCATCACAAAAATCTAATTAATATTTATATAAATTACCATAATTTCCCAATGGCGCGCGACCTTTGTAGTTTTTTGTAAGTGTGGTAGTAGAGTTTGGTGTCGCATATATTGTTTAGTTTTAGTGATGATAGCCTTAGGTGATTTATTGTGGTATTATTATTATTATTATTATTATTATTATTATTATTATTATTATTATTATTATCATTATTATTATTATTATTATTATTATTATTATTATTATTATTATTATTATTATTATTATTATTATCATTATTATTATTATTATTATTATTATTATCATTATCATTATCACAAATACTAACAAAAAAAACACCAGTAATATGAAAAAGTTAACCAATTACTTAACAAAAATATTTAACTTTACAAGCAGACCACACTAAAGTACTCATAAAGTGAGACTGTACTACTCATAATGTAATACTCACAATGTAATACTCATAATGTAATACTCATAATGTAATACTCACAATGTAATACTCACAATGTAATACTCATAATGTAATACTCACAATGTAATACTCATAATGTAATACTCATAATGTAATACTCACAATGTAATACTCACAATGTAATACTCATAATGTAATACTCACAATGTAATACTCACAATGTAATACTCACAATGTAATACTCATAATGTAATACTCACAATGTACTACTCATAATGTAATACTCATAATGTAATACTCACAATGTAATACTCATAATGTAATACTCACAATGTAATACTCACAATGTAATACTCATAATGTAATACTCATAATGTAATACTCACAATGTGGTACTGTAATATTCACTAAAAATTCCTCGAATAATTCAGAGGGTAATGAGGCAGAGGCCATTATGAGACTCACAACATTACAACAATTTGCGGGAGAGAACAAGTCACTTCATATTTCTACACTGTTCAACGTTTGGTGTTGTTCAGTGTATAGTGGAGGCAGGCGAGTACACTGACGCCTGGTAAATGGTGTGTGTGTGTGTGTGTGTGTGTGTGTGTGTGTGTGTGTGTGTGTGTGTGTGTGTGTGTGTGTGTGTGTGTGTGTGTGAAGGTTCAACACTACACTAAAACCTGAAAATAAGGAATGAAATTGCATCATGGTGACTCAACTAACACTTAACGATTTTAACCACCAGAGAGAGAGAGAGAGAGAGAGAGAGAGAGAGAGAGAGAGAGAGAGAGAGAGAGAGAGAGAGAGAGAGAGAGAGAGAGAGAGAGAGAGACTCCCCCTTCCCAACAAGGACAATACCAAGAAAAAGAACAAGAACATAACATGTCCTATTCAAGAAAAAGAAGAACAAAACATATACCATCGTGTCGTGTGTCAGGTGTCAAACATTAAATACAAAAAAACAAACACTTTTTACCAACATTTACGACAGGTGAACTCTTAACAACACTACAGCCTCAAACAGCCCCATCAAAAGATAACAAACATAACCATTTTTTAACTCCCTTCACGTATCAACCTTCAGTATTCATTACCTATAAAAAAAAAAAGAATTTCCAAACTCCTTTATAAATTTTACAAACTTTTCCAATTAAGATCCAACCCAATGAAGAATACATAACGACCAGCCGATGTATAGATGAAAACAATATTAGTTTAGTTATACGAATTTTCTCTCTCTTTTGGGGGGATGATGGGAGGGGAGGAATGGGAAAGGGGAAGGAATGGGAGGGGAGGAATGGGAAATGGGAAAGGGATGAGTGGGGAGGGGTAATGGATGAGAAGGGAAAGGAGCAGGGATGGGAGGGGAGAGAAAGGGAGAAAGGAAGGGAGGGGAGGAATGGGAAAGGACGGGAATTTAATAAAAATAACTAACAGGTCTTTCACACATTCATTAAATTATCATACAACCTTACAAGGAGCTACGTTACCATCAGCCAATATAAAAAAAATATTATCCAAAAACAATATCAATTTTTTTGTGAACTTGACCGAGCTGAAGGTCAACTATTGTGAAAAATAAAGACTAAATATAAAGCTGTGAGTTTTAGGGCCTATTAACCTGTATAGTTTTACCTGGACACGAGTCTTTGCTGAGGTAACACATGAAGATTAGACACCCCTTATTAATTCATCTGATTATACACACTAATCTACTCCAGTCTAATCTAAAAGAACCTAATCTAATCTAACTTACTCTAATCCGACTTAACCTAACCCAATCTTACCCCACCAGGCGGCGCTAGGGTGTCTAATCTTCACGTGATCCATTGATGGTGTAGGGGTCAAAGGTCTGAGAGAGAGAGAGAGAGAGAGAGAGAGAGAGAGAGAGAGAGAGAGAGAGAGAGAGCATACAGTAGACGAGTAAAGCTTCCCTTTCCACCTTCCTGCCAGTATGATAATAATTACCTTAAACTTACACAGTAAAACGGGACTTCTCTCTTGTTGCAGCCTCACCATCGTGCATTAACCATTCTGCAACATTGCAAGAGTAAAACACTCTCCCTGCAACATTCAATTTAACGAAGAGAATTCCCATGTCACCTTGCAACGGGTTTCTCTTGTTCGATAACTCAAATATTTCAAACACGTGTGTATGTCAGTTTGCCCTGAAGTCATGTACAAAAAACAGTGGAAAAATTAACACGGTATTAGGGGTGAGACGCGTATTTCCGTTTACACTAATATATTATGCATGGGTTAACTCCCTCACCTCCGACCTATGTTCAAGTTGATTCCGTTGCTGGGTGGCTTAAATATTAACGTGGGCTAAAATATATATACAAAGAAATGCATATACAAACTAGCTGTTCTTTGGTAACGTTAGCTAGTGTTAAAATATATATGTAAATGTATATAGACCATTCTCTCTCCACTTAATATATTATAAGTGTATATAAACCCTAAGCTCACTCAAAACGCTAAGTAAAATGTATACAAACTAAGCCCTCACATCAACTTAACTACTTAAATATGTATAAAAGTGTATTACGGGCCAGATTCACATTATATTATACCTAGCATCATAGTGACGTCATGGAGGCTATACCAACACCTAAGACTGAAGACAATAACAAGAATTGTTTATAGAGTCTCTGCTCAGCATCACCACACAATACATCCCTCATGAACAAGACATTATCAGTCAGATCAGGAAGGTTATGTATTAAGGTAACTCATGTAGCCCACAATAGTCTGGTCCCCACATTATCTCGTTACTTTGGCCGTTCATCTGAGGTTTAGAACATATATCTGTAGTTAATGACTCTTAGCTGTTCTGTAGAAGAATGTATCAGCCGCTAGAGTCGAGATTTGGCCTTTTTTTATAGCCGGGTTCCAATAATCCCGCCGAAAGGAGATTTATCGAAGGCAGCGATAAGACGGAAAGATTGCGAACCAACAACCGGAACCAGAGTGATTTATGATGAGGAAATCCCTTTAAGATTTTCCCATTCATTTTATTTATTTTTTTAGTCACAGTGAAGGGGAAACTAACGCCTTCATTTCCATGTCCTGGGAACTTTGTTGTGTGTATGTGAGTCCGATATGCTAATGGCTGCAACACAGTGGAAGCTGACCAGTAACACCCGGCGGATTCACATTACCACACACTCTCACTGCGGACACGAGGAGCACTGAAGGTGTGTGTGTGTGTGTGTGTGTGTGTGTGTGTGTGTGTGTGTGTGTGTTTATATCTTTACCTTGGATCTTCCCAATACATCAATCCTTCACTTCAACAACATCTAAATATAGTTACTTCTCAATGAAACTAAACTTCCCATCAACTTAATCCATACCCAAGAGACCAGGCTCTTTATACTCCTGACAGATGCTTCTTATCATATACCCGTTATATACGAACATAAGATATCCATCACTATATCCTGCGGTCACCAACACATGGACCTCCTACCGTGAAGGATTCGTTAACTCCACAGGAAAACCATCAAGGGATAAAGTTAATCCAGAGTCCTTGAAAAAGTTAACTGAAACTATAGTATTGTGTGTGACAGTGACGGGTGTATTCATAGTGTGTTTCCCCCCTGGATGCACGAATTTCCCGAGTCAATCATGTTTAGATATTGAATTACCTCAGTTGTACTATATTAATGATAATATAAATGATGATGATAATAATATAATATGTTTGTTCGTCATTTTTCGCCAGAAACAAAGATGGCAGGGAAGAATTCACTGGACGTGTTATAGTTTAAACCATCACCCTCAAAGATTTAAACCATCGTCCTCATAAGGTTATAGCTTAAACCATCATTCTCAAAGGGTTAAAACTAAAACACTATGACCCGACACACATTCACTCAAGACGATCTCCTGCCTCCCGACGCTTCACTCGTAGTTGATGTTATTGTCATGCAAGACTTACACCCGCTTCAAGTTCCAGCACTACGGCAACTATGTGACTCCCAACTCCAACCAAACTCATCCTAACACAAGAACCAGTGTACACCCCATCCTAAGACAAGAACCAGTGTACACCCCATCCTAAGACAAGAACCAGTGTACACCCCATCCTAAGACAAGAACCAGTGTACACTCCATCCTAACACAAGAACCAGTGTACACCCCATCCTAAGACAAGAACCAGTGTACACCCCATCCTAACACAAGAACCAGTGTACACCCCATCCTAACACAAGAACCAGTGTACACCCCATCCTAAGACAAGAACCAGTGTACACCCCATCCTAAGACAAGAACCAGTGTACACCCCATCCTAAGACAAGAACCAGTGTACACCCCATCCTAAGACAAGAACCAGTGTACACCCCATCCTAACACAAGAACCAGTGTACACCCCATCCTAACACAAGAACCAATGTACACCTCATCCTAACACAAGAACCAGTGTACACCCCATCCTAACACAAGAACCAGTGTACACCCCATCCTAACACAAGAACCAGTGTACACCCCATCCTAAGACAAGAACCAGTGTACACCCCATCCTAACACAAGAACCAGTGTACACCCCATCCTAACACAAGAACCAGTGTACACCCCATCCTAAGACAAGAACCAGTGTACACCCCATCCTAAGACAAGAACCAGTGTACACCCCATCCTAACACAAGAACCAGTGTACACCCCATCCTAAGACAAGAACCAGTGTACACCCCATCCTAACACAAGAACCAGTGTACACCCCATCCTAACACAAGAACCAGTGTACACCCCATCCTAACACAAGAACCAGTGTACACCTCATCCTAACACAAGAACCAGTGTACACCTCATCCTAACACAAGAACCAGTGTACACCCCATCCTAACACAAGAACCAGTGTACACCCCATCCTAACACAAGAACCAGTGTACACCCCATCCTAACACAAGAACCAGTGTACACCCCATCCTAACACAAGAACCAGTGTACACCTCATCCTAACACAAGAACCAGTGTACACCTCATCCTAAGACAAGAACCAGTGTACACCCCATCCTAAGACAAGAACCAGTGTACACTCCATCCTAACACAAGAACCAGTGTACACCCCATCCTAACACAAGAACCAGTGTACACCCCATCCTAAGACAAGAACCAGTGTACACCCCATCCTAAGACAAGAACCAGTGTACACCCCATCCTAACACAAGAACCAGTGTACACCCCATCCTAACACAAGAACCAGTGTACACCCCATCCTAAGACAAGAACCAGTGTACACCCCATCCTAAGACAAGAACCAGTGTACACTCCATCCTAAGACAAGAACCAGTGTACACCCCATCCTAAGACAAGAACCAGTGTACACTCCATCCTAACACAAGAACCAATGTACACCTCATCCTAACACAAGAACCAGTGAACACCCCATCCTAAGACAAGAACCAGTGTACACCCCATCCTAAGACAAGAACCAGTGTACACCCCATCCTAAGACAAGAACCAGTGTACACCCCATCCTAACACAAGAACCAGTGTACACCCCATCCTAAGACAAGAACCAGTGTACACCCCATCCTAAGACAAGAACCAGTGTACACCCCATCCTAAGACAAGAACCAGTGTACACCCCATCCTAACACAAGAACCAGTGTACACCCCATCCTAAGACAAGAACCAGTGTACACCCCATCCTAAGACACGAACCAGTGTACACCCCATCCTAAGACAAGAACCAGTGTACACCCCATCCTAAGACAAGAACCAGTGTACACCCCATCCTAAGACAAGAACCAGTGTACACCCCATCTTAACACAAGAACCAGTGTACACCCCATCCTAAGACAAGAACCAGTGTACACCTCATCCTAACACAAGAACCAGTGTACACCCCATCCTAAGACAAGAACCAGTGTACACCCCATCCTAACACAAGAACCAGTGTACACCCCATCCTAAGACAAGAACCAGTGTACACCCCATCCTAAGACAAGAACCAATGTACACCCCATCCTAAGACAAGAACCAGTGTACACCCCATCCTAAGACAAGAACCAGTGTACACCTCATCCTAAGACACCCTACCACGAGAGCCAGTCTGCTGCGAACTTAAAATCCCCAATGAGTTCACCCTATCGTAACTTAAGCTTATCGTATATCTATTGCGGCCGGACCGGACTCAGATTCACAACCGGATTCAAAGGTTCTACATATATAATACAATAATGAAATAAACAATCATGTGTAGATATTTTCTTCATTGTCTTATCACTTTCTTCTTGCTTTTACACAGATATTATCCTTTTTTTCTATTTCCTCTTTATTTAAGGTTTCTCTACACCATTTAAACCACCACAGTCGAAACTAAAACAATGGTAAAGACTATAGCCAGCCAACGTGTCAGGTATTCAATATAAAACAATGGTACGTGTCAGGTATTCAATATAAAACAATGGTAAAGACTATAGCCAGGTATTCAATATAAAACAGTGGTAAAAAAACTAAATTGTTGCCACTGGGATATAAGGCGATTTACCTTGGATTAAATTATTTATAAAAGTTGTATTAATAATGCGGTTCATGTAGCGTACTCAACAACAGATCAGGGCGCACAAGGGAAGGCTGTGGATAAACTGTATGTATGTATGTATGTATGTATGTATGTATGTATGTATGTATGTATGTGTAAGTATGTATGTATGTGTATGTATGTATGTATGTATGTATGTTGAACTGAACAAAAAATGAAGGAATGAAAACATCTCTTGACCCTGAGAAAACAGACTTAGAATAAATGAATTTGGACTTCAGGTAATGAGCGTTTGTTTACACACGAACGAATTAATTTAGAAAGGGGTACACTCTCTCTCTCTCTCTCTCTCTCTCTCTCTCTCTCTCTCTCTCTCTCTCTCTCTCTCTCTCTCTCTCTCTAAGACTCGGCTCCCCTTCCACCCACTACAACTGATCGGTGACATTTAATCGCTACACAATAACTCACTGCTGGACAAGACCTGAACTTCACTTACACAATTACAGTGACAACTTGTGACAGGAAAAAAGTCCAGTCAGGCAGCCAAACAGACAGTAGGGCAGACAGGCAGTAAGTTAAAGATGCAAAAAGACAGATAGTTACACCCAGACAGTGAAGAAAGAAAGAAAGAAAGAAAGAAAGAAAGAAAGAGAGAAAGAAAGAAAGAGAGAAAGAAAGAAAGAAAGCAAGTAAGGACAGTCCCTAATACAGAAAAAGACAGAACGACAGATAGACAGACAGCCAGACAGTGAAGAAAGACACTGATCCCTAAGCAACCAAAACAGCATCACAAAAGCTGTCACTGGACAAGAATATCCCCTTCAGGAGCATCAACGAAAAATTGTGAAGAGGAGGAACGTTGATGCGAGAAGTTTACCAAGTTTGAGTTTCATCTGAGCAAAATACGAGTAAAAAAAGTTATCGTAGTTGTGTTAGTTGTTGAGTCATGTATGTATTACCCTGGCACTTAATATGGCACTCATTCTTGCACTTAGTAAGGTAGTCACTCTGGCACTTAGCATGGCATTCATTCTGGCAATTAGTATGGCACTCATTTTGGCACTTAGTATGGTACTCATTCTGGCACTTAGTATGGTAGTCACTCTGGCACTTAGTATGGCACTCATTCTGGCACTTGTGTTCCTGATATCTGAAACGGTGAATTTACACAGTATTACGCGTCTAAAACTGTCATCTAATAAAACAAAATAATCTTACTAGTGTACTTACTTTACGTGTGACGGAGACATCGGGTCCTCTTCAGCAGTCACTGGGCCAGATGTCTTGTCACTAAAACTTTTCTTTATAATCACTGTTTTAAGTCTGTTATCACTATCATCACTGTAAAACTTTTCTTTATAATCACTGTTTTAAGTCTGTTATCACTATCATCACTGTAAAACTTTTCTTTATAATCACTGTTTTAAGTCTGTTATCACTATCATCACTGTAAAACTTTTCTTTATAATCACTGTTTTAAGTCTGTTATCACTATCATCACTGTAAAACTTTTCTTTATAATCACTGTTTTAAGTCTGTTATCACTATCATCACTGTAAAACTTTTCTTTATAATCACTGTTTTAAGTCTGTTATCACTATCATCACTGTAAAACTTTTCTTTATAATCACTGTTTTAAGTCTGTTATCACTATCATCACTGTAAAACTTTTCTTTATAATCACTGTTTTAAGTCTGTTATCACTATCATCACTGTAAAACTTTTCTTTATAATCACTGTTTTAAGTCTGTTATCACTATCATCACTGTAAAACTTTTCTTTATAATCACTGTTTTAAGTCTGTTATCACTATTATCACTGTAAAACTTTTCTTGTTCTCACTTTGTCAACATCACTTAGTAACTTGAAACAATGTACTTTTTCTCAACCTGAAAGAGAGCACAGAACATCCATAGGAAATATTGTGTTAATACAGTACTACTTTGACCTATACAACTAACAAGGCTGGGTATACTGGTGTTAATATAATACTAATATACACTAAACAAGCCTTGGTTTAATAGTTAGTTCTAACCTAAACCTAGTCAATTAACACGTCTTTGTTTGTCTCAGCACCTGACATTACCACCGCAAGGTTTCCAGTACTGTCGGGTCAGCACTGTTAGTAGCATGCAAAAAAAATAAATTAAAATAAATATGTACTCCCGGACAAACGAAGACTCGGAGGTCCATATAACTCACTAATGTAGCAATGGACCTCAATTTATTTATCTATTTCTATAAATTTATGTAAAACTGTATTTACTTTACAATTTATTTACTCTATTCATGTATTCATCCTTAAAGAGAAGCAGATATAAATTTTGACATTTCCACCACAACACAAAATTGAGGGAAATATTATACCAATTTAAAATTTAACTCTTGAAAGTAATAATAATTTTGAATATGCAGATTTAAAAACTGCGGCCAATCGAAAGTGTAAAAAACATCCTAAGACTGAGATAAAAGACTATAAAACAAGTCTCAGTATGGGTACTTACCAACACAGCTGCCGCCAGTCCTCAGGTGTTTGGGTTGTTTTCAGTCTTTCAGTTTCAGTCTTTCAGTTTCTCATATTATTATCAGGCTTTTCAGTTATATTATTGCCAGTTTTTTATTACTTTCAGTCTTTTTACATATATTTTTGTCAGTCTTTTAACTTTCAGTCTTTACGTCCTTATATATTCAGTCTTTTCACTTTATATATTGTTTTTAGTCTTTTCAATTTATCTTTCACTTATATTATTGCCAGCCTTTTCACTTTCAGTCTTTAGTTCCCAATATTTCCGTCTTTTTCACATATTATCAGGCTTTTCCCTTTCAGTCATCAGTGATCACCTCTTCACTCTTATCAGCACTTGTGAGACTGAAGTTTAATCCTGTAAAAAAAATATAGATACAAGTTTTAAATGGGTTAATAGTCTCATAAAATAAAACACATGAACATGAACGAAAAACAACTAAACATGCCAGCATAGTTCTTTCAGTATCGACATAATCAATGAGAAATATTGACTAAAATACAATAATTATTTAAGCATTTTTTGTTTTACGTTCATAGTAAAAGCCAGATAATGAGAGAGAGAGAGAGAGAGAGAGAGAGAGAGAGAGAGAGAGAGAGAGAGAGAGAGAGAGAGAGAGAGAGAGAGAGACCTGTCAACCTACACCATATTCAAATCAAATCTCAAGGGTCTGTTTATTTTTGTGTGTTGAAAGACCAAGTCCATCATTTCACTCGTAACCAAACACAGTAGCCTCCTCGTGACCTTGTTTACACACTGAGTCACGGCGGGGAAACCAAACCTAACCTAACCAAACCTTGGAATTCTAATGGAAGAAATTCAGGGTAAATTTACTGATATTTTGAGAAAGAATTGTGCTTCGTATTTAAAACTGTTAAGTAAGTTTTAAAGCAGGATTAAAACTTCAGATAAAGTGACGTTTTGATTCATCTTGTTTCCACTTATTTTTATTATTTTTTAACTTTATACTTTATACAGCTCTCTCTCTCTCTCTCTCTCTCTCTCTCTCTCTCTCTCTCTCTCTCTCTCTCTCCTTTATTTACCTTACCCCTCACAGACAAAGGCTGGAAAAAGCAGACGGAGAGAAAACAGACAGAAAGACAGACATAGACAGACATACAGACAGAAAAGCGGAAGATAAACTTTCCTCAACATGTCAACATCATGCCAGGGCGTAATTTTAAAAGCAAACATTTACTGGTGTTATTTTTTTAGGCAGAATATTTCATTCGCCTCCGCTTGACATTTTTTATTCCCAAAATAGTTTTCAGATAATTTCAAAATGTCGTTTTCTTAGTTATGTTTCAATTGAATTTTGGGCCGTGTTTAATATAATTTACATACATACATACATACATACATACATACCTACATAAATACATACATACATACATATTTATTTATTATCATCAACAAATCACTAAAACTCAATATATTTTCAAAACAGACATTACTTTTTCGTTTAATTCAATTTTAATTTATTCACGTACTAATTTTTTTTCTGACAGCTAAAAAAAATTCAAATTTCTAATATACTAATTTATAATATATCATAAAACCTTAATGATGTAGTTATGTTATATTGGTGTATTTTTCATGTAACTATTGGGAGAGAGAGAGAGAGAGAGAGAGAGAGAGAGAGAGAGAGAGAGAGAGAGAGAGAGAGAGAGAGAGAGAGAGAGAGCTAACATAATAAATCAAGCCCCAGGCGTCTTCCTTTATCAAATATTCCTCCTTCCATCTTCCTATTCCTCTCC
>CAUDMG010004131.1:2135000-2145000 GCA_958450375.1 Homarus gammarus | reverse complement strand
CATCCCTGGTGACTTAACAGCTTAGGTCATGATTACGTGATAAAACAAACAAACAAATAAATAAAAAAAATACCCAAATTTCCATACACAAAATAAAATACTGTACATAAATTATCAATATCAAGATAATTTCCTCCTACATAACTGAATATTTTAGAACAATAAAGTAACATTCACAATACTTCGGCGCCTATAAACAAATACGACTCTGGCTAGTTTGTGTAACATGTTATACAAACAGTGGAGCTGCCAGTCCTTCCAGCACTCAACTGCCAGACAACAGACCCACACACAGCCGGTCCCGGTGTTTATGTTGGTTCAGCTGTGACACTACTGAACCTTTTCCTGGCATCTCTTCCTTCTTTTAACCTCTCTCTCTCTCTATCTCACTTTCTCTCTCTCACACACAACCCAGCAATAAACTGGTACTCGCAGACGTAAATACCCTCTCTCTCACTCACTCACTTTGTCTCTCTCCCTCTCTTGCCCTCTTTTCTCTCTCTCTCTCTCTCTAACTTTCTATCTCTCACACATACAACCCGGACGTAAATAATCTCTCTCTCTCTCTCTCTCTCTCTCTCTCTCTCTCTCTCTCTCTCTCTCTCTCTCTCTCTCTCTCTCTCTCTCTCTCTCACCAACGCTGGAACATAATAAACTTGACCAGTAATAAAAATAAGTCAATAAAGGTTCATACAAGACCTGCCAAAATATCTCACTGCCACAGCGACCTGAAAACACGCGACAAGACTCACACTCTGATTGGTTGGAACGAGTCAAGTCATGTTTCTCAAGCAAACTGTGTGAACCAATCATATATCACCTCGCTACACTTACTCTAACCTAACCAAAGTAGTGTTGTGTTAGGTCAGGTCAGGTTAGGTCAGGCTAGGTCAGGCTAGGTCAGGTCAGGTCAGACAGAAACAGGGTGAAAATATAAAATGTGACACAGAGAAAAAACTAAATAGAGATAAATAAACAAATGGAAAATATAATCGAGGAAGAATCTACGTCAACACAATTAATCTCATAAGCTGTCAGGTTTTCCCATCCAATTTGGACAGTAATGGGTTTATTACCGTTCGTCAGCCCCGATCAGCTGACATCCTGCTGACATTCGTGGTTCAATCTGACTGACGGTTGGGTGAGTGTGAGTCAGTCAATGTTTCTTTGTGTGAGCAGATACACTGACTGTCTGAATGGTTGTTTATGAGAGACAGATACAGACAGACAGACATACAGAAACAGACAGACAGATAGATAGACTAGTGTATGACTGACTGAAGGATAAGACACCAAACACACACACACACACACACACACACACACACACACACACACACAGACAGACAAACATACATACATACAGTGAGAGAGAGAGAGAGAGAGAGAGAGAGAGAGAGAGAGAGAGAGAGAGAGAGAGAGAGAGAGAGAGAGAGAGAGAGAGAGAGAGAGACCCTGCTATATCTATCTCTCCGTGAGACAGATAGCGGAAGAAAGGAGAGATCCTCCCCCTCACTTCTCTTCCAGATCGCCAGAGAGGAATAAGAGAGGGAGGGAGAAGAGGGACGACCACTTCCGGTGTGTAGGTACAAGGCCTCTCCACCCCACTCACGACTGACGGGATAACACAGATAACACGACACAACTATGGTGGTGGTGAGTGGTGGTGAGTGGTGAGTGGTGGTGATGATGGTGAGTGGTGGTGATGATGGTGATGATGGTGGTGGTGAGTGGTGGTGATGATGGTGAGTGGTGGTGATGATGAGTGGTGGTGGTGGTGAGTGGTGATGATGATAGTGGTGGTGGTGAGTGGTGGTGACGGTGGTGAGTGGTGGTGGTGGTGAGTGGTGGTGACGGTGGTGAGTGTTGGTGAGTGGTGGTGACGGTGGTGAGTGTTGGTGAGTGGTGGTGACGGTGGTGAGTGGTGATAGTGGTGGTGGTGATGACGACTTCTTTTCATTATCATTACACCACTATTATCATCATCATGACCACTAAAATAGCATTATCATTACTATTAAAACCACCACTATTACTACTACAACAATTACCATTACTACTACCACCACTACCACAACTTCTCTCACTGGGAGGGGTGAAGACAGGCAGGAGGAAGACACCTGGAGGTAAAAGTCTCTGGCTGCCGATAAACTTTAACCAGTGTGAAAAGGAAGCGAGATAAGGTCAACCATCACGACACTGGTGGTGTTCTCTTGCCCACAGTCTACAGTCGGAGTGATACTGATATTAAATAGTAATAATAATGATAATATCAATAGTAGTAGTAGTAGTAGTAGTAGTAGTAGTAGTAGTAGTAGTAGTAGTAGTAGTAGTAGTAGTAGTAAGCAATAAAATGGCGGCGAAGGTGTGGCTATTGGGGGAGACTGGACGCCACGTAAAAAAAAAGTAGTAGTAGTATCGATAGTAATAATAATAGTGACAATAATGATAATAATAATGACAATGATAATAATAATATCCCTAATAACGATAGTACGAGTAGTAATAATAATAATAATAATAATAATAATAATAATAATAATAATAATAATAATAATAATAATAGGGGAATTATTTCGACTTAATAATGATGAAGTCAAGTGAGTTACCCTCCCTTACTGACAAAACTGATACCAATTTTCTATCTATATCAGTGAGGGAAAGTTACACCACGATTCTCTCTCCTAACTACTTTCTGTGTTTTGGAGTAAGAGTTTGTTGAGTAAAAGTTCCTGTGAGTTAGCTCAATAAAATTATTGTTTGTTGGGATATAAAGGAAAGTTTAAGGAAGTTAGTTAAGGCAATATCCTGTATACTGAGGGAGAATGACCATCAAGGGAGTTAGTTAGGTAAAATTAGTTAAGTGAGATACAAAACAATGACCCTAGGAATTAGCTAGGTAAACATGTTATTTGCTAAGAGAACATGCCCAGGAATTAGCTAGGTAAACATGTTATTTGCTAAGAGAACATGCCCAGGAATTAGCTACTGTAGGAATTTGCTGAGAGATAACAAAAACGTCTATCAGTTAACTAAGGATATTTGCTGAAACACTCAACAAATCGCCCAAGAACTAACTCAAAATAAAAACACTATTTACACTGAGAAAACACGAGAGAATTAACTAAAAATTATTTTCTTGGACACTAAACAAACTGTCCAGGGATTACTAAATACAAACGTTTTTATCTACAACACCAAAAAAATACTTGGAATTAACTCGATAAAAACATTACTTACAAACACAACAACAGAAACTGATAATTAACCAAACAAAATACCTTACTTACACAGAGAGAACCACACACCACAGAATTAGCTACACAAACAAGAAAAAAACACAAAACATTATTTGCTGGGAACACAGAACAAAGAGCTCCGGGGAAAGTTAGTTAAATAAAAATACTATTTGCTAAGAGACGGAACAAAGCGACGCGAACTTTGGCTACGTAAAAATGGTGGGAATTAGGTGAGGGAACCACGAGGTAAGTAGAAATGTTTTGGCCGACGGTGAGGGAAATATTTACATATCGACCTATTTTCTTATTGTCACCAGTTCTCGCATTACCATTAGGGTTACCAGTGTAGGGTTACCAGTACATGTAGGGTTACCAGTGTAGAGTTACCAGTACATGTAGGGTTACCAGTGTAGGATTACCAGTGTAGGTTTACCAGTACAGTGTAGGGTTACCAGTGTAGGGTTACCAGTGTAGGGTTACCAGTACATGTAGGGTTACTTACCAGTGTAGGGTTACCAGTGTAGGGTTACCAGTGTAGGGTTACCAGTGTAGGATTACCAGTACATGTAGGGTTACCAGTGTAGGGTTACCAGTGTAGGGTTACCAGTGTAGGGTTACCAGTACATGTAGGGTTACCAGTGTAGGGTTACCAGTGTAGGGTTACCAGTGTAGGGTTACCAGTGTAGGGTTACCAGTGTAGGATTACCAGTGTAGGGTTACCAGTGTAGGGTTACCAGTGTAGGGTTACCAGTGTAGGGTTACCAGTGTAGGGTTACCAGTGTAGGGTTACCAGTGTAGGTTTACCAGTACATGTAGGGTTACCAGTGTAGGGTTACCAGTGTAGGGTTACCAGTGTAGGGTTACCAGTGTAGGGTTACCAGTGTAGGGTTACCAGTGTAGGATTACCAGTGTAGGGTTACCAGTGTAGGATTACCAGTGTAGGGTTACCAGTGTAGGGTTACCAGTGTAGGGTTACCAGTGTAGGGTTACCAGTGTAGGTTTACCAGTACATGTAGTTACAGTGAGGTTACCAGTGTAGGGTTACCAGTGTAGGGTTACCAGTGTAGGGTTACCAGTGTATGTAGGGTTACCAGTATATGTAGGGTTACCAGTATATGTAGGGTTACCAGTATATATGAGAGAGAGAGAGAGAGAGAGAGAGAGAGAGAGAGAGAGAGAGAGAGAGAGAGAGAGAGAGAGTTATCGTCAACAGTATTATCAATACAGTATTATTATTATTATTAATTATTAGCATTAGTATTACTGTATTATTATTATTATTATCATCATCATCATCATTATTACATGAAGGTGAGGTAGGCTCTTACACCCAACAGGCTGTCGTTAGTGAACCAGCTGTGAGGAGACCTGGTTGGCTGAATATTAAGAATTTTATTAAAGGGTTCAAGCTTCCAATAATGACCTTATTAGTAAAACTATACTGGCTGGTCCCCGAGTTTATTATTATTATTATTATTATTATCTCTCTCTCTCTCTCTCTCTCTCTCTCTCTCTCTCTCTCTCTCTCTCTCTCTCTCTCTCAGGACCTCAAGTGCCCGAACACACAGCAGACAGTTTATACAGGTAAAAGGCCCCAATTGTAAGGGCTTTTAGGATTTTAACTTATAGTTCCTGTGTGTGTGTGTGTGTGTGTGTGTGTGTGTGTGTGTGTGTGTGTGTGTGTGTGTGTGTGTCTCTCTCTCTCTCTCTCTCTCTCTCTCTCTCTCTCTCTCTCTCTCTCTCTCTCACGGGAGAAAATGACGAAATGGGAATTACTGAAATAGTTCAAAATATAAAAATAACAATACCAAGGACAGAGGGTGAAGGTAATAAGATGATGAAGGAAGAGGAAAGGAAGATTAGATTAGAAGGAGTGGAAGGGGTGGAAGGGATGAAAAGGGTGGATGGGATGGGAAGGGTGGAAGATGTGGAAGGGGTGGAAGATGTGGAAGGGGTGGAAGGGATGAAAAGGGTGGAAGGGATGGAAAGGGTGGAAGGGATGGGAAGGGTGGAAGATGTGGAACAGATGGAAGGGAGAGGGGTAAGAAGGGGTTAAGAAGAGGAAACGGGAGGAGAATTATCATCATAAACTAAGGAAATGGAGAAAAATGTGAAACAAAGGATAAGAAGAAGTGTTTAAAAATGAGAGAAAGGAAGGAGAAGAATGAGGAGGAAAGAAGGAAGATGGGGTATAGGTAGAGAATCAAATAAAGGAGGAGGAGAAGCAGGAGCAAGAACAAGACAGAAGAGAGAAGGAAAAGAGAGTGAGATGAGAGGAGAAAAAATATAATAAGTTGCAGATAAATAAAAATAAAACACGAAATAGCACAAAAGATAACAAGAAAAAGATGAAAGAGAGAGAGAGAGAGAGAGAGAGAGAGAGAGAGAGAGAGAGAGAGAGAGAGAGAGAGAGAGAGAGTAAAAAATATCATGTTTTCTCAGGTCGGGTTTTAAATAACTCTGAAATTCCTCCTTGCTTATATTTCTGAGACTAGTGTTGGCAGGCTGTCCACTGTTGTTAATGTTGGCAGACGGTCTACTGTTGTTACTGTAATGTTGGCAGGCTGTCCACTCTTGTTAATGTTGGCAGACGGTCTACTGTTGTTACTGTAATGTTGGCAGGCTGTCCACTCTTGTTAGTATAATGTTAGCAGGCTGTCCACTGTTGTTACTGTAATGTTGGCAGACGGTCTACTGTTGTTACTGTAATGTTGGCAGGCTGTCCACTCTTGTTAATGTTGGCAGGCTGTCCACTCTTGTTAATGTTGGCAGGCGGTCTACTGTTGTTACTGTAATGTTGGCAGGCTGTCCACTCTTGTTAGTATAATGTTAGCAGGCTGTCCACTCTTGTTAATGTTGGCAGGCTGTCTACTGTTGTTACTGTAATGTTGGCAGGCTGTCCACTCTTGTTAATGTTGGCAGGCTGTCCACTCTTGTTAATGTTGGCAGGCGGTCTACTGTTGTTACTGTAATGTTGGCAGGCTGTCCACTCTTGTTAGTATAATGTTAGCAGGCTGTCCACTGTTGTTAACGTTGACAGGCAGTTCTATTGTTATTATTTTGGTTGTGTTGTCAGACTACCACCACCACCACTGCAATAAAACCCAACCAAGAGACACTAACACAATAAGACTCGGTAGTAGTGTTGGCAGGATAACATAACAATGACAGTGTTGGTAGGAGTGTTGTCAGACCACCACCAGTAAAGCAAGAGGCACTAGCATAATAAAGAACTCGTAAGGTAACATTTTGTCATCAATATACTGCACCTCTACCACCACCACCTATACAACCCACCTCCTCCACCGACAACCCACCTTCTCCACCGACAACCCACCTTCTCCACCCCCAACCCACCTTGTCCACCTATACAACCCACCTCCTCCACCGACAACCCACCTCCTCCACCGACAACCCACCTCCTCCACCCCCAACCCACCTTCTCCACCCCCAACCCACCTCAGTGGTAACGTAAACGGTTCCTCTCTTCACCATCTAAATCCGCGCCATTATAAGACGCTAACACACCTTTAACGCACACCAGCACAAACACACTCTATATCAAGGTAAGCGGTATTATACCTTTAAAAATTAACCTAAGTTGTGTGTTTAGTTTTAGCAAGTGTCACAGAATAAAGATTAATGATCCAATACAAGACTATTAACTTTATTTTATCCGATTATTCCAAATATTTCATAAAATATTAAGTAAGTTTATTAAAAATTATAAATAAAATATGAAAAATAAACGGAGTCTGAAGGAAAAGTTGATTTATTCCTGTAAAGAAATACATTAATAAAAAATAACACAGTCCAAATGTGTCAAAAATTCCGATATAAAAACTAACGTATTCAAAAAATCACTTAAAAAAATAATATTATCTAAACAAGTTCCATATATTTTCGTAACTAATTCCCAATGAATATTTAATAAAGCCACCCAGTCAGTTCACAGTTAACTCCCAGTCACAAGGAAAACTGTCCCCAGTCATAAAGACGTCGGTGGGAGCATCCTCTTGGCAGTAATCCAGGAAAAAACGAAAATTATCCTTTTCAAGTTTGCAGTCTCTTCCCCGGCGTGGGTGAGTCAGACCCTGGTAGCCTGAGACAGTGTGAGAGGTTAGGTTAGGTGAGTCAGACCCTGGTAGCTTGAGACACAGAGAGGTTAGGTTAGGTGAGTCAGACCCTGGTAGCTTGAGACACAGAGAGGTTAGGTTAGGTGAGTCAGACCCCTGGTAGCTTGAGACACAGAGAGGTTAGGTTAGGTGAGTCAGACCCTGGTAGCTTGAGACAGTGTGAGAGGTTAGGTTAGGTGAGTCAGACCCTGGTAGCTTGAGACACAGAGAGGTTAGGTTAGGTGAGTCAGACCCTGGTAGCTTGAGACACAGAGAGGTTAGGTTAGGTGAGTCAGACCCCTGGTAGCTTGAGACACAGAGAGGTTAGGTTAGGTGAGTCAGACCCTGGTAGCTTGAGACACAGAGAGGTTAGGTTAGGTGAGTCAGACCCTGGTAGCCTGAGACAGTGTGAGAGGTTAGGTTAGGTGTGAGTCAGACCCTGGTAGCTTGAGACACAGAGAGGTTAGGTTAGGTGAGTCAGACCCTGGTAGCTTGAGACAGTGTGAGAGGTTAGGTTAGGTGAGTCAGACCCTGGTAGCTTGAGACAGTGTGAGAGGTTAGGTTAGGTGAGTCAGACCCCTGTTAGCTTGAGACACAGAGAGGTTAGGTTAGGTGAGTCAGACCCTGGTAGCCTGAGACACAGAGAGGTTAGGTTAGGTGAGTCAGACCCTGGTAGCCTGAGACACAGAGAGGCTGGTGATGGCGGGGTGACGTTGATGTTATATAATGTTTTACTGAACTCTGAACTGAAGATAAATTATAGAGGAGTCAAAGATATTGCTGATAATGTTAAAATAAATTACCGTACTTCACTGTTAACAACAAAGGTGTTTAATTAACCATATAATCTAGGTTAATACATACACTATAGCCTCCAACAACTATAAATTAACACACATTTCGCTTTTATATAACGAAGTCGCTAGTTAAGAACGAAATAATTACCCCCTAAAGAAATGGTGAGGAATATAGTGATGATAATGGGGAATAGCAGTAGAGGGGGATGAAGAGATGAAGAAGAGGAAGATATGGAAGTAAATGAAGAAGAAGCATGGAAGCGAGAACAAGGAAGGGGGAATAGAGAGAAAATAATAAAGTGGTGGATAAGAAGGATAAGAGAAATGAAAATAATAAAAGAACAAGAAGAAGCATAAGACCAAGAACTGTGGAGAAGAGGTATAAATGGGTATGAAAGAGAGAGAAAGAGGGAATAACAAGGGAGGAAGAACAAAAGCGATAACTAGTGACGTAGACAGATTAAAAAGAAGAGAGAAAAAGATGGTTTTAAAGGATATGAGAGAGAGAGAGAGAGAGAGAGAGAGAGAGAGAGAGAGAGAGAGAGAGAGAGAGAGAGAGAGAGAGAGAGAGAGAGAGAGAGACACACACTATGGGAGACGAGAAAATGAAAAATGCCAAAAACTATTGACAAATCTGGATTAAAATAATTCGAAAATCTCTACCCAAGTTTATTTCACCTAAACATTGATCACCCTAACGCTAACCTAACCTAACCTGTACTCATAACCTACCCAAACCATCCCTAACCTATCCTAACTTTACCTAACCTAACCTAACCCTAAAACTCCCCTATGGATGAACCTTTTAAGAAGTGAAGTTCAATTGCCAAGGCACCAGATAAACACATTCCAGAATCTATTAGTTACATTTGGCTGTAGTATAATCGAGTATGTCAGATAGTCTCAGTATCTTTATAAATAGTTAATGGCTTGAAGATCGGATTCTCAAGGCTTCAAAATATATTCCATCCACGTTTGTGAAAAGTTAGAAAAGGCACCTGTTGAATTTCGGGATAAAGTATACAGAATTATTATTTTTTTACTTTTTCTTATCTTTTATCAATATTATCGCCTTTACTCTTTACTCTTATCACGTTTTTTATAAGGGATGGATCAATTGGTTCTGAGAAAGCCAAGACAGGTAGTTAGAATAGCATTGATTGACTGAGGTAGTGTAATTACATCTCTGGCGACGACACAGCTTAGGTCATATACCGCTGAGCTATATTAGGAAGGTGTAATGCAAAACGTGTGTGGAGATGAGACAAGGACGAGAAACAAATAACCCAGGTTCTTCATAAACTCAGTGGTATAACATTTGCTTTCCGGGAGGACTGGGTTCCCTCCCTGGTCGCTGTATAATAAAAATAAATACACCATCGTATTCAGCTTTCTGTCTTTAATAACCTTTCTGTACCTCGTGTGGTAGGCGAGGTGACCCACATAGACTGAAATAGTTTATGTAGACAGAATAATACCAAGTGAATCAGAATAATACACGTATCGACACGGATGAGTCTCTTGAATCTTCCTGAATATTAAGACTCATGGACCAACATCTCATCTGCTACTCTACATAACAGGAAAAAAATTGAAATAATGGGAAAAAAACACAGAAAACATGACAATACTACATTAAGTTTCCCCTGGCTCACATATCAACACCTCCTATGTCACTCTACATCATAACAGGAAAAAAATTGGTATGAGGGAAAAAAAAACATGACAATACTACAGAAATTTCCCTGGGCTATTAATGACCACCACTTGGGGTCAAAGGTCATTTATGTACCACAACAATCATCACTTCCCTCCTCTACAACCATATGACAGAAAATTCTTTGTACCA
>CAUDMG010004131.1:2112500-2130000 GCA_958450375.1 Homarus gammarus | reverse complement strand
CAGCCGAAAGCCGTTCACAGCCGGCCGTTCCCGGAGACAGGATCGTAGGGAGGAAATGAAGTAGAGAATACGCGGCACGGGAGGCGAGATTAGCACGATTTATGCAAGAGCTTAATGGTGGTGAGTAGGGAGAGGGAGAGAGGGAGAGACGGAGAGGGAGGGACGGACGGGGAGAGGAAGGGAGAGAGAGAGAGGGAGGGACGGGGAGAGGGAGGGAGAGAGAGAGAGGGAGGGACGGGGAGAGGGAGGGAGAGGGGGAAGGAGGGAGGATGCAACAGCTTAATGTTAGCGTATACAGGTGGTGAGGAGTGAGAGAAAGGAAGGGGAGGTGGGAGACTGAATGGATAGGTAGGTAGAGGGGGAGAAGGTAAGAGGGAAACAAAGAAAATATATGTACTGTAGATAGAGTAAGCCTATGACGTCACAACACAACCATTAGAATAGACCTATACAACATCACAATACAACCATCATAATAGGCCTACATGACGTCACAATACAACCATCAGAATAGACCTATATAACATCACAATACAACCATCATAATAGGCCTACATGACGTCACAATACAATCATCAGAATAGGCCTATAACGTCACAATACAATCATCAGAATAGGCCTATAACGTCACAATACAACCATCAGAATAGGCCTATAACGTCACAATACAATCGTCAGAATAGGCCTATAACGTCACAGCACATCCATTCATTCGTTCCCTAAGAAACAATAAACACCATTCCCCTATTTACCAAGAAATAGGGCACCATTAACCTATTTATTAAGGGACAATAGACAACTTTAACCCCTTTACTATGGCATTTATAAGAGACCATTAAACCGTTTACCCGCCACTCAAATACTGGCGCTAAGTCGAGAGAGAGAGAGAGAGAGAGAGAGAGAGAGAGAGAGAGAGAGAGAGAGAGAGAGAGAGAGAGAGGAAGGTAGAACGAGGAGAGGTGATAAAATAAGAGGACGAAGAGGAAAAATAGAAGCATAAAAGAAGAGGAGGAGGAAGAAGAATAGAAGAGGAGGAGGAGGAAGAGAAGGGAGGCGTATACACACTTATTAAACTTAATCATCCATTAAGAGGGACCAGGAGTACCAATATCACTGATAGGTTACCACGACCCAAGCTGGCAACACTGCCTTAATTACCTCTAATCACTACACGATAATGAGGACAAGTAAACAACTTTTTTCACCTTTAAACACACACACCAGAAAGTTTACCTCATTATGTAAACAAAAGAAACTATTGATCGTTTGTTTCATCGTGACGTCAAGAAATAGTTTACTCCTGGTATTGTCTTAATGTAAACTAAATATTACAAACTGTTTACCTGTGTTTACCTGCTGCTAAATTTTTTCCACAATAAAACCAAACTTATATTTTTTCTGAAGATAAAGTTTATATAATTTTCCTAAACATACACCAAAAAAAATTATAATCACCTTTACAAAAATTACCACAAAATCATAATTATAAAAAATAAATTACGTTTTCTTTTTTCGATTTTGTTGATGTTGTTGAAAATTTCGTCAAGTTGAGAGGAGGGAGAGGGGTGAGAGGGAGACGGGAAGGTAGTGGATGAGGGGGGGAAAAAGAAAGGAGAGGGATGTGAGAAGAGAGGGAAGAGAGGGTGACGGGAGAAAGGAAGACTAAGAATGAGAGGGAAGAGAGGAAAGGGAGAGGGAAGGGAAACTGGAGAAAGGACGGGAGAGGGAAAAAAGAAAAGGAGTGAGGATGAAGGTGGGAAGGAGGAGAAAACTAGGGAAGAAAGGAGAGAGAGAAAGAGAGAGAGAAAGGAGAGAGGGTCAGAAGAAAGTAGTCTACCCACCAACCTAACACTTACGATAAATATTTCCTTTTCAGACCCAAAAACTTTCACCCAAGAAACTTTCAATTGACGAAAGTTGACTCGACACTTGTGACTTTCTTTTCATCTTTCAAAAGTCTATCACATCTGGCTGGCTGCTCTCTCTCTCTCTATCTATCGATCTATCTATCCATCCATACATCCATCTATCTATCTATCCATCTATCTATCTATCAGTCCACACACCTGCCCCATACCTATAACACCCTTAAGGAATCTCACCTGAGCCGAGACAACGACCACCTGTTCAAAGTTGATTAAACATTTACAAACGAGGCTCCCAAAACTGTCCTTACGTGGGCCATGAATTAGGCAAGCCCCCCTCCCCCCTTCCATATGATCAGGGGGGAGGTAGGGGGGAAGGTAAGGGGGGGAAGGTAAGGGGGGGGGGGAGGTAGGAGGGGGGAGTCTTGCGGGGATTGGGTGGTGATGAATATATTGGAGGGATTAGGTGGACAAGGCCCTCTTCTGGGAGTAGTTGGAGGGGAGGTGAGGGGAGGAGGTGACGTGAGGGGAAAGGAGATGAAAGGAGGTGAGTTGAGGTGAGGGGTGAGGAAAGGAAGGAAGGAAGGAAGGAAGGAAGGAAGGAAGGGAGGAAGGAAGGGAGGGGAGAGAAGGTCAGGAGACGGCACTATATTACAACACTATTTACAACCGTTCTCGTGTTTACATCTTCCGGGCGTACGAATGGACGAATGAACGCACAGAAGAACGAAGAAATGAACGCACGAACAGACAAATGAACGCATAATCGAAGAGTAATGAACGCCTGGAGAAAAAAAAAACACACACACACACACACACACACACACACAACACACAGACACACACACACACACACACACAAACACACACACACACACACAGACATACACATACACACACACAGACACACACACACACACACACACACACACACACACACACACACACACACACACCCAAAGTTCTCCATCGGGGAAGGCGCGCGTGGAAACAACAGAACAGTGAATAAGGTGAAGAAAGTGTACCTGGCGACTCGTTAACCCACCACCACATACTAATGAGCCTGTCGTAGGTGAGGCAAACAGGTGTTCTTTTTCTTACTTCACCCACCTGCTCCCCCCTCTCTCTCTCTCTCTCTCTCTCTCTCTCTCTCTCTTTCTCTCTCTCTAACACACACACAGCCACTAAAACACATACACACAAACTTTCTGTCTGACACACACACACATACACAAACTCACTCGCTCTCTCTCCCACACACACACACACATACACAAACTCACTCGCTCTCTCTCCCACACACACACACACATACACACACACACACACACATACACACACACACACACACACACACACACACACACACACACACACACATACACAAACTCACTCGCTCTCTCTCCCACACACACCAACGTTCTGCAGCTATCAAATCAATCACAAACGTTCTCCAACAATCACAAACGTTCCTCTAGACACAAGCCAACCTTTAAAAACGTTCCCCAGGGCAAAATATCTCCACCAGTCACCGGCAATAAAAACATCGTCAGCTCACTAATGCAAAATTGTTGGCCACTTATTCAGAGTAAATATTTATGTGAAAAAGTTGGAGATAATTATGAGTATGAAAGCAGGCAAGGATGGGTGAATTTTTTTTTAAACACAATAACTATGTTGAGTAAAAAATGTCTGATTGCCTGTTATTATGTCTATATGATGTCTGTTGTCTGTATATAATTTGGTTAGGTTAGGTTAGGTTAAGGTTATGTTAGGTTAAGTACGGTTAAGTTAGGTTATGTTAATCTTCTATTTATATTACTGTTAATTTAGTTTGGGATCCATTTTATCATTTAATTTATACATATATTAACTTCTTTTAATATATTCATGGTTTTATAAATGTGTTTTGTTTTATTACCTATTCATTTATTTGTTCTCTTTTAGTTACGATTTATTACCCTCATATATTGTAGTTATTTACTCATTAATATTATATAAAGCATATTTTTTCACTCCATTTTCTAGTCTAGTTTATATTCACTTATTAATTTGCTTCATATAATATTTTTTCTACATGTTTTGCACACACACACACACACACACACACACACACACACACACACACACACACACACACACACATTCGCACACACACACATTCGCACACACACACACACACACACACACACACACACATAGACAGACAGACAGACAGACAGACACATAGACAGACAGACAGACAGACAGACAGACAGACAGACACAGCCTCTTAAGTAATAAGGAAAGAGAATAATGATGTAGAACGCAACTATTTACATTATAGTTGGAACGTGATGATAAAGCAATTCAGTCACCAAGTAAATGAAATGAACCCGTGAGTAGTGAACCCAAACAGAAGCGAACCCGTGAGTAGTGAACCCATCAGTATTTTATGATATTAACTCAGCAGCTACAATGGATGAGAAAATAAACCAAGACTCTTTCGTACCAGAACGATTCCATTTCCTCAACTGAGCGAAAAAAATTCTTACATGATTTAACTTTGTGGACCCACGAGGCACGAGGCGAGTGTGAGGTGACAGCAGGTCAGCCCCTCATGACCACAGCAAACACGTGGAGCCCAAGTCCGTATGTTTTTCCAGTGACAATTCGAGGAAATTCTCATGTCCTGATGGAACCTGACGCCCCTAGCAGCTGCAGGAGGGTGTAGCATTTGATCCATAGTAAGAAATGTGTTGTTCACAAACTTTTATCTCTCTGGAAAACCTGCAAGAGGCTACGGAAATTCTGACGTCTTGTTGCATCACGGGGACACTAGTGGCTGGGGTGAACACTGTGATCCTAACCTAACCTAACCTAACCTAACCTAACCTAACCTAACCTAACCATCCTTTAAGTACACCAGAATCTCTACAAATTTCTCGTTCTCCTAGGGAAATATATGTAAGTCCAGGTGTGTGTGTGTGTGTGTGTGTGTGTGTGTGTGTGTGTGTGTGTGTGTGTGTGTGTGTGTGTGTGTGTGTGTGTGTCCCTGCGCTCCACAAGTGACAGCAGCGAACTATTTTATGCTATTAGAACTGGCAGCTATTTTCCCACACCCAAAACGAAGGCGATAAGATTCCCATTTATAAAGCAGGACTCATTCCTCCCTACCATTCTACAACTATTTACACGTTGTTCATTTAGCAAGGAGTGAGTGAGGGAACAAGTGAGAGGGGCCAAGGGGGAGTGAGAGGGACCAAGGGGGGAGGTGAGCGGGAACAAGAAGCGAGAGGGACCAAGGGGTAGTGAGAGGGACCATGAAACGAGAGGAACCAAGGGGGAGTGAGAGGGACCAAGGGGGAGTGAGCGGGAACATGTGAGAGGGACCAAGGGGGAGTGAGAGGGACCAAGGGGGGTGAGAGGGACCAAGGGGCAGTGAGAGGGACCAAGGAAAGAGTGAGAAAGACCAAGAGATAGTGAGAGGGACCGAGAGGGACCGAGAGGAAGCGAGAGGTCATCCGGGCGGTAACACATCAGTTCTCATGACCGCCTTGACGGCCTGAGGAAGAGCCAAGTGACGTCAGCAGTTTATATTTATACCTTCAAGAAATAAAATAAGTTGTGTGACTCGAAAACCTTGGAACAACAACAACAACAACAACAATAGTAATAGGTAGACAGATAGATAGATACAGGTACAGATAGACAGATAGATACAGGTACAGATAGACAGATAGATACAGGTACAGATAGATAGATAGATACAGGTACAGATAGACAGATAGATACAGGTACAGATAGATAGATAGATACAGGTCCAGATAGATAGATAGATACAGGTACAGATAGACAGATAGATACAGGTACAGATAGACAGATAGATAATTAATTAGACAGACACCTGGTATCTCACCCAAACACTAATGTCTTGTTGGGCCCTCACCTCTCCTTCACACCTGGTACCTCACATATTGTTGGGCCCTCACCTCTCCTTCACACCTGGTACCTCACATATTGTTGGGCCCTCACCTCTCCTTCACACCTGGTACCTCACATATTGTTGGGCCCTCACCTCTCCTTCACACCTGGTACCTCACATATTGTTGGGCCCTCACCTCTCCTTCACACCTGGTACCTCACATATTGTTGGGCCCTCACCTCTCCTTCACACCTGGTACCTCACATATTGTTGGGCCCTCACCTCTCCTTCACACCTGGTACCTCACATATTGTTGGGCCCTCACCTCTCCTTCACACCTGGTACCTCACATATTGTTGGGCCCTCACCTCCCGCCTCCTCCCTAAATCCTGTTGTAGACGTGTACTGGACACCTCACACACACACACACACACACACACACTGTACGGACCCACCCTAACCAGTCAGGTGTACTGTGTGTGTGTGTGTGTGTGTGTGTGTGTGTGTGTGTGTGTGTGTGTGTGTGTGTGTGTGTGTGTGTGTGTGTTATTTTGAGTGATTATTAGGGTCAAAAGGGAGAGATAGAAGAAATGAAGAACAGAGATAAACTTGATAAAATGGAAGGAAAGAGAGAGAGAGAGAGAGAGAGAGAGAGAGAGAGAGAGAGAGAGAGAGAGAGAGAGAGAGAGAGAGAGAGAGAGAGAGAGAGAGAGAGAGAGAGAGAGCACCAAAATTCTTCCCATGTCCATTGATTCTAACTTTCGTGTTTTCTTTCCTTGTGTATTATCCTCGCTGTCACTTGGTTCATCTTTATCACCCCCTTCCTTCACCCCAGTTGCTTCTTGTGGCATTTATTGCACAACTCTTCCCCCATCCTGCATATTGCAAAGATATTTCCCCCCCCCCCCCCGGCCGTAGTTGTTCTGTGTGTGTGTGTGTGTGTGTGTGTGTGTGTAAGTGTGCGTGTGTGTGTGTGTGTGTGTGTGTGTGTGTGTGTGTGTGTGTGTGTGTGTGTGTGTGTGTGTCTGTGTGTGTGAATGCCACCATCTAACACCATCCTGAGACCTCCAATACGAGCCCAGCACAATCTAACACCACTCTTCACCACTCTGGCACCATAATAACACCACCACTACATAACACCACTCTAACACCCCGAACCTCATCTATCACCACCAGTAGCATCAACAGGTAGAGGTTTAACACCACATAACACCCCAAAAAACACCAACCTAATGGCATCACAACCTCCACACCAGCACATTTAACACCGAGAAACACCACTATAACACTACCTAGTATAATATAACACCACCTATAATAATATAACACCACCTATCATAATATAACACCACCTATCATAATATAACACCACCTATCATAATATAACACCACCTATCATAATATAACACCACCTATCATAATATAACACCACCTATCATAATATAACACCACCTATCATAATATAACACCACCTATCATAATTATAACACCACCTAGTATAATATAACACCACCTATCATAATATAACACTACCTATCATAATATAACACCACCTATCATAATATAACACCACCTATCATAATATAACACCACCTATCATAATATAACACCACCTATCATAATATAACACCTACCTATCATAATATAACACCACCTATCATAATATAACACCTACCTATCATAATATAACACCACCTATCATAATATAACACCACCTATCATAATATAACACCACCTATCATAATATAACACCACCTATCATAATATAACACCTACCTATCATAATATAACACCACCTATCATAATATAACACCACCTATCATAATATAACACCACCTATCATAATATAACACCAATAGGTACAGTTCTAACACAATCAGTAAGGATTATTCATGTGTAATTCACTATGACATGACAATATGTATCTCATTATCATATAAATGGTCTATCATATCCTGCGGTAGAGAGAGAGAGAGAGAGAGAGAGAGAGAGAGAGAGAGAGAGAGAGAGAGAGAGAGAGAGAGAGAGATATCATTCATCACAGCCTGTATCAACCTGCCGTAGAATGAAAGCCTCTACAGAGAGTTCCATCATCGTCATTATCATCATCATCATCATCATCACCACCATCATCATCATCATCATCACCACCACCACCATCATCATCATCATCATCATCATCATCATCATCATCACAGCCTAGCCTACCCTTTACTACTCAACCCCAAAACTTTTAAAAATTCAACCATTCACGTGTAAATTTCTTCATATTTTTAGGTATTTTCTTATCTCGTGGAATCCAATTAAGGAACTGTTCTTTATATAACCTAACCAAACCAAACCTAATGCTAACGTAACCTAACCAAACCTAACCTAATGCTAACGTAACCTAACCAAACCAAACCTAATGCTAAACGATGGTAACTTTTATGTTCGTTCAGTAATGTTTCGTTTTATACCACGACTCAGATCTCGTTTATTACGTGTCTCTTCCTGTCTGTCTGTTTACGTTATATCCCTTAGAATGTAATATATTTTAATGCTTCCTTGAGTCACATACACACAAACACACACACAAACAAATATATACACACACACGCGTCACGCACACAAACACACACACTACCCCCCCCCCTCTCACTAAGCCTTCCCTACCCTAGATAAACACCGTAACACAAACTTGAGGCACATTGCAAGGTCTTGAATGTAAACAAAACAGACCTGCCAGACGTAGGCTCAGAGACGGGCGGC
Organism: Homarus gammarus; assembly: GCA_958450375.1. Lineage (NCBI taxonomy): Eukaryota > Metazoa > Arthropoda > Malacostraca > Decapoda > Nephropidae > Homarus > Homarus gammarus. The sequence continues at coordinate 2,121,477 of CAUDMG010004131.1, read as the reverse complement.
ATAATAGGGACCACGACCTACACCCCCCCCCCCTCTCCCTTTCCCTCTACTTACCCCTTTCACCACCCCCACCACCCCCTCCTCTCCCTCTCCTTACCCCTTTCACCACCCCTCCCCCCTCCTCTCTCCCCCCTCTTCACCCCCACCACGCCATCTTCTCCCCTACTCCTCTCCTTCCCAAGTCGCATTCAAACCCGCACTCCACCACACACGAGAGATCCTTGTTGACACGATAGAGAGAGAGAGAGAGAGAGAGAGAGAGAGAGATAATGTGTGCGTGTATGTATGTGTGTGTGTGCATATATGTACGTGAAAGTGAGAAAGATACCTCCTCACCTTTTAAAAAACACACATGGCCCCGTTATAACAAACTCTGCCAAATGTCGAAAGTCATATTTGTAACAATCCATTGCAGCACCTCTTAATACCCCCTCCCCCCCTCACTTCCCCCTCACCCTCCCCTCACCCCTCCTCACCCCTCACCCCCTCACCCCTCCCCCCCGCGGTGAGGTGAGAGCCCGGCCCTCACAGTGAGTGCCGGGCGAAACTTCCCTCAAGATCTGCTGTTGAAACACTAATGGGTCGAAGAGAGAGAGAGAGAGAGAGAGAGAGAGAGAGAGAGAGAGAGAGAGAGAGAGAGAGAGAGAGAGAGAGAAATGAAGAGGATAAGATAAATAAGACAGGAGGAGGAAGAGGAGAAATAAACATAGAGACATAGAAAGATGAGAGAGAAAGAATGAGAGGTGTAGGAGGGGAATGAGGTACGGAGAATGAAAAAAAGAAGAGAATAACATAATACGAACAGGAGGAGAAGAAGAAATAAACACATAAAATAAGCGAAGGAGAGAGAGAGAAAGAACGTAAAAAGCATACAAGTGAAAGACCTTCATAAACTTTTCCTCTACTACAGTTCATTAAGTAAAATGTCTTACTTTTTTTATATCCTGTTTTTCTTCGCCCCTCTCTCTCTCTCTCTCTCTCTCTCTCTCTCTCTCTCTCTCTCTCTCTCTCTCTCCACTTTCAACTAATTCTAAGATTACATATTTCATTCATTCTTTTCCATTCTCTCGTTATTCTTCATCTCCTGTTTTATCATGCTCTCCTTTCTCCCGTCTTTCATTCCATCTCGTCTGCCAGTATGAGGTGTGTGTGTGTGTGTGTGTGTGTGTGTGTGTGTGTGTGTGTGTGTGTGTGTGTGTGTGTGTGTGTGTGTGTGTGTGTGTGAAGACCAAGCCTCGACAAAGGTAAGTACCGTAACTGAATGCTGTTCGCTAGTACCTTGAGTACGATGACTTAACCCATCTAGAGTACAGTGACTTAATCCCTTGACTACACTAACAATCCCTTGAGTACGCTGACTTAACCTCACCTCTGCCCCTTCCACCACCTCTACATCCCTCTTCCCTTCCTTCCCTCTTCCTTCTCTCCCACTAAAATCCCTCCATCCCTCTTCCCTTCCTTCCCTCTTCCTTCTCTCCCACTCAAATCCCTCCATCCCTCTTCCCTTCCTTCCCTCTTCCTTCTCTCCCACTCAAATCCCTCCATCCCTCTTCCCTTCCACTCCCTCATCCCTCCCAGGAGTTTTCATCAAGGATATACGTGTTCCCTTCCACCTGTTATTGTTATGTGTCTGATAATTAATCTACCTGGCTCTCCTGTTTAGCCTTTACTGTGTTTATCTCTCTCTTTTCTCTTGTTCTCTCTCTCTCTTCGTCATTATTCTCTCTCCTCTTGTTCTCTTCGTCTCTCTTCCTTCCCTCACTCACCCTCCTCCCTTTGTTCCTCTCCTCCTCCATTCCTTTCTCCTTCATTTTTCCCCGTCCTTTCTTGTCTCCTTCATTCCTATCTTTCCTTCCTCCTTCATTTTTCTACTCTTGTCTAATTCCTCCTTCATTCCTCTCTCCCTCACTTTACTATATCTTTTTATATTCGTGTTATCCTCGTTCTCTCTCTCTCTCTCTCTCTCTCTCCTCTTTTTCACTTTCTCTCTTCCTACCGTTCCATCTCCCTTTCCCTCTTGGGTTCTCCCTACCTTGTCTCGTTTTTTTCCCTTTTCCCTCTACTTCCCTTCTTTTCTCTCTTTTATATCTCCCAATTCTCCTTCTCTTTTCTCCTCCTCCCTATTTCCCTCTTCTTATCCTTATCTCTCCTCTCTATCTCCTTCTTTTCTTCTTGTCTCTCCTCTTCCGTCGCCTCCTTCATTTGTTATCCGTCTTTTGCTTATTTTAATTTCTCCTCACCCTTACTCTTTCCTCCCTCTCCCCACTCACCTCCCTCATTAAGTCCCTCTCCCCCCTCTCCTCCATATATCTCCCTCTCCTCCCCCACTCCATCACCTCTGGGTATTAGCTAATTAACCTGGCTCTTGTACTATGTTTAAATATTGTGTTTTTAACCCCCAATGATGCTGTCAATACGTCTGTCTGTCTCTGTCTGTCTGGCTAAGGTAAGGTAAGGTAAGGTAAGGTAAGGTAAGGTAAGGTAAGGTAAGGTAAGGTAAGGTACGGTAAGGTAAGGTAAGGTAAGGTAAGGTAAGGTAAGGTAAGGTAAGGTAAGGTAAGGTAAGGTACGGTAAGGTAAGGTAAGGTAAGGTAAGGTAAGGTACGGTAAGGTAAGGTTAGATAGGGTAAGGTAAGGAAATGTAAGGTTAGGTAAGGTAAGGTAAGGTAAGGTAAGGTAAGGTAAGGTAAGGTAAGGAAAGGTAAGGTTAGATAGGGTAAGGTAAGGTAAGGTAAGGTAAGGTAAGGTAAGGTAAGGTTAGGTAAGGTAAGGTAAGGTTAGATAGGGTAAGGTAAGGAAAGGTAAGGTTAGGTAAGGAAAGGTAAGGTAAGGTAAGGTAAGGTAAGGTACGGTAAGGAAAGGTAAGGTAAGGTTAATTAAGGTAAAGTAAGGTAATGTAAGGTTAGCATTAAGGAGTCGAATCATAAGGCAATATACACTAGGGTGCCTAATCTTCAGGTAACTACACAGACACCTTACCCTCTAGGCTTCCATCTCCTCGGAATCACCGGGTCAAAGGTCAAAGGTCAAGGTCAATGATGTGTAGCTCAGTGGCACCGACCAAAAATTTTCGAGGTACTTTTTTCTCCTTTTGTTGATGTTCCCGGTTCTTCTTCCTCCCTTCTTTATTAATTATCTCCTTCCTTTCTTCTTTCTCTCTCCTTCCGTCTTTACTTCTCTCTCCCCTCGTCTTTACTTCTTTCTCTCTTCTTCCTTCCTTGCATCTTCCTCTCTCCCTCACTCCTTCCTCCCTTCGCTCCATACCTCCTTATTTCTCTCTCTCTCTCTCCCTCCTTATTTTTCTCTGCCCCTTCCTTCTTTATTATCTGCCTCTCCCTCCCCCTTTACTTCTCTCTCTAGCCCCCTCCTTCCTTCTCCCTCCTTCTCTTTCCTTAATGCAAGTCTCCCCCCCCCCCCTTCTCCAGGTTCGTCCCGTGAGAGAGATAAGGGCCACCTGTCTTATCTTGGGACACTGCAATGACTGTGACCTTTGACCTAATGACTGTGACCTTTGACCTGATGGCTGTGACCTTTGACCTGATGGCTGTGACCTTTGACCTAATGACTGTGACCTTTGACCTGATGGCTGTGACCTTTATCTTTTTTGTTAACTCTGACCTTTGTGTTAAGTTTGTCTGGTGTGTTAACTCTGACCCATATGTATTAATCTGACCTTTGTGTTAACCATGGCCAGTGTTAACTCTAATTTCTGTGAAGAGATTAACCACCCTAACCTAACCTAACCTAACCTATCTTACCTAACTTAACCTAACCTATCTTACCTAACTTAACCTAACCTAACCTATCTTACCTAACTTAACCTAACCTAACCTATCCTAACCTAACCTAACCTAACCTAATGATCGTAATAATAACATAACACCTTTGTTCTGCACCATATACATTACATCCCTTTATCATTAAGTAAATCATCAGGAAGAGAAAATTTATAGCGGGTGATGAGTGATTAACACCTTCTCTACCTCCCTCCTTCCCTCACCACCCATCCACTCCTCTCCTACACTCCCCTCACCACCCACACACTCCCCTCACCACCCACACACCCTCTCTCTGCCCCCCTCACCACCCATCCACCCCCTCACCACCCACACACCCTCTCTCTGCCCCCGCCTGTGCGTCACCCTGGTAACAGTCATCGTCCATACACTCTACGTTACATCTCGTCTTTATGTTCACTCACCTACTTTACTTTATTTACTCCCTCAGTGTGTGACTAATGACCATAACGTTTGATTTATCTCCTGTGTCTGTTTCCTAGTGATTAACTACCCCATACATACATACATACATATTTACAGATATACAGATACATATACATACACACATATATATACATCCATACAGATACATAATTTATATACTATCCACACATACATATACATACATAGATACATAAATACATACATATATACACTCATTCATACATAGAGTCGTTAAAATGCACAAGGATTTAGCCAAGAAGTTTAAAAGAAAAATATATCAAGAGAAAAATAAGGTTTAGAGGAAGAAAATAAATAAGAGTTGAAAAGATGTTTGTATGAAGGATGGAGGCTTGTTAGACCGAGGGGGAGGGGGGAGGGGGAGGGGGAGAGGGAGAGGGGGTAGAGGGAGGGGAGAGGGAGAGGAGGGGGGACGGTGAGGGAGGAGGGAGTGGAGGTAGGGCAGAGGGAGAGGGGGGAGGGGGAGGAGGGAGTGGTGGCGCAGGTGGAGGTCGGCAACGGGAAGTAGAAAAATGAAAAGAAGGTGGAGGGAGAGAGGAGGATAAAGGGATGAATGAGGGAGATAAAGAGAAGAAAACGAGATGAAGAGCAGAGAGAGAGAGAGAGAGAGAGAGAGAGAGAGAGAGAGAGAGAGAGAGAGAGAGAGAGAGAGAAGGAAAAAGCGGGAGGAAGAGGAGCAGGGAGAGAGAGGAGGTAAAGTTAGGTTAAGGTTGGCGAGGCTAATTTAGGATAGGATAGGCTAGGTTAGTTTGGGATAGGTTAGGTTAGGTTAGTTTGGGATAGGTTAGGTTAGGTTATCGAGCACAGAAACAGTATTGGAGAGGCAGCAGCAGCAGCAGACCCTCAAACAACCATACCAGACTTACAGTAAGCTCTTGTTACAACGTTATCACCGCGCATCAACAAGGAAGGTCTTTAAGCGCGTAACAACAACAGTAATTACCACTATTCTAACAACACTTACAAAATTATGAGAGGTAAAACGCTCAGTTGGTTCTCGAGGCGGTAGGTTTAGTTAGGTTAGGTTAGGCTAGGTTAGGTTAGGTGAGGTTAGGTTAGGCTAGGTGAGGTTAGGTGAGGTTAGGTTAGGTAACTCATAAATACCGGGTAAAACTGGGTGTAAAACTGTCAAGTGTCTGCTTGTGTATCCCGTCTATGTAATGGAAGGGCGATTCGGAAATAAAGTTGTTCAATAAAAACCTCCAATTAACGGAAAAACTCTAGTTAACGGACACCAATCTAACGAGTACAGTCCGTTATATGGAGGTTTCAGATCTAACGGACCTCGATATAATGGCCTGCGGTCTCCTGTATGGTTCGTTATAGGAAGGTTTCATATCTAACGGACCTCGATATAACGGACTGCACTCTCCCATAGTCCATTAAAGAGAGGTTAGGTTAGGGCCTACAGAACAACCCTGTCCAAAACAAACGTCCCCATGGCCCAAAACAAACGTCCCCATGGCCCAAAACAAACGTCCCCGTGGCCCAAAACAAACGTCCCCGTGGCCCAAAACAAACGTCCCCGTGGCCCAAAACAAACGTCCCCGTGCCCAAAACAAACGTCCCCATGGCCCAAAACAAACGTCCCCGTGGCCCAAAACAAACGTCCCCATGGCCCAAAACAAACGTCCCCATGGTCCAAAACAAACGTCCCCGTGGCCCAAAACAAACGTCCCCGTGGCCCAAAACAAACGTCCCCATGGCCCAAAACAAACGTCCCCGTGGCCCAAAACAAACGTCCCCGTGGCCCAAAACAAACGTCCCCATGGTCCAAAACAAACGTCCCCATGGTCCAAAACAAACGTCCCCATGGCCCAAAACAAACGTCCCCATGGCCCAAAACAAACGTCCCCATGGCCCAAAACAGACGTCCCCATGGCCCAAAACAAACGTCCCCATGGTCCAAAACAAACGTCCCCATGGCCCAAAACAAACGTCCAATGGCCCAAAACAAACGTCCCCATGGCCCAAAACAAACGTCCCCATGGTCCAAAACAAACGTCCCCATGGTCCAAAACAAACGTCCCCGTGGCCCAAAACAAACGTCCCCGTGGTCCAAAACAAACGTCCCCATGGTCCAAAACAAACGTCCCCATGGCCCAAAACAAACGTCCCCATGGCCCAAAACAAACGTCCCCATGGCCCAAACATCCTACAGTCTAAGCGACACTCTTCCTTTGGCCAAGTTGCATCTCTCTGCCAATTGTTGCTAAGGCCATGTTTGGAAATACCTCTCTTAGTGGCTTATCACTGATCTGCCCCGATGCTTCACTCCTCAGGTACACACTCGACCCGTTTCCAAATGTGTGAATTATCAGCTCCGACGAAACGGGGCGAAAATTCTCCCTCTGGAATTCCGCGGAAAACTGGTGCTGATATTGGCGAAAAATGTGCGAGAGAGATTTTCCTTTCTGGCAGATAGACGGAATTACTGATACACAAAGGTTTGGAGGGAAACACGGAAGGATTAATGGAAGAGACGGGGGGATTAACGGAGAGAAGGGTGGATTAGTGGAAGAGACGGAGGGATTAACAGAGAGAAGGATGGATTAATGGAAGAGTGACCGGGGGATTACCATTGACGAATGGATAAACGTTAAGAGGAACGGACGGATTAATGGAAGAAGACGAATGGATTACAGAAAGGGAATAACTGGATTAACGGAGAGACGGATGGATTAACGAAAAGAGGTACGGATGGATTAACTAATAGAAGATTAACATAGATAAATAATGATGCGGGAAGAGAGAGAGAGAGAGAGAGAGAGAGAGAGAGAGAGAGAGAGAGAGAGAGAGAGAGAGAGAGAGAGAGAGAGAGAGAGAGACAATGGAAATAAAACCCAAGAGAAATGCCGTAAGGTCAGTCAAATTTTTAAGTCAGGTTTTTATCACTGCTTTCACCGCTTACTGGCCGGATCTCCCCCCCCCCCCCCCCACACACACACACACACACACACACACACACACACACTAAAACAACCGTGTGGATATTTACTACTTCTACTTAAACTTCTTTCCTACGCAATATAAATTAGATTTCGTTGTAGTATAAATCTATTTAAATAATCCTAGAAAAAAGGGATAAATAATTCAGTTAATTTGTTAATCCTTGTAATACACACTTTGGTAATTCCTGGATTAAAGAAATTCTAATGAAATTCTCATTCGAATAATTCATAAAACAAATTCGAATGAAGTTATGTAGATACGTTCATTTAGTATCAGAAAAGAACGAAAAAATTATGAGAATCTACCTTAACTAGACATATTCATTTATACTTGAAAAAGGGACGAAAAATTATGACTTAATCAGATAATACTCACTTAGCATCAGAAGAGGGCGCCAAATTCTCCATAGCATTTGTTAATCCCAAGCCCGTACAATATACTATACCCAGTTTGGCCTATTGACTTATCCCCAAAGTTGGTATTTATGTTATGTGCGGTCCAGCGGTTCCCGACTCACTGTAGAGGGTCAAGGTCAAAGGTTAAAGGTCACAGAACCACTTGTAGCTTTCACACCTGCTGCCTGTAACTCACACCGACTGCCTGTAATTCACACACCGACTGCCTGTAACTCTCACACCGACTGCCTGTAACTCTCACACCGGCTGCCTGTAGCTGCCTGCATTTGAATGATTACACTAATATAGTCAAAATACAGTTGGTAATAAAGGCGGCTGAACATACCTTACTTGTGCAGGTTTTAAACATGAATAATTTGTTATTTTAGGTTTAGATGCCTATTTTATTGAATGTTTATATTACGAAAAATATCATCTGTGTATTACAAAAATAAAGAAATAACATAAAAACAGACAAATATTAAAAAAAATTAAATATAAACACTGAAACTATAAATGAAATTAAATAAAAACTGCCTCAGTAATAATATCTGAAGCCATTAAGGAAAATTTATATCCAGGACCGCTCACGTACACACTGGTAACAGCAAATAAATATGCTTCATTTAGCCTAATTTACCACACACAATCATCATTAACTATAATTGGGTGACGTATATCAGCCAACTTGAATCATATATTTTAGTATAATTGCTCATAATCGCATGTGTCCACTACGCCCGCCCGCCGCCCTACACCACCTCCCAGACCGCAATACAAGGTGAAAGATAATGGCCCTTAGTGTCAACCACCTCACTGATAACACCAGAGAAACAGATAAGACGGAGCAGATAAGAGTTAAGATTAAATGTACGAAGGATTTATTAATTTATTAACAAAAGGAAGATTTAAATCGTTTGTGTTCCGTTTTTCCATCCGGCCACACCTTCAACTCTCTGTCCGGGACAATAACACTAAATTACTGAAACACTATACGGAGACATTTTCAGTAATCAACAACAAAATACACCATTATAGTGTTAAAGGTTGAAGCTAAACTGAACTAAGCTAACTTAAGCTAAACTGAACTAAGCTAGCATAAGCTGAACTGAACTAAGCTAACTTAAGCTAAACTGAACTAAGCTTTTATAAACTGGTAAATTTTTTCGCTTCCAGTTGTGTGCCAACCATGTACAGTATACAGGTGTAACAGAGGGGTGGTGACACACAGTGTTCATCACTGTTCCTGTCCACAGAAAATATCGTTTTGTTATGCTTAATTAACTTTATGGGTGAGTCAGTCAGGTGCCACCGAGGCTATTATGCCCCCCTCATTCACCCGCTTCGGTCTGTGCATTAGCAGTAATGTGCAGGTTGGTCCTGGCCAGC
>CAUDMG010004131.1:2095000-2107500 GCA_958450375.1 Homarus gammarus | reverse complement strand
CACAGAATTTCTCTCTCAATTCTTACGTAATTTTCTCATCTTTAATGTTTCTCTTCCTCTATCGTTCCCCCAGACGTTATCTCTCGCTGCAGATGTCTTCTCTCACCACTATCTTTCTCACCCCCCCCCCCCCAGATACCTTCTCTCACTGCGAGACATCTCCCTAGCAGGGCCAGACGCTCTCAGGAGACACGAGAACAAAGGAAACCAATTTAAAGTCTCAGGCCCAAGTTATGATGTGGGAGAACCAGCATAAACTTGTGGCCGCCTCAGACACAACACAACCCAGTCATACATAAATATATCTTTATCTCTAAGTGCTCTATCTCGATCTTATCTTTATCGTCTCTTTAAACTACCTCTCAGCCATCGTTAAATTACCTGTTAACTATAAACAATCTTTAAAATTATCTTTGAGGTAATTAAGGTTGTGGTGGCCGAGTGGATTCAACATTTTCTTCCCACTCTAAGGATCACTAGTTCGCACCCAGAGGAACCCCAGTTCACCATAGTGTAAATGCGTATCTACTTTAACAGTTAAGGAAGTATAAGTGGTTGAATACAGTGCAATGTGCTATTTCCATATATCCCCTTAGGAGCCTTCAGGCCAACGAGACTCGCATCCACAGTCTGGAAATAATTTTCAGTTATACAAAACCAAAGAAAAAAAACTACTTCTCGGTCCAGTTGTCACATTGGGAATTCTTTTGCGGTCTACCTGCCAGCGAGGGAAACTCACACCCCCAAATATTTCCCTGTGTTTTTCAGACTTCCTGGTGAAACTGTGCCATTGTTCCAGTGTCTTTGTGACTGAAATGCATATTGTTCTGTACGATTTCAGAATAGTTACCATTACTTGATTCTTCGTTCAGTACCTGTTTCTTAACACTTCCGACCTTCATTCTTCGTTCAGTATTATCCTTCACCTTTGTTTATACTGTACTTGCTACTTTCATTCCATGTTTAATAAGGTATTACACACACACACACACACACACACACACACACACACACACATACAGCCATGTTTTATTTCAAAGATGCGTTTTTATGAAGCATTTGCATGTTTACAGCTCACTTTAAAGCGGTGTCCCCACAGCGCTATGCATACACCATCATGAAAACGTTGACACATAAAGTTACACACACATGATACTCTATACACCACGTTTTAAGTTGCTCGGTGTATTATACTCCAGGTGGATGAATGTATTTAATGATCATACAACTTATACACCATGTCCAGTATACTTGTATTATAGTATTTGTGGACATGTATATCATAGGATCATTAGAAAATAGCCCCAACTTATATCATCTAAATATTAACGATTCTACCACTATCCTAACAAAATCTAACCTAACCTAACCTAACCTAACCTTACCTAACCTAACCTAACCTAACTTAATCCTAATGCTAACCTAACCTAACCTAACCTAACCTAACCTAACCTCCTATGTAGCGTTTGGGTGTTAATTATCAGGTGAAATAAACTGAGGGGGTCTAATGCTCAGGTGATACTATTTATTATATTATTTCCAAGTCTTATACCGAACTAACACGTAAACACCCTCTCCAAGAATACAAATAACCAACCATTACTTTAACTGCATATTTATCGCACTCTTTTACGTAACACGGTTTTAAATCCCCCTTGAGAAAACCCGTCTATCGATCACCTCAACCCAACCACTAGCCTAGCCTAACCTAACCTAGCCTAACCTAACCACTAGCCTAGCCTAACCTACAGCCAAGACCATGAGGTGGATTTGATTGTCGGGTCACTTGAAGATTGGCCCCCCGCCTCCAAGCTTAATTTACCTTCAAGCTTAATGAACACCTTAATCCTCCGTGGGGGTTCTTAGGTTAGGTTAAGTTAGGTTAGGTTAAGTTAAGGGATGGATATTTTGATCATCACATAATCTATATTCTTAGATGACCTTTGACCTTTCTTACCCAAAACCAAACGCCAATTAACATACCTTCCTATTAAAAAACAATTAAAATCAACAAAAACAATCATATATTAATAAGTTATCTATTTAACAATGTAAATTAACTCTTCAACAACCAACACACGTACAGCGCATGATCCCCCAGCAGTACACCACGCCAGTACACAATCCATTAACCCATAGGAGGGGGGGGAAATGGATCACAGATGGATGCATTGGATGGATTACACAAGACAGTACTCATTCATATATCCTCCGTTCATATCGAGATACTGTGAGGCGAAGGATAAAAACAGAGAGAGAGGATTTACAGACCAACACGTCAGCTTGTCTAGAGAGAGAGAGAGAGAGAGAGAGAGAGAGAGAGAGAGAGAGAGAGAGAGAGAGAGAGAGAGAGAGAGAGAGAGAGAGAGAGAGAGAGAGAATGTGTACCTCACTCACGGCTCTTGCACACGATGATAAAAAAAAAGTTACCAGAACTTAAAATTGCTCTCTCCTACATCAACTTGTAGTGCAACTGACGTGTAGTCATGCAATATGAATATAGTGTATTGTGAGGGGGGTGAGAGACAGATGGAGAGGTATAGTGTTGCGTGAGATAGATGGAGAGGTATAGTGTTGCGTGAGACAGATGGAGAGGTATAGTGTTGCGTGAGACAGATGGAGAGGTGTAGTGTTGCGTGAGACAGATGGAGAGGTATAGTGTTGCGTGAGACAGATGGAGAGGTATAGTGTTGCGTGAGATAGATGGAGAGGTATAGTGTTGCGTGAGACAGATGGAGAGGTATAGTGTTGCGTGAGACAGATGGAGAGGTATAGTGTTGCGTGAGATAGATGGAGAGGTATAGTGTTGCGTGAGACAGATGGAGAGGTATAGTGTTGCGTGAGATAGATGGAGAGGTATAGTGTTGCGTGAGATAGATGGAGAGGTATAGTGTTGCGTGAGATAGATGGAGAGGTATAGTGTTGCGTGAGATAGATGGAGAGGTATAGTGTTGCGTGAGACAGATGGAGAGGTATAGTGTTGCGTGAGACAGATGGAGAGGTATAGTGTTGCGTGAGACAGATGGAGAGGTATAGTGTTGCGTGAGATAGATGTACGGTATATGTCTATATTTCAATATACTGTAGCTTCTGTATATGTCTGTATGTATGTATGTATGTATGTATGTATGTATGTATGTATGTATGTATGTATGACTCCCCAGGAAATAGGTATACACAGAATTAATACAGAACGTATAAATACAGTATTATCAATAGCTAAAATTTTAATACAATTCACAATATCGAGTAAAATGACAAATTAACACCTCAGAAACTAATAAACAGAGGCTAAGTGTTTATACCAGCAGAAATATGACCTACTTTAATGGTGTAATGTTCATGTTCTGGGTCTGATGATGACAAGAGATGTATAGAAACGTTACAGAATTAAATATGTTGGTGTGTGAGTGACGATGCTTGTGTGTGTGTGTGTGTGTGTGTGTGTGTGTGTGTGTGTGTGTCTGTGTGTGTGTGTGTGTGTGTGTGTGTGTGTGACTGTGTGTGTGTGTGTGTTTGACTGTGTGTGTGTGTGTGTGTGTGTGTGTGTGTGTGTGTGTGTGACTGTGTGTGTGTGTGTGTGTTTGACTGTGTGTGTGTGTGTGTGTGTGTGTGTGTGACTGTGTGTGTGTGTGTGTGTGTGTGTGTGACTGTGTGTGTGTGTGTGTGTGTGTGTGTGTGTGTGTGTGTGTTTGACTGTGTGTGTGTGTGTGTGTGTGTGTGTGTGTGTGTGTGTGTGTGTGTGTGTGTGTGACTGTGTGTGTGTGTGTGTGTGTTTGACTGTGTGTGTGTGTGTGTGTGTGTGTGTGTGTGTGTGTTTGACTGTGTGTGTGTGTGTGTGTGTGTGTGTGTGTGTGTGTGTGACTGTGTGTGTGTGTGTGTTTGACTGTGTGTGTGTGTGTGTGTTTGACTGTCTGTGTGTGTGTGTGTGTGTGTGTGTGTGTGTGTGTGTGTGTTTGACTGTGTGTGTGTGTGTGTGTGTGTGTGTGTGTGTGTGTGTGTGTTTCGACCGAGAAAGAATGAGATAGAGCAAGACAAAAAGACAAAGAAGAGACAGGACATGCGAGCCCAGGTGTCAGGGCAGGTGGAAGGGGGGGGACAACCTGCACCTTCCTACACAGGTTATTAAAGGTGTGTGTGTGTGTGTGTGTGTGTGTGTGTGTGTGTGTGTGTGTGTGTGTGTCAGCGCTTTATCATACACGCTCTTTCTCACTCATTATCTTTCACAGTCTCTCTCTCTTCTAACTCTCACTCTCTCTCAGTCTATGTCTCTATAATCCTCTCTCACTCTCACTTCCTCTCACACACACACACACACACACACACACACACACCTTTTCTCATTCTCATTGTAAAAAAAAAAAAATCATGTTTCCTGGAATTCCCCCTAAATAACTAGGATATTATTCGCGTCCCAGAAACCCCACACTGAGACACGCCATCGAACCCAAGCCCTCAACTCCTCTCAACTCGAACCATCCACTAAATCCTATCCTCCTTTTCTGGACGTCCTTAACAACGACCAAAACTTGAAGAAATTTATTGGTTGCTGGTTACTATGTGAATCAGCAACCAACAACCAATTGACTTCTCTGAGTTGAAATGGTTGCTACGGAAATGAAAATTGGCCAGGGTTTAATAGGCAAGTCACTTGTACCCATGTGAGCCAGGGTCTAGGGTCCAGGGTCCGGGGTCGAGGGTCCAGGGTCTGGGGTCCGGGGTCGAGGGTCCGGGGTCCGGGGTCCATGAGTGTTCCACGAACCCTCAGTGAAGCCTGCAGCCCAAAAATTCCGAGAAAATGTCGATGGAAACTATCAAAGTCTTGTAAACAAAATTTGTCTTGTAAATACATGTCTCTCCCCTCCCCCCTCCCTCTCTCTCTCTCTCTCAACCTTTCTCTCACTTTTCTATCGTCTCCTTATTCACAGTTCTGTCCTTCTCCCTTTCTTTAAATTGTCTCTTTCCTTTTATATCGCCTTTCGTCACATTTCCATTCTCTCTTATGTCTCTCTCCTTCCTTTACTTTCACTTCTCTCTTTCTTCACCACCTCTTCCCTCTCTCCCTCCCTCTCTCTCCAATCACTCCCCTCTCACCCTCCCTCTTCACCCCCTCCCCCTTTCAAAATAAAATCTATACTGACAGGTAAGGGTGTATCTGAGTACGGCTTTAGTACTCAACAAGCGTACAGGTAAAAGTTTGGACTCGGGGGAGGGGGGGGGGGAGGAGGAGGGGGGGACAGGCTCACAGACAATCAATTAAAAATAACAGGTGTATATTTACCTGTATATCCGTCTAAATACACCTGTCTGTATATTCATCTGCGAATGTCTATGTATATATTAAGTGTATACATATTGTTATACATCCTTGTCTGTATACTTATCCGTGAGTACCTATAAATCTGTATATATGTGTACAGTATACATCTTCCTGTGTATATATGACTAGCTGATGTATTGTGTCTATATTATCTACCTCTGTATACATGAATAAGTTTGTGTATACCTGTGTGTAAGGTAAGGTAAGGTAAGGTAAGGTAAGGTAAGGTAAGGTAAGGTGAGGTAAGGTAAGGTAAGGTAAGGTAAGGTAAGGTGAGGTAAGGTAAGGTAAGGTAAAGTAAGGTAAGGTAAGGTAAGGTAAGGTAAGGTAAGGTAAGGTAAGGTAAGGTAAGGCTAAGTAAGGTAAGGTAAGGTAAGGTAAGGTAAGGTAAGGTGAGGTAATGTTAGTTCTCGATTTTATTTTCCCTTCTCTGATTCTTTCCTTTACAATTTCTGGGAGATTTTGGGATGGCAAACTTTTCGAAGGGAACGCTCACAAGAATTTGAGCCTTGGTTCACACTGGGTCAATTTCACACAGGACTTGGCGTCGAAGGAATGTATGAAAGTGACATTTTCACTCCCAGAGAATAAATGAAGTTGGTATTGTTGAACGGTAAATGTGGAGAAAGTGGATATTTTTACACTGAATTACTGTAAGGAGGTGATAGCTTACGGCAAAATACAACAACAACAATAATAATAATAATAATAATAATAATAATAAATACAAATAATAATAATAATAATAATAAAAATAATGGTATAATAAGCGTGGATGTAGGTCTAAAATTGTGAGTTATTATTATTATTATTATTATTATTATCATTACCATTGAATTTCATTTTCAACATACAGCTCGTTAACACCTTAGTTCACCTAAAAATTAACCACCCTAAAGTTAACCTCCCCCCCCCTTCCAAATAGTGTTAAAGTGGTTAATCTTTAGGTGAAATAAGCTGGGTGGTGATTCTTCAGGTGATTCTAATTTCACAACAAACGTAATCCACTAATTATATTCCTACACCTCCAGGATAATCACCCTAGGACTCTCTGTGCAGCCTAGGACTCTCTGTGCAGCCTAGGATTCTCTGTGCAGCCTAGGACTCTCTGTGCAGCCTAGGACTCTCTGTGCAGCCTAGGACTCTCTGTGCAGCCTAGGACTCTCTGTACAGCCTAGGACTCTCTGTGAAACATCTACCCCTTGGAGCATCACATAGGCAGTCAGATAAGGCCTCATAACTTCAAATAAGAGAAAAAAAATCCTCGGACGACTGGTTAAGACTCGTGGCCGAGGTTTGCCGTCTCAGCCTTGTGTCGTCTGAGAAGGTCACTAACACAGCTGATAAAATGTGAGGGGCAAGGTTTAACGTGTGTTCCACTGGCCGCTTGTCTCGAGGGGGGAGGGCGGTTAGGAAGAAGAGGAAGGTGGAGGAAAGGGAGGGGGAAAGAATAGGAGAAGGAAGAGGAGGAGGAGGTAAGGAAGGGGGAAAAGTAGGATGATGTAAGGGAGAGGAAAGAGTAGGAGGTAAAGGAGAGAGGGAGAAAAGTGGGAAAAAGGAGGAGGTAAGGGAGGGGAAAGAATAGGAGTAGGAGGAGAAGGAAGAAAATGAGTAAGAGGAGGAGTAAGAGAGGGGGAACAGGGAGGAGAAAAGAGAAGGACAAAGAAAGTTAGAAAAGCGACACTTGACACGAATATTCATGACAACTAACACACAACGAGGTCATGACACTGACCTGACACCTGTTAATAGAAGTGATAATTAAATCTGATTAAATTACAAGCCGCTGGGTGACAATTACAAAGACTTCAAACATTACGCTGATTTGCTCCAGTTTAGCAGTAGTAATAATTTGAACGACGTGGTGTGGTGTGGTGTGGTGTGGTGTGGTGGTGTGGTGGTGGTGGTGTGGTGTGGAGTGGTGTGGAGTGGTGTGGTGTGGTGTGGTGTGGTGTGGAGTGGTGTGGTGTGGTGTGGTGTGGTGTGGTGTGGTGTGGTGTGGTGTGGTGTGGTGTTGGTGGCGTTTTGGTGGTATATACCTATAGTTGTATGGTGTGGTGTGGTGGTGTAGCGTGGCGGTGTTTTGGTGGAAGTATATTGTGTTGTGGTGTGGTGTGGTGTGTTGTGTTGTGGTGTGGTGTGGTGTGGTGTGGTGTGGTGTGGTGTGGTGTGGGGGTGTATGGCGTGGTAAGGTGGTGTGGTAGTGTTATGATAATTTATTCCACACCAAATATATTACGCGGAGAGTTTAAAGAAATACATCATTAATAACTGTTCCTTCTGAGTGACATTTAAAAAGGAAAGATTAGTTATAATGCTCGCCAGCGCTGAGGAGTATTATTTTAGTCAAAGTCTTATAACTCAACATACATCAGTCATATCACGAGGCTGGTGGAGGCAGCTGCTTGCATGCGAGGCTAAACATTTACGCAGTTTAACGTCATTTTTCTCTCGTTTGATAAATTAGATACATTATTTTTACCTGATAATTAAACAAAGAAATGTTACCTGGAAGGATTAGGTTAGGTTAGGTTAGGTTAGGTTAGGTTAGGTTAGGTTAGTTAGGATGTAATTATACAATATCCCCATAAATATATTAGGTTATATAAGCTACCACAGTGATTATTACAGCTTGAGGTGTTTATGGTCTACGTAATTACTACCATTAATACATCCGTGTATGTATGTGTTGTATTTCAGTCTTTAAGTTTAGTATAATATGTGACACACACACACACACACACACACACACACACACACACACACACACACACACACACACACACTCTCCTCCCTCCACAAAAAATGATGTCCAGATATTTGACAATATTATCTCCTGGTTGACTTAAGCCTTTGTTGATATTGGCTCAGGTCTGCCTGTTGTAAGTCACGTTTTTCTTCAGTGTTTCTCTTATTATCATTTTATTGGTTTTTTACTATCCACTCCTCTTTAGTTCTTCCTCTTTTATCATTTTCTTCTTATTCTTCAACTACCTCCTCCTCCTTTTCTTCTCTTCCTACCTCCTCCTTCATCTTCTTCTACTTCCTCCCCCTCCTCCTCCATCCTCTTCCTGCCCCCTCCTCAATCCTTCCTCTTCCTCCCCCTCTTCTTCCTCCCCTCCCCCTCCTTCCTCCCCCCTCCTCCTTCCTCCCCCCTCCTCCTTTCTCCCCTCCCCCCTCCTCCTTCCCCTTCACATTTCTATAAGACAACAAAGGATACCGGTAGTGACTCACCCTTCAAACACTCGAGCCTAAGAGACGGACCCATGACGAGGTATTCGACAACAGATGACTAAACTATTGAACATTACAATTGACTTGAGATCTGATGACGTTGGTTTTGAAGTGTTTAAGTCTTTAGTTGAGGGAATAAGATAGATAGATAGATAGACAAATAGATAGATAGATAAATAGACTAATTCATAGATAGATAGATAGAGGAGACGAAAAAACACAAATATGATAAACAATTAGCGACTAAGTGCTGCCATTACCTAATTTTCTCTCTCCTCTGTCTCTCTCTCTCTAAGTCAGTAACACTTGTCTCTCTCTCCCTATCAGTCAGTCAGTAATTTTCTGTCAGTCACCCTCTTTCTCCTAACACCAAGACTGAACATCACCATCATCATCACCATCATCATCATCATCACCATCATCATCATCATCATCATCATCACCATCACCTTCTATTCCTCACACCTTGTTCCAAAGCGTCTCCTTCACCGACACAATCAAATATCATTTTGGACCATTTCAGCAGAGTATCCTCCTTCCCTACGAGGCTCAGTGTCTTGTTATACATATGTGGGGAGAGGAATATTTTTATCCTAAGCATCACTACTGTGTGTGTGTGTGTGTGTGTGTGTGTGTGTGTGTGTGTGTGTGTGTGTGTGTGTGTGTGTGTGTGTGTGTGTGTGTGTGTACTAATTAAACGTCATGACATGAGGAAACTATCGACCTATTACTAACTGGAAAACACTGTACGTATAGACAAAATTACTACAAACCCTTAAAATATATCTCTTGCTAACATGAAATTCTGACGATTCAATGGGAAAAGGACAAAGCAATTTCGCTTACCATCTGGCGAACAAAAGGAGGGCATATAACACACCCAAAATTAATAAGGACCTTCCTCTCCCTATGGCCAAGGCACTATTGTAAAATCAAGTACAAATATGAAGAGAAACTTATGTTCAAAAACCAAATTTCCAATAGTAGCAGAAATGACCCTGACGCTCGACCCAATAAAGTACTGTAGGTACCTGTTTATTATTGTGATCATAGGTACTGGAATCTCAAGTTACAGCTCAGGAACAACAATGGACAGAGAGAGAGAGAGAGAGAGAGAGAGAGAGAGAGAGAGAGAGAGAGAGAGAGAGAGAGAGAGAGAGAGAGAGAGAGAGAGAGAGAGAGAGAGAGAGAGAGAGAGAGAGCACCATACCATTACACACTCCGGTTTACACAGGCGTTATAAAGCGAGAAGTGTGCAACACCTAAATTAATTTTACTTCGTTATTAATTATATTCAAAATCAATTCACACCAATTTCATGTCGCATGTAGTAAAGGTCAGCTTTCAACTAGCGCCGAAAATAACTTTTGTTTTACGTCCAATAGGAAAAAACTTCTTTGTTCGAGTTTATATCAATTTCGGGTTGATATGGTTGTGTTAAATGGCAGATAGAGCTACACACAGACACACATACCCACTTTCTCTTATCTCTCTCTCTCTCTCTCTCTCTCTTTCTAATGCCTCATTCTAACTCTGCCAACTCTTTGGGACGCGGCCCAACATGACTGGCGCCCAATAAGAGTTCCGATCATAACAGCTAGCGTTAGGTTGGAGTATAATAGGACCATAGCCTTATAAGTTCTGGGGTCCATTTGACTAGTCACACTCATGCCGCAGCCAAAATTTACTTTCTCGACAATTTACTTTATTTCTGTAATTAATATTCGAAATAAATCTCCAATAATCTTACGTGTGTTTCAATAAAGACAAGCACACAACGCCAACACACTAACACTGTTCAGGTATCCACATTCCGCATTTACTGTATTAGCTAAGTAAACTTCTATGTACCCAAGTAAACAAACAATGTACTGGCAATACTCTGTAACACTTAACGCTACACCATCCTGGCCACTTGGGTCTGATAAACACCCTTTGTGACCTCTATTCTGTAATCCTTTTTGCGCTACCACTAATAGGATAAGTATGGAGTGCACCATAAACTAGCTGCTATCCTTGGCAAAATTCAAAATCAATTGACACTCACCTGTAATGTCCTGTCCTGAGTCCTTAGTTTAGCTTCAGAAGAGGTCACACCCAGAAAAGGTCAAATTAAAACTCTTTTCGTATTTAATTTTTCAACCATATCAATCCACAGCAGCTCAGGTCAGTTTCTGTAAGTCACAACAAAACGTCAAAATTAAGCTCATCGTTTATACCTTCAAACCAAATCACATTAATAACAAGTCAATTTCACAAAAGGTCAAATCTAAGAGAGGTCAAACCACCGCTTCTCCTGCATTAGCTTTCTTCTAAAATCTATATCAATATCAGGTCACTCTCACAAAAGGTCAAATCTAAGAGAGGTCAAACCACCGCTTCTCCTGCATTAGCTTTCTTCTAAAATCTATATCAATATCAGGTCACTCTCACAAAAGGTCAAATCTAAGAGAGGTCAAACCACCGCTTCTCCTGCATTAGCTTTCTTCTAAAATCTATATCAATATCAGGTCACTCTCACAAAAGGTCAAATCTAAGAGAGGTCAAACCACCGCTTCTCCTGCATTAGCTTTCTTCTAAAATCTATATCAATATCAGGTCACTCTCACAAAAGGTCAAATCTAAGAGAGGTCAAACCACCGCTTCTCCTGCATTAGCTTTCTTCTAAAATCTATATCAATATCAGGTCACTCTCACAAAAGGTCAAATCTAAGAGAGGTCAAACCACCGCTTCTCCTGCATTAGCTTTCTTCTAAAATCTATATCAATATCAGGTCACTCTCACAAAAGGTCAAATCTAAGAGAGGTCAAACCACCGCTTCTCCTGCATTAGCTTTCTTCTAAAATCTATATCAATATCAGGTCACTCTCACAAAAGGTCAAATCTAAGAGAGGTCAAACCACCGCTTCTCCTGCATTAGCTTTCTTCTAAAATCTATATCAATATCAGGTCACTCTCACAAAAGGTCAAATCTAAAAAAGGTCATATAACAACTCCCCTGATTGTTCTTATTTTCATATTCCCCGCAATCAGTTCACGTCAATTTCAGGAGTCCCACCAAAATAAGTTCGTCTTCTCCCATGTTTTCCTTTTTCCTATCAATTTACATAAATTTCAATAGAAAATAGAAATAAACTCCAGGCGACGACAAAATAAATTCCATCTACTCCATATTTTTCTTTCCAAATCAATTTCTATCAATCTCAGGAAAAGTTCGGTCAAGGAGATGCCAGAATCAATTCGCCCATTGTATTTTTTTTCAATCAATTTCTACCAATTTCAGAAGAAGGTAAGTCAAGGAAGCGCCCAAATTAAATCACTATTCCATATTTTTTTCTTTTCAAATCAATTTCTATCAATTTCAGACAGACTGGTCAAGAAAAAATTCAATAAACTCACTCACTCTACTGGGTTTGTTTTTCTTCAATCAATTTCAGAAGTAAAGAAACGACAAAAATAAACTCACTCCAAACAGCATTTTTTCAACTAATTAATATCATTCTTAATAAATTTCACAAGTCAAACACCAAAATATACTTAAGTTCTTTCCTGTATATTATTCTTTTCGTTAATTTATTTCATTTCCAGGTCAATTTTAAGGTCAAATCGATAAGACTTGAATAAATTCGTTAAAATCAAACTTTACGGTGAAAATGCTGAAATTAATGGAAGCTAAAACATACGAGACTCTTTTAATGAGAATGTAACATCAGTGTATATCAGTACGGTCTATGTATACTATATACCTGCATTGTCTTCATACATGCTGATTCGTATACTTATATGACGATTTTAATGAATAGCTAACATGTTCCCTTTATCACGAAACAGGTGGGAGCAATTTTAGGCGAATTTCAGTGGACCAAGGCAGAGGCTGGAGGCCCAGGAGGAGGCCCCTACTCCAGGTGTGTGTGTGTGTGTAATTCAGGTGTTGGCAGCGCTATT
>CAUDMG010004131.1:1992500-2090000 GCA_958450375.1 Homarus gammarus | reverse complement strand
GGTTAGGCACTGTCATGACAAAAACCGGCAGAAAGGGGTTAGGTTAGGTTTTGGTTATGTTATGTTAGGTTCGGTTGGCACTTAGTGATATCAAAATTATATTTTAATTAACCAATAACCTAATTCACACTTTACTGACCTGACGGATAAGATGTATTTCACGCGAGGGATATTTTTTATTTAACTCATTTCCATATAATAAGTCAACGTTTTTGGAATAATTTCACACAGCTGATGACAGTTTCTTGGTGAATGTAAATATGTAATAGATTTTATACGCAATATTTCCTTTATGAATTACCTGATAGCTACAGGCCAGACTGACCCACCCAACCCAACTTAACCTAACCTACCAAAAGTAACTATGACAAGAACAACTGTAGTCTGACAAGAGGACCATTAACCTGACAGGTATATTTAATGAAGCACTTACCCTAGACCAGGTAAGTCACGGACACTTTGATCACCTGCATCTTCGAGGGCTCTCTCCTGGGAGGTGCGGTGCTTCAGATAAAGTTACCAAGTTGCTCGTACAGCCCTTGGGGGAAAACTTGTTCAAGGACTGACGTATCTTCTTCCTCCTCAGGGGAGAACAACCTGAAGAAGGATCAAACTTATACAGTACAGGTGAAGTGGAACAAGAAATGTATCCCTTATTATTATTACTGTTGTTATTATTATGATTGCTGTTGTTATTATTATTATTATTATTATTATTATTATTATTATTATTGTATTATTATTATTATTATTATTATTGCTGTTATTATTATTATTATTATTATAAGTGTTGGTTATTATTACCGGTATTATTATTATTATTACAGCATTATTATTACCGTCACTAGTTATCAGCCTCGTATGTATCATTGGACAAATTACAGTATCGTGTACGATTACAAAGTTCTGTATTTAGGAGGTAAAACTCTCGCTTGCTCGCTTGTAATATACATCAGTATTCAGCGCCACCTTAAAAAATCGTTCCCCTAATGAGCTTAAAAAAATGGTGTACGTGTGTCGAAAATCCTCCCCCCCCCCCCCCTACCCCCTAGGTGAATTGTTAGTTGAACTTATTTTTTTATTGTAAATGAACGTAAATATAGAGCTTTTTATGGCTTACCTTGATTAATAAAAATGGAAACCGGAAATCCT
Organism: Homarus gammarus; assembly: GCA_958450375.1. Taxonomy (NCBI): domain Eukaryota; kingdom Metazoa; phylum Arthropoda; class Malacostraca; order Decapoda; family Nephropidae; genus Homarus; species Homarus gammarus. The sequence goes on along the minus strand of CAUDMG010004131.1, from coordinate 2,088,848 downwards.
TTATATAATAAACGAATATTCGACCACAAAGACAAATATTATTTAGAGGGCGTATAACACACTCAGTTACCCCAAGGCAGAGAGTTTTCCTTCCAAGTAATATTTCCGCATCTCTGCAGCTTATTCTAATACCTTGAGGCGGCAACAACTTCACTCACAACATGTATGATAAACTTGAGACACACTTTAACATGCACTTAACGTAATAAGATTTACTTAAACGCCAAGTCCACATTTTAAGAAACATTCCTTGACTTATTGTGAAGTGAGATCATGAGGACGGTGACTTAGCGTTCTCTGTGTAGTGTTTCATGACCTACTATTATATATTCGTGTATTTTTTTATTATTTTAATCTTTGATGTTTTTCTCGTTATAATGGTGGGCTAGCGCTGTTATTCACTCATTCTTCCTTCTCTAAGAGTGTGTGTGTGTGTGTGTGGTGTGTGTGTGTGGTGTGTGTGTGTGTGTGTGTGTGTGGTGTGTGTGTGGTGTGTGTGTGTGTGTGTGGTGTGTGTGTGTGTGTGTGTGTGTGTGTGTGTTAAAGTCACCAGCAGCACACACCAGCCACACCGTCAAGGAGACGCCAAGATCAAATTTATAATTCAACTGTTGTCGTCAGATGTGATTCCTCATAAAAGTTTTACGTCGCGGGGAGAAAAGTTGCCAGGATTTTACCGACAAAAGACAACAATAAACTGTTCCTGTTGTCCGAATCAAAATCACAAAGTTTGTTAAAAAATATTAGTAGGAATTTAAGTATAAAGTAGAGCCGAAGAAATCCCCATGTAGTGAAATTCCCATAACTGTGGTGAGAACGATTAATGAGAAATATAAGTAGATGAACACCCATAAGCATTAATACAGGTATATTATAATAAAGTACAGATGATAAAAGAAATAAAAGTAATTCCTATTTATTAAATGTATCAAAATTAGCAACAAATTTAGGTTAGGTTAGGTTAGGTATATAATAGTGGACAGTAATCAGCTTTCGCCTAATTCCTGGAAAAAATGACAAAAAAACCTGAATTAATGCTTTTTATCGTTTATTACAACATCTCTCTTTGTTGCTTGTGTGAATTTATTACTTCCACCGTCAATTGAAACGCACCCTGTGTAGAACCGAGAATACGTACACACATACAGGTAACAATACGTACACACAAACACACACACATTAATTATAACTGCATACACCTGTTAAGAATATCTCACATATACCTGCATACACCTGTTAAGAATATCTCACATATACCTGCATACACTTGTTAAGACTCCCTCACATATACCTGCATACACCTGTTAAGAATATCTCACATATACCTACATACACCTGTTAAGACTCCCTCACATATACCTACACACACCTGTTAAGACTCCCTCACATATACCTACACACACCTGTTATGAATCCCTCACATATACCTACACACACCTGTTAAGACTCCCTCACATATACCTACACACACCTGTTAAGACTCCCTCACATATACCTACACACACCTGTTAAGACTCCCTCACATATACCAACACACACCTGTTAAGACTCCCTCACATATACCTACACACACCTGTTAAGACTCCCTCACATATACCTACACACACCTGTTAAGACTCCCTCACATATACCTACACACACCTGTTAAGACTCCCTCACATATACCTACACACACCTGTTAAGACTCCCTCACATATACCTACACACACCTGTTCAGACTCCCTCACATATACCTACACACACCTGTTCAGACTCCCTCACATATACCTACATACACCTGTTCAGACTCCCTCACATATACCTAATACACGCGTCCTTGTGTGCAATCTCAAGACTGCTGAGTCCAAAGCTTCTTTTTAAATTCGCTCGAAGATTGCAGTGCCAACACTAATACTGATTTGCATAACAAAGTCGATGTAATGTTATTAGGATGAGTGGAGAGTTGGGGTGGCGTGTGATGTGTGTGGTAGTGGGAGGGGGGGGGAGTGTGTGGTAGTAGGGAGGGGTAGTGAGAGGGGTGTGGTAGTGGGAGGGGGGAGTGTGTGGTAGTAGGGGGGTAGTGAGAGGGGTGTGGTAGTGGGAGGGGGGAGTGTATGGTAGTAGGGGGGTAGTGAGAGGTGTGTGTGTGTGTGTGTGTGTGTGTGTGTGTGTGTGTGTGTGTGTGTGTGTGTGGTGTATTAATGCAAGGAGGATTGTGCTGGCGTGTTGTATGTATGGTTGTGTGAAGCGATGTGCGAGGAGTATGCAGTGGAGTGACAAATCTAATCTAGTTTCGGCGGTGTGTGTGTGTGTGTGTGTGTGGGGGGGGGGGGGTTGTGATGTAGTGTGATGGTCTGTGGGGGATTAAAGTGATATATCTCAAGATGTATGCGAATGGATTACACATCACATACATCACCACCACCACTACACATACACCACCACTACACATACACCACCACTACACATACACCACCATCACCACCACTACACATACACCAAGGCAGCAAGACAACAGCAACACCCAACACAGCTTGACAGTATCCCGCCAGTTTTTAATTTGAGAGGAAATGGGAACGTCTTGCGGATGATGGGTTGGGTTGGGTTGGGTTGGGTGCCCAGAGCTTCAGTGTTATCACATTCTCGGCTAATTATCTTTATGATTCCCAGGCAAAATGATAAGACTACAAGATATATTAAGAACGTGTGTGTGTGTGTGTGTGTGCGCGTGTGTGTGTGTGTGTGTGTGTGTGTGTTTATATGTGTGTGTGTCGTAACCTTTTCCCGTCTCTACCTACTCCTCCTAATTTGTCGAGTGAAATAAGCCACATTGTAAATCACTACAGGTGTTAATATTCTACCTGTAAGCTGAATGATGTAAACAAACAGGTGTGGCTATTCCTACCTGTTGTCTTCACCCTTTTCTCCACCTGTCTTGCACATGCACCATTCTTATCATTATTTCCTTCCTTCTCTGGGGAGTCTCTAGGCCTTGATTCACCCCCCAGAGAGAGGAGTAAGGGTAATAGTGATAAGGGAAGGGAATATGGCCCAGTGATATCTTTTTTTTTTATCTTCAAGACAAAAATACTAGTGTTGAGGAGGCCTTGGGAGGATCTGCGATATTGGAAGACGATATTGGTATTCCTCTGAGAGAATTGGTGATATTGGTGAGGGAAAAGTGGTCTTGTCGGCGCCAGTATTGGTCAGGGCACCAAGATGACACCACAGATACTGGTGCTTGGGTAGTCAGAGGGGTGAGGGGAAGGGGGGTAGTAGGGGGGAACCTGGGGGGAGGGGATGTGGGTAGCCTGGGAGAGGGGGAGGGGGGTAGTAGGGGGAACCTGGGGGAGGGGATGTGGGTAGCCTGGGAGAGGGGGAGGGGGGTAGTAGGGGGAACCTGGGGGAGGGGATGTGGGTAGCCTGGGAGAGGGGGAGGGGGGTAGTAGGGGGAACCTGGGGGAGGGGATGTGGGTAGCCTGGGAGAGGGGGAGGGGGATAGTAGGGGGAACCTGGGGGAGGGGATCTGGGTAGCCTGGGAGAGGAGGAGGGGGATAGTAGGAAGCCTGGCGACAGTAGGGGGAAATATTTTGTCTCAGCAACGCAAATTGACAGGTCAGGTTAGGTTAGGTTAGGCTAGGTTAGGTTAGGTTAGGTTAGGTTAGGTTAGGTTAGGTTAGGTTAGGCTAGGTTAGGTTAGGTTAGGGTAATTAAGCATAAGGTGATATAAACTGAGTGGACCAAACCTCAGGTAATCCGAATAACTAACACGCCAATCTGTAAGGATCTGAGTGACCGAATTAGCTCCAAAGGCTCTGAGTGGCAGCATAACGGACGAGGGTTATTGACCGTAAGTGTTTTAGGTGGGGGAGGTGCAAAGGGTCTCGTTCTTCATGGTCATCCCAAAGTCTTCCTAAAGCTTAATAAATTGGCATGGGGTGTGTGTGTGTGTGTGTGTGTGTGTGTGGAGGGAGAGAGAGAGAGAGAGAGAGAGAGAGAGAGAGAGAGAGAGAGAGAGAGAGAGAGAGAGAGAGAGAGAGAGAGAGAGAGAGAGAGAGAGAGAGAGAGAGAGAGAGAGAGAGAGTATATTATATTATGTGTGTGTGTGTGTGTGTGTGTGTGTGTGTGGAGAGAGAGAGAGAGAGAGAGAGAGAGAGAGAGAGAGAGAGAGAGAGAGAGAGAGAGAGAGAGAGAGAGAGAGAGAGAGAGAGAGAGAGAGAGAGAGAGAGTATATTATATTATGTGTGTGTGTGTGTGTGTGTGTGTGTGTGTGGAGAGAGAGAGAGAGAGAGAGAGAGAGAGAGAGAGAGAGAGAGAGAGAGAGAGAGAGAGAGTATATTATATTATGTGTGTGTGTGTGTGTGTGTGTGTGTGTGTGTGTGTGTGTGTGTGTGTGTCTAAATACATATAAAAAACAAGCACTCACTACTTCACTATACTTAAAAACCACACATACACTCACTCCTTCACATACACACACACTAAAAACACGAGAAATACATCAAAGTTAAAGACCTTCACCAAAAGATCCCAGAATACAGTCGGTTCCCACTTTTCGCCGACGGAAGGAAAAAACACTCAGGCAGAAACATTTTGTCCTTAATAAAATTAGCCACGGTCATTTTCCTCCTTCGGTCCTCAGAGTTTTATGACATGAGGACAAAACCTGAGACTAAATGTGGATACTTGTTTTTGTTAAATATTTTCATAATCTTTTGTCGCAATTGTTAGCTAGTAGTGAGGTCGTGTTTCTGGGGTGATTGTTTATTTACGCACGCACATACATACATACACATCCCCTTCACATACACAAACACACACAACCCCCCCCCCCCCCCATACACACCCCCACCCACACACCATATGAGGGGGGACCACCTCTGATTGGTTTTGTTTTACGAGACCCTTCACCTCAGAGTAAGACAATAAGGGTCGTTCAGGGGAAATTGGGCTCATTTTCCCCTGACCTGTGAGTACATATTGCTCTCCCCCCCCCCGTTTTTCCCCCAAGTTATAATTTATCTTACATTATATATCATTATTGTTAGGTTAGGTTAGGTTACCGTTAGGATGGTTAATCTTAAGGTGATATAAGCTGGGCGAGGCGCTTGAACACCTACAGTAACTGTATCCCCAACCTAGAGTGTGTTTTGAGCATAGTTCACACACACACACCTTAACAAACCACCTAGATGAACAAATAACAAGTACACAAACAGCCCCCCCCCCCCCCCTACACTCACCTATATAAAAACCAATCACGCACACAAATTACAAGTATACATACACACACACATGCACACAAGACCCCATTTTTTCTGAAGGACATACAACTGACCAAGACTGTAAAAACAAGGGAGAGAATTAAAGATAAATATCCTCTTAAGAGACGAGATAATGATGGCGTTCCTTGACCCGAATTCTGGGACATTCTTAAGTTAGATCTTTCTCCCTAATTGTTCTCGTCAGGTCGTATTTTTTTCTAAAACTAAGAAATAAATGGATTGCTAAGTGTCGTAATGTCGTATTTTCTCCTAAAACTACGATAAATGGCCTCCTAAAGTATCGTAAGGTCGTATTTCTCCCTAAAACTACGAGATAAATGACTTCTCAAACTAATGCAAGATGAAAGTGATCATAATGTTAATCTTACATTCTATAGAACAACACGGCGATGGTGGTATAGTGGTGAGCATAGCTGCCTTCCAAGCAGTTGACCCGGGTTCGATTCCCGGCCATCGCATAGTACTTTTTTTTTTTCTTTGAGAATTGCAACGTAGCTAAGGTGCTTGTTGTTATGGATAGAAGAAGAGAGCCGTTTGTTCTGAAGATGCAAAGTGTAGGAGGAAGGAATCCTTGTAAGTCCTATACGTATAAGACTGATGATGGTGATGAATAGAGCATCCAGCTTTAAATTTCCTTCAAATTTACTTAATGGCAACCAGTACACCAGGTCATTAGGTAATCACACCTGACCCAAATACGCATGAAAAATGGTCCTAGATGATGATGATGATGATGATTATTATTATGATTATTATTATTATTATTACTATTATTAGTCGCAGATATTTGTAAATTATTCCCATATCTAAAAGTTATTTATTCCTTGATATCTTTAAGTTCAATTTTCCTCTTAACTGCCTCTAACTGCTTCACAAAATTAAATTGGATACCAAGAGCATTATAATAAAAGTTCTCGGTGAAACAAATGTATTCCTGGAAATTCTCGTACGATAATTTATTTCACCGTAACTGATGGGCGAGGAGGGAACACTGAGGTGAAGTCTCAGAGATTATTCAGATAAATTTCCAACTGGCGACAGAAACACATCTCTAGGTGAAATAAGCTGGGGTGGTGATTCTTCAGGTGATCCTAATAAATGTATATACAAGTTTGTCAAATAACAACAAACATTACACTGAACTCCATTAACGAAAGTCTCCTCCCATCAATTAATTTAAATAAACATATAAACTAATAATGTAAATATTTGCAGTCCAATGAATTCCATAACATTTAATAACATGAAATATAAAAAAAACGACACATTATTTGTAAACATTTCAATGAATACCAAACATTTCCATAAAACAAGACAATAATACTTGCAAACACATCAAATCCAAAAATTATAACAAATACAAAAATTCAATAAATATTACAGTAAATTAAAAATACTAAAACAATATAAAAAAATTCCAAACGTCAGTCACCACGAAGACCACAACAAACCCCTCAAGAATAACTTTTTTAATATCCTCTAAGAATCTTTCCTTTCCCAACATCTTCTCTTTAACTATCGAAAAAACTATTACGTTAAGAATATTTCACTACCAAAACTGACCCAAAAATGTCTATCATGTCTTATAAAATTTGGTTCATAGTGAATATAGTTTTTGTCGTCAGGTCTAGGGTGGGTGGGTGGGTGGGTGGGTGGGTGGGCGTGGGTGTGTGGGTGGGTGGGTGGGTGTGTGTGTGTCAGTAATTATATCAGTGGTGGAGGCGAGCAACTCTAGGATACCCCGAGTCCCCACTTTAACAATAACTATGCAACACACAATTTCTTTTCTCCAATTTTCTACTCTCTCTCTCTCTCTCTCTCTATCTTTTTTCTCTCTATCTCTATTGTCTATTTACCTATCCATTCCCCTCTCCATCTATCTATTTATCTATCCATCCCCCTTCTCTCTCTCTCTCTCTGTATCCATACGTTATCACAAGTGTTCATTAATATAACAGGCATTCATATAACGTCACAAACGGCCATATAACGTCACAAACGGCCATATAACGTCACAAACGGCCATATAACGTCCCAAATGGCCATATAACGTCACAAACGGCCATATAACGTCACAAACGGCCATATAACGTCACAAACGGTCATATAACGTCCCAAATGGCCATATAACGTCACAAACGGCCATATAACGTCACAAACGGCCATATAACGTCACAAACGGTCATATAACTTCCCAAACGGTCATATAACGTCACAAACGGTCATATAACGTCACAAACGGTCATATAACGCCCCAAACGGTCATATAACGTCACAAACGGCCATATAACGTCACAAATAACCACATATCGTCACAAGTGTCCATTACAGGTTGTCATTAAATATTAGACAGACAGCCCGGGAGTAGTGATCAGAGGCTGGGGACCAGACTAGGCTTACCTACTCAAGTGTTTAGATACGAAACCCAAAAGAAGATATCAAGTGGGTGTTTGTTTACCTGGGGAAAATTATTCAACAAACGGCAGGTAACTACAGAGTGACTCGACTAACCCTTGTACGCGTGGAAATTGGCAGTGAAATATTGATGATGATGATGATAACACCTACCTGTATATAATGAAAACTGAAAAATAAGAATAAACAAAACTTATGTTAATTACCAATAAAAATAATTTGATATAAAAAAAATAGATATGAAAAATATAAAAAAATAAGACAAAAAATAATTATAATTCGAACCCTGGCATCCTGAGAACCCATGTCGAGTTCAACACCCGAGCGCCCTGATCAAATAATTCTGGAGGCTGGACCATTCGCTCTTTCTCTCCACAAATATCGCCCTCTCACACACGCCTTTTAAAATCATCATCTCATACTAGGATTCCTTGGTTCGTCTCCCTGCTATTATCACCGTTTTTAACAAATAGAAATGTAAAAAAACAGTTGATAAAAGAAATAAGAAAAATGATGAGAAGCAGTTAAATAAAAGTACACAATAATAATAATAATAATAATAATAATAATAATAATAATAATAATAATAACAAACAAACAAACAAATAAATACCGTACTAACAAACACAGCTTAACAAACACACTTAAAGCGAAAAATATTCCCCCAAATACATAACTTATAATTAGCTTTCCATATAATGTACAGTGAAAAGCTAAACGTTTGAAAGCTTTGACCAGAAACATATCACTGATGAAATTGGTCTTCCGCTTTCCCCTACCCTTTCGGAATCCTGGATTTGTCAGAACTATAAATTCCTAGTTTTAAAATCATCGAAACACCATTGTCAGATTTTGGATTCAATTGGCCTTAACAACACTGTGTGCTGATTGGTTTTCGGGTGAAAAGAGGTGATGTGATTGGTTTATGGGTGAAAAGCGGTGTTCTGATTGGTTTATGGGTGAAAAGCGGTGTTCTGTTTGGTTTATGGGTGAAAAGCGGTGCTGATTGGTTTATGGGTGAAGATCGGTGTTTCTGATTGGTTTATGGGTGAAGATCGGTGTTTCTGATTGGTTTATGGATGAAAATTGGTTCTAATTGGTGTATGAGTGAAGTTCGCTATACTGATAGGTTTATAAAAGTAGCTCTTGTTACTATACAAAGCGAAATGTCTGTTCTGATTGGTTTGTATCTTCTGATTGGTCTGTGGGTGTTGATTAGTATAATTCATCTACATCTGGTGTATTTAACGTAATGATTGTTATTTATCTCAGTATTATATGAACCAATGTAAACACAGAATGCAGGAAAATACACAAAAAAAATTATTAAAATATCACCATCACTACACACATACACAAAAACACAAACACGTAAAAACACACAGATAACATACACACATAAAACACAGACACACACAAAAAATATATACCTAAACACACAAAATCTCACACACACACACACACACACACCACCTCTCCCTCAAGATATACCAACAAACTATACCACCAAGGAACCAGTGCAAGGACTGATAATCAATTTCGCGACTGACAAAAGAGTGACAACTTCAATTCGATAGGAATGAAAGCAATGTGGAAGTGACTGGTGGAATGGCGTGGGACAGGGAAGGTGACACCGGATTCTTTACATCTACGGTACTTGAGGAGTCTGGAAACCTTTGTGTAAGTGAACTCAGGCGGACAAGAACTTTGTAGAACACAGCAGAGAATCAAGACCTTCATTCACACTACAGTACAAAATTTTCGTAACATTTTGTAAAGAGTCCTGCCAACACCTCTGCCCTCCCATTGTTCCCTGACAAGAGATATACTTAGCAAACACTGTCACTAATTGTTGATTATAACCTACCCAAGTTAGATAGACTTTTGTTAATTATACTCAAATAAGATAGACTTTTGTTAATTATACTCAAATTAAACAGAACCTACTTTATTATACCCAAGTTAGATAGAACCGCCTTGTTAGATAAAACCTTAAAACACAGGTCAAAACAAGATCATACATATGGTCACAACTGCCTCGCCCCATTTGGACCCGTGAGCCAACACATTTCACGAAGTGGTAGAGAAAAAATATTCCCATTTTACATGTTAGTATGACCAATATTTCATAAGCATTAATGGTCATCCCTCGCACGCTGTATTCTATCATGTATCAAGCCTAAAAATACATGATTTTTGTCAGTTTGGCCTTAAATAATAGTTGAGCTGACAATCGTCATTTCCAAAATTCGCAAATAAATTCCTCGAGACTCTTACTACTTCTCAAAAGATGTGCTGTTATGGTGTTCCCTTCCACAACAAGACCTCAAAGCATCATCAACCAATATTAATAATAACCTTCCGAGCAGCTGAATACCGAAAACAGTAAAACTATTTTCAATTTATACCTTACCTTCCTCCCTGCTACCCCCCTCCCCCCTGCATTGTTTTAATAAGTGATATAAGCCAACAAATTAAAATTGGTTTTTGCTACCCACCCGACCCGCGCCGCCGCCGGCCCAGCCATCAATTTATTATCGCTATAGCGCCGTGTACACACTAACCTGTGTACAAAATAACCAATTATGACAGCAGATACGAACCAACCAGACTTAATTTATTTAATCTGGGTGTTAAGTTAACTTTATTCCCTTAGTAACAATAATAATAATAATAATAATAATAATCAGTAAAATCATCTAACAAGTTTATAATTGGTTTGGCATGAATATAGACAACGCAGTTAAGTCTTTCTTACGATAGGCTGTCGAGTGTAGAAAAAGACATTTCTGCTTACGGATCTTAGCTGGTGAAGGAAGTTAATACATTATAAAAATAAAAGATCGGCTTTGTAGTTTCAAAAGCCGTATATATTGTACACAGCCTGTGGTGAATCCTGCTCTCTGGCAAAATTATATTAAGAGGCGATAACGGATCTGTAACATATTATTTAATTGTTGGCTCATAACACAATAACAACAGAGTGACAGTGGACTTGAGCCTGCAGTCACTTCCTTAAAAAAATTTGATAAGTCAAGAGGAAAGTTGCCATCTTCATTAGCAGTGACAAAAAAAGTTTAAAAATATTCATATTCCTTGTACCTTTCCTCGAGCTAAAAGTTCAAAGTTTCCCTAACTATTTCTAACTAATGATGCCTAGAGCGAACTGGGAGGGAAATGATCACGAATATGGGGGAAGAGAAGATGATCAAGATGTAATTTGTGACTTGGGAAACAGTTTGTAATTTAGTAATTCAGGAAATAGTAACCATAGGTAACCAAGAAATAGTTCGTGACCCAAGACGAAGTTTGTGAGAAAAGAAAAGTCAACACAAAAACTTACTGTGATCTGATTCCAAGAAACAGTTTGTGAACGTAAGAGAGTTTGCATCTCAAGATCCTAAAATGGATATAAAAAATAATAGTACTAAAAACAAGCTATTGCTATTTCACTATTACCCCTCAAACACATATAAACATAATTTGTAATCCTAATCAACAAATTTCATGCAACAAAAACAAATGAATGAATAATTTCACGCCACAAAAATAGTATCATACAGCTCCACAAATCGTCCACTCCCAATTGGAACAAATTATTTTATAAAGAACACAAGGGAGAAACAATTACCTGAACGAATAAATAGAGAAATATCCGAACGTCGACAATAAGCTACTGATATGCCTGTTTAGGACACATTCATTCAGTTTATACAGGTACAAAATTTATTCAGATTATTGTATCCGCGGCAAGTGACGAAAAATAAAGTTATACACGCGCGAATAAATGAATATATTCAGGGGTTGATATTAGGAGAGAGAGAGAGAGAGAGAGAGAGAGAGAGAGAGAGAGAGAGAGAGAGAGAGAGAGAGAGAGAGAGAGAGAGAGAGAGTTTATGTTAGCATACAAGGTCAAGATTTGTTGAGATACAGTGGAATACAATGGCTTTTTATTCATCATTCTTGTACTGTAAAATTTCTGATTAATGAGAATATCATCATTCCCACAAGTTACAGTTCGATTAATCTGAATTAAAGCGAGTGAGAGTACAGTACATGGTATTTCATTCCTTGTCTCTTGTTGTGTATATTAAGGCCTGGATTATTCTACACCTGATTACCTTACAATAATCTATAATCTTCACATATTTGGTACTGAACAGATGATAAATTTCAAGGGATTTAGTAGTCTTACAAAACTCAGAAATATTGAAGAAAAAATACTGAAACTAATTAATGATGTGAAAAGGCACTGAACGGTCATCTTAGCACAATGTATGAATGATTAGCAGAAGTGGTCTTTTATTGAACAAATGTATTAGACGTTGATTTGTATATTGTATAGGAAATATGACCCAAAATACCAAGTAAATATATAGTAGTAACTGTAGTCATCTGAATAAATTATACCATACTTCTTATATGATACACAAAATGTCTGAGTTGTCAAGACACACAATACTTTATTTACCAAATTAATATAATAGCAGCAAGGGACATAACACACACACACACACACACACACACACACACACACACACACACACACACACTAAAAATACAGTTATAAAGGTCTTTCTTACACCTATCTTCCCTGTTCTCTCACACTTGACAACACTACCTGAATTTAATACAACTCTTGGTCTGATTTACTCAACAGACATAAATAGCACAACAATTAACCACGTCTCTCAATACTACCAGGTTAAGTTCTACACACAACACGTAATTGATCCTCTTAGCCTTTCATTCTCATTGAAAACCGAACTCAGACGTGATACTCGTACCAATCTTGTTATCTTAAGTATTCCACAAACTTTAATGTGATTTCAAGCTAAGTTAAATGTGGTAAGCGATACGAAAGAGGTGATTAAGCTGTGAATCGAAGCCGAAACAGGAAAATGGGAAGTCAATAACTGGTGAGAAATTAAAGTTCATGTTTATATTAGATTCAGTTGCGTGAAATATAATATATGAAGATTAAGCTCATGAGCGGAGTGTGTCTAATATTTAAAAGATCCAGTGATTAGGAAATGTTAGCAATGGAACCTTCGGAAGACAATACCGTATAGCATGAAATACTGTGAGCGGATACTAACGTGTCTTAGCACTTTCCTGTCACTTTTCACACTTGTCTTGTATCGTTCTCCGTATTTCCCTTCTTTAAGTTTCCTGTACTTTATTACCATCCCACACAAGAGTCATAGAGATAATATCGCTGAGGGAAACTGCGGTGACGTTAGGTTGAGAGAACATTATGACGTGTGAGGTATGAGGCTCAAGAGGAAATTTGGTTGTGTTGCGGGAAACTTTTCTTCGTTGACGGTAGATATTGAAATTCTAATTTATCCCGAATAAAACGAGTCACATCCCTTGTCATAAAAATAAATGATGTTTAAGAATCATGCAACATGAAAGGAATTAGAAGACAAACCTTTTCAACACCAACGAATTTACCAATGAAAGAATAAGATCTCGTTGGGAAAAGGGGATTGTTTTGCATTCTTTGAAAACAAAACGAAAATACATGTTTTACACACACACATTATATGGTATAAGCCATGCATGGGCCATACTGGTAACATACTAGCTAAGAAGTTAGCTTTTAGGCTTAACTCAGTCTTTAAAAGGACGCTGGTAAGGCACACTTTGTTTGGCTTCTTTGGTAAAACCTCATATTATATGATGTAGCGAGAGCCGGAGAGATGAGGAATATAAGGGTAAAGAATGAAGAAAGGAATGACACGAGAAAACGTAATAAGAAGAGGTATTAAAACAACGAAGTGACATGAGCATAATTAATAGAACGCATTTTCATCTTATAACAAAAGTGTAATATTTAATAGTTAATTTCCGTAGTTGTGGAATCGAGAACAGTGCAGTACGCTGGGCTTTAAACAACTATCAAGAACAATGGAAGAATCCTACACAAGCCACTGGCTGGTCTTCCCTTCGCGTAGCCACCTCTAGTGAGTAGCCATTAGGTAACTCATGTAAATAAGACACATAAAACCATGTAGTTAGGTAAGCAAATAACCTCCAACAGTTCACAAATCCAGCCTTAAATATCCTCAATCTCTAGCAGTGAGATGCAGCGATGAATAGATTTGACAAACACATTTATCTGATCTCCCCACACAATTCATAAAAAAATGGTCTTATATGATAACCTACACTCGTAAGAAAAAAATACTAAATGATGAGAAAATACATGTAACAAAAATTAAGCATTTGATCTTATATGTTTATGCAGCATAATATGTATTTTTAGATCCGTAATCACGAAAAGAAAAAGTATCTTTTGTAATTAAAAAAAAAAGTATATTGAATTTTCACACACAGCCATAGGTAAGCATATCATATGAATATTTTTTTTTTACAAAGTAGTAGGAAAGCTTATAATTTGACAGTATGTTAGTAGTAGGGAATCTATATAGTAGCCTAGTAGGAAACGCATTCATAGAGTACAGTATGTCCAAACATGATGAAGACATCCCAACTGAAATTACTGTACATATAACAAACTTCAGTATCCTGCAAAATTTAACCTTATCAAACAGCATATTCTAGTTCTAGGTGTGGCTTAGCTAGTAATGACTGAATGAATCTTTGGTTTAAACATTTACACTGCTCCAGTTCCGTTTTAGAAGCCCAGCCGAGGGGGGTGTCTCAAAAAATAAATTAATCTGAATTCATTTGAAAATGTTTGTATTTCATGAGACATCTGTAACATACGTTGAATCTGGAAACTGCTACATTATATAGCCCGAGAAACTAAGGCATCAACTGCCTAGTACTGACGAAAAAAATAAATCTAGTTTTTTATTATTTTTACACTTTCAGCTCAAGAACTGTGGTGTATATATCAATCAGCTGGACATTTATGGGCAGAGTACGAGCACTGCACTACATCAACTGACGCCCATACATTGCATTATACAGTACGACTCCGAATGGCTCCACTGGAACGTTTGCGATGATGCCAACACCAGCCAAAATAAGTTTGAAATCTTATCATCATTAAATTTAGTGTTGAAAAAAAAGGTACTCGGTAATCCAGTATAGACCTGGCGTAAGATGGCGATCGTGTTTGTTGGCATTTGTGAGTGAATTTTCTGAAGTATAATATAATTCAACGTTCTTAAAGTGAACCTAACCTAACTTAACTTAAAATAAGATAATGTTTAGATGAAGCTCAAGTTTAGATAGGTAATGTTAGGAGGTTAAAGTTCATTTTAGTACTAACGCCAACGAAAAACAATTAATGAATATTCGATCAGGAAATGTGTATCTGGTCACTCAACGCGTCAGAACAGTTACATGGAAAGAAAATCCTGCCTGACAAAGTTGGTTCCTTGAAACACTAACAGATTACTTAGACTAAAACACATACCAGTGGATGTGTTGTATTGTACCTATTATATGGAAGGCGTGTGATAAGAGCCCCACGCACGGTTACCACACGGCATCACTGACAAGATTTCTAAATATCCAAAATGCATATTCATAAAACACAAATACTTTAAAAATAAAAATGTGACATTATTGTACTGCGCGAATAGTGATAACTTATCTCGAGACAAAAATATATATAATCCAGGAAACAAGACGTACAACACTCACCACCGACCGTCTGGGGGTGACTGACGCCCAGGCAACTTTTTAAGCGGGAAGTTTAAGCGCAGTGATACAGTGTCTTTACTTACTGATCTTGCCGCCATGAAAACTAGTTCTAATGAATTATTAACAATATCACTCGTATTATCATTAATTCGATAAAAAGACAAATCAAACTCAATGACACATTTCAACATAAAATTTGGTTAAGCTTCCTACACTGGCCCCAACTGCACAAAAGGTAATAGGAACTTTACTACTGAGAGGGGGTTATATTTTAATTTAATTCATGCAAACGAACGAATATAAAAAACAGTAGCACTTATAAAATTATTTCGGGCTTATATTTTCCATTAGGGAACAGAGTTATACTGTATAATATGTAGTTTCTCCCTTAATTTAGAATTGTTAATGATCATAATAAATGCAGTCTTATCATCCCTAAGAAGTAGAAAAAACATGTTACCATTTTTCATGTTAAGGTTTAGTGGCCGTGACTTGGGCATTTATATTAAAATGGTTACAACAAATCCATTCTGTGCCACTAGAATATTAAGCCAGCCACATCCGACTTTGTAAGCTTGCATGGTTAAAAACTCTACAGTCTCGGGTTAAAGAAAACAGTATTACAGAAAACTCGGAGTTAAAGTGTTTAGAGTAGGGCTGTGAATTCTTGGAATAACCTGCCAGAGAGTGTCGTGGTGACGCCTATAATATTTATAGTATTATCTCACTGAAGACAAGACCAAAGACATTATGGCTAAAAGGTCTTATAAGAACGGCGTCAAATAACTGAGAGGTGTTTCCCCGTTGGAGTACTGTCACCCCGTCTGGTCCCCGAGATATGCTAAAGATTTTCAGCTGATTGAAAACGTCCAAATGAGGGCCACCAGACTGGTGCCTGCACTACTGTACCTCAGCTACTCAGAGAGATTAGAACGCCTGCAGTTACCTACCTGCTTGTACTATGAGCGAGCAAGGGATGACTTAATATAAGTTTATAAACACCACAGAGGACATTCCTCAGTCGAGTGTTCATACCTCAAGATACCTGGAGCTGGTGGATGCCCACCGCAGGGTCACAGTGGCGGATCTTGGGGTGGAGGTCCTTGGGGACCAGATCCCCCCCCCCCCCCCCCATCAGGAAATTCCAATACTTTTTCTTTATTAATGCAGCATTGTACTCAGACATTTTTGTATAGTAAAAAGTAATTACTCCTGACCTCAGAATATTTCCTAATATCAAATGCACATGGCTTCAAAATGGCCTCAAAAAGCTCATAATGTTGGTCAGCCGACCTGCCCCAAGAAATATAACCTCCTAGTTCTCAAGAAGTTCTTTGAAACTAAAGGGATCGAGGGTTATCAAGGTGGAACGACGGAAGCTCAATGGAGACATCAAGATCACCTTCGCCGAGAAGGGTATGCCCGTACAACTCGCGGAAATCCCAGACATCAACGGCATCCCAATAAAAATGATTGCCTACAAATGGGACAACCTGAAGCTGGGAGTAATCTCCCACGCCGAAATTGCCCACGTGGACCAAGCAGAGCTGAGTGAGCTCCTCAAGGGACAACTCCAAGTTGTCAAGAAGCTGTCCGACACCACTGCCCTCCTCGGACACCGTGCCCTACCCAAGGAGGCTCAACTGGCGTGGGTAACTGTGCCAGTCAAGCCCTACTGCAGACCGAAACGCTGCTAAAAATGGCAGCACTACGGTCACACCGTCAACAAGTGTGAGGCGCAGGAGGACACCTGCTCCCTGTGCGGCAGCCCCGGACACTGCTACACTTGTAGAAAAATAAAGGCAAGACCCCTGTACTCCCAGCTGAAAGTCTCGCTTCACTCGCCAGACTTCTCAATTTCTGGGTGTGCCCCTGAGTGGCAATAATTGAATTTATATTGTGAGTGTTTGTAATAAGTTATTACTAATAACACTATTGTAAAGGGAAAATGCTTATAAATCAAAATCACTAAAGAAATAACAAATGAAGCCTCAGCCATTACTGGCATCTGAACAAAGGCAGCAGCCAAACGTCGTAATTCTAGTAATACTAGACTAAACAGACGAGGAGAATTGGTATACGTTCTTGGACCCTCTTCACTTCTTTGGAGAAATCGTGAGTTATACTTCGCTTTTTAATCACTCAGTTATCTATAGCTATGACTAACTATATGTAGAATTGATGTGTAGTCAATCCTTTGAAATTAAAAAAAAGTATATATAAAATTTGTAGGGAACTTTGTAAACTAAACTGTCCCATCAAAACCCAACCACCGCCACCACATGACTTCGCCAGTATGTGGGTTCAGTCCAGGTTCATATTTCGTTTCTTTTTCCTTTCTTTATTTTTGGTAAATTTGCAGTCACACCGCACTCTGTTAGAAATACAAAAATATATATTTTTCCAATGTATTTGTGTGTTTAGACCGAACATGGCCTTCATTTCTGGTGGAAATTAGCCGGGTTTTGTCGATTGTTTTTCGTTGGACGTTTTCCGAAAAAAAATCATGGCAAAATGCACCAAAAATCACTAGAAAACCAAAAACCAAACCCAACCTAACCTAACCCAACCAACCCAACCCAACCTAACCTAACCCAACCTAACCTAACCCAACCCAACCCAACCCAACCTAACCCAACCCAACCTAACCTAACCTAACCCAACCCAACCCAACCTAACCTAACCCAACCCAACCCAACCCAACCTAACCCAACCTAACCTAACTGACTCTCACCATATGATGGAATCGTCTATTTCTTACCTTATTGGCCTGGTTCTTGTTCGTCGTTGGACTCTGAGATTCTTACACAACGCCACTACAGTATGTTGGTCTTCGGGTTATTTACATCCAGTCTTGCTCTTAGTACACTTTACTGCGGTTGGAAGAACACCATGCGATCGAAAAAATGCTACAGTTTCTTTTTTTTTCCAAAAAACTCGCAATCAACTCCATATAATTGAAGTCACCCGTCGTACACGGAACGCTGCGCCTCACTATTTATGAAGGAGACGCAGTGAGGCAGGTGATAATGGAGGAAGATTAATGGAGGAAAATAGAGAAAATTTTGGATACACTTTCTCCGCTATTATACATTTTCGCCGGTAATGTAATAGATGAAAATTATCTTATAATTAGACGTCTAATTAGAATATGATAATAGATTAGTGGTAGGAAAGTGCGGTGTGTGTAAACGCAAAAATACCTTCTTTTTTGCGCATTATAAAACTTCTATCTACCTGTTTCTTTATTAATCTCAGACAAACGCAAATGAGGTATTCCTGGTAAGCTAGGTATCAGATCTCTATGAGTGAGGTGCTTCCCCGTCTGGAGTACTGTCACCCCAAGGTCAATGACCTTGTGTCACCCCGTCTGGTGCCTGCACTACGGCACCTGAGCTACCCTGAGAGATTGGAGCGCCTGAACTTACCTAGCTTATACTACAGACGGGCAAGGGGTAACCTAATTGAGGCGTATAAGCATCTCAAAGGGCACTACTCAGTTGAGTGCCTTACTTGGAGCTGGCGGACGCTCGCCCCACAAGGGGTCACAGCTCAAGGTTGAAGAAGCCGCAAACCTAGAAAAATGTGAGGGTTAACCTTTTAGGAGTGAGAGTTAAGAACTCTTGGTACAGTCTGCCAGAGAGTGTTGTGACGGCACCGAGTATGAGCTCTTTAAAGACCAGACTTTACAAGCACTGGGGCAGGTTCAGATACATCCAGGAGCCAGTGGCCCAGTGCATGCCCAGTACTTGCCAACAGTGCGTAACAGACATGACTGACCGCCAAAGCGGCCAACCAACAAGCCGGTCAGTGTCGAAGAGAATAAAGTAAAAATAACATTAACTCTCAGTCTTTTCTAACAGGGAAGATAAAAGTAAAATGAAATGGGAACTACGTTTCCACACATACATATCAATCCATATTCTCCAAAGAAAATCTAATTCAATCAATTTTATATATGTATATTTTACATTTTATTAATATAAGTACTTTCAATGTAACTGCTGACTGTTACAATTTGTGATAAATTCCAGGTAGCAGGAGGAATATCAAGTAAGTTCGTATCCTCTTACTCAGTGTAAACAACAACTGCGGGCCAGCTATGTGGGGAGCCTGGGCAGGTTGTCGGGTTTATTTATTCACGTTCATGTACATCCTCGGCTAATACTTAATTTATACACATAGTAAAAGCAGCATTATATGAATACATCACCGCTCTGGTACGTAATATCTGTGTTGTGTTAAAAACTTAAAATGTTTGTAAAACGTCTTATTTCGCATAGCGGATTCATTCATAACTAGAGAGCTTCTCTATTGGCGAAGAATAGGGAGACACTCACCAATTTATTCTTCACTTTATCTCATTTTGGACAGGAGTTTTAAAGAAACCGATTTTCTCTACATATAATGCTATTTTGTTTAGGGTGAAGAGCAGAAAAATCGAGTTTATTAAACAAAAATTTGAAATGTTTACAAAGCTCAGTGGTCATAGCACTGGACACTGAGGTAGGCAGACCTAGCCTAACCTAACCTATGATGGATAAAAGTGTGGTTAGGGTTAATAGTCTTCTTCTCTTTTAACAGGATTTTCACCTGTATGTTCGTTGTAATGGTTTAAAGAAGGTATTCTGTATTTAATAGGTGTAAAGTCATGCACACTTTTGTTGACCTTCAGTGAGTCTGGGAACTTTCTAAAATACCAGATGCTGCATCATTAACTCTCTCTCTCTCTCTCTCTCTCTATATATATATATATATATATATATATATAGGCACAGGATATTGGTATGGCAGCTGTATGTGAAACGTCGATGTCTATTAGTACGGCAGCCTAACGAGCATGCATGGTGGGCAGACTGTACAATGATAGTTACTAAGATGGCTTTCTTTCTGACTCACCTAACCTAACATTACCCAACCTAACCTAACCATTAACAACACAGTCTGTCAATACGGCTGCCATACCTATATCCAGTGTGATTTCTGGAGTACAGCTGTCATACCTGTATCCACAACGATAGATATAGTATACTGTATATCATTCATAATACAGTATATCTGTTATTATTAATTTGCACAAGAAAACTAACTCAGAATTAAACTATATAAGAAGAATCTATTTTCATCATGAAGTTCAGATTATGTTCTAGACCAAATATTAACCCAGATATCTTCTATTTTGTGACAGGTTAGATACATGTGTTGTTGGTTCACTGTTGTGCTCTTGGCAGGTTGGATCACAGCAGACCAGCAGATACATGTGGTCTTCAAATGTTGGGGAGGAAATCTTGTGGAAATTATATGGAATGTTGGAGGTACAGCGGTAATGCTCGTATCTCTCACCAGTTTGTCAAGGGTTTGAGTACGGACACACGTGAGAAGTGTGAGGCTACCAAACATCACAGGTTTATCAGTTCCTGGGAGAGACCAACTGCCTGAACAGCTAATAAGTTGATAAATGATGAAAATTATAAAAAACAATTAAAACCAAGAATACTGTAAAGCTTAGGTAAAGTTCAAGTTTACGTTGGTTAGTTTGATACATTTGATAAATGATATATACAGGGAGTTACAAACTGGTTCAGTCCCTGAGGACGTTCCTGAGTCGGATTTGTACATAAGTGGGAACACCTGCTATGTGCATACTGTACTAAAAGAACAATGTTTAAAGTACCACTATATCATAGCCCAAGTCCTTATATACATCTCAAGTCACTTAATTTAAGAGTAAAGAAGAAATAGAATAGCAAAATTCAGCAAATGTAAGTAAAAATCAAATCATCAGGTAAATAAAATACTGTAAATTTTATGTTTAGCCTCGTCCGTGTCGGAGGGCGTTCGTAAGTTAGGGACTTCCTGTATACAGTATAGAGCAGTATTTGGTGTTTTGGGAAGTTTACAGACTCACTCTATATAAAGATGTAAACAAAGGTGCACATGATCTTAGGCGTGTTAAATACAAGGGTAATACTTGACAATAGTGGTCCAGACTTAGTAGCTACCTAATGGAATTTTTCCATAGAAGATAAAACCTTTCCTACCTCTAAAAACATACAACAGATGCAAGGCGAATGTGTTTTTCAAGATATCAATTTTGACATGTGAAATGGCTGGGGGAAGTTTTAAATATGAAATAAGTGTAGTATTTTATGTCAGGTTTGGTAGGTTAGTTTTCTTCAGTTTATTAATGAAATATTACAAATTGTAAGAATGTAACATAGGGTAATTAAAACTGAACCAAAAACATAACTACAGCAACTTAATTATTACACTGTTGTACAAGTCAACAAATGTCTAAAAGAAAATCTGATCATAATGTTATGCTGACCTTACAACCTCTTACAACAATAACACGTGAAGAGGATATAGGTAAGTGTAGTGAACATTGTTGGGTGAGAGATATTACAGCTTCTCTTTTTTATATTTTATTTGTTATTTTATTTTTGTTCTTGTTTGGGATGCGTTTATAATACTGTAGTCTAGACGGTGGCATCATTAAACACTACCGCATTTTTGACTTTGCCTCTGCCTACTTAGCGGATTCTAAACATGAAACGTACTGTGATGTCATTAATATTGACATCATAAGAAATCAATTTGAATAGTTCACGACTTCCTTGTCCTTTAAACTGAGCTAATTAAACACAGGTATGGAATGTTTCATAACTAACATAGTTTTTGTTTCTATAGGATGTTGATTGAGGGAGATGGAGTTGCCATTCGACCCGCCCTCCACCCCAGGGAAAACACCCGGCAGCCTCGTGAAACAGGCGTCTCGGAGCTTTGCTCTGAGATTAATTGATATTTCTCTACCAGTAATAGGAAAATATTGGGAGGGAGAGATCAAACCTGGAGAAAATACTAAGTTTACCAAGAAAAAGGCCCCAGACAAGAGCGGTCTTGTTGTGAGTACTGAGGTCAACACTTATTGTGGGAAGACCCATTTTATTGTGTGTTTTCTGATCTGATTTATTGCATTTGTCTTTAAAATTATGTTAGAATATGAGGACCTGTAGTGTGTGTCTCATATCTGATGTATATACAGTTTTGTGTTATTTGTTCCCAGTGCTGTGCACCGTGCATAAGACTGGATCTAAGGTACTGTACTGTAATTTAAGATGTGAGGTAGGTTGAGCTGTTGTACAGTACTACCGACAATGAAGCTACTGCTTGTTTGTCAAACAAAAGTGTTTTTTTTCCTAGATATTCCCTTTTAAGTTAGGGCTGCATCTAATAAGGCAGGAAATGCTATATACAAGTTGAACCACTATTCCAACACTTCTGGGACCTGACCAGTGCCAAACCATAGAAATTTCCGAACCACAGAAAGTCACCTGAAGAGCATTTTCTCTCCACTCTACTAATACATGAAATAGAAAGACAATACTGGAACACTCCAGTTAATAAACTGGTTAGGGACTGTAGGACCATTTGTAAGGTGGTTGTTTAAAACTGAAAAGCTAATTTCTCGGAGAAACAGTAATTTGAGGGAAAGGGGATAGATTCTGAACTGTCTCACAAAACCCGATCAGCCAAGTGAATACTGTATATACTGGTACAGTATTGACATACTCAGGAATCTTTTGGGAGTAAAGGCCAGAAGCCCACTAACTTTGCCTTATTACTTGTCAAGTGGTAAGGTAGTTTATATATTATATTGTAAGTAATGCTGCCTGTTGCTGTGACTGCCTCATCCACCAATGACCCCTGTAGATGGCCAGTACAGAACAATGTGTACATTACAATCTTAACACGTCCAAAACAGCACTCAAAACACTTTACAGTAATTAATACGTTCCTGTACTAATTTCTTATGTCTCAATCAGTATTAAGGATCACCAAAAGCCATTCAGAAAAAACTTGTAGCTGTAAAACTTCACAGCTTCCTCTGATTTTGTGTGTGTGTGTGTGTCTATATATGTTTGTTTTATTACAGAAACACCTGCAGAACGTGCAGCGGTGGTACCGTCTGGACGAGTATCTGTCGAGTCACAATTCAGAAATTCGCCGGCTTATTTGTGAAGCTATTGCTGAAGCTCTGCCATCTTTAATGCCAGTAGATGATGCTGAGCCACTCTTCATGTTTACTCTGCAAATTATGTTTTGCCTTGAAGCTGGGTTTTTCAGCCAAAGTAGAGAGGTACAGTAAGGTTCTCTTTGTTTATTGACAGGTGGCTGAGTACATGTGGATGTGATATCCAACAATACAATACAGTATAGAAAGTTTACTGAGTCTAAAACACTAGTTCATGCTATAGGGAGTTGACTGTATATGGTGATTAGTATTAGTGTTTTGAACTTTAAATTATACTGTTATTCAACCCACTGTCTTACCTCAGTCACAGGCATGATGATGCTGTAAAACTTCTACTGTACTGTATTAATAATTTCATGTGCCAGCAGCTGCAAGCCCACTTGTGCTGGAGACCGAGTGAACTCTTGCTCCCTTATGAGTATGATCTACTGTGTGTACATATACAATATCTGTAAATAAATGTGTGTTAAAGTTTTCAGTGGATCTTTTATTGTATTATTACATCTCTATAACATATCTTTTGTCCTATTAAGACTTTTATAGCTTTGTACGTTGTCAGGCTGAAAGTGCTGCTAGTTTTTCTTTAATAACTCATACAGTAACAATAAAGCGTAAACTTTCCAGGAGGTGAAAGTTTAGACAATTTTACCAATTACCGTAATCTACAAAGCATTGATGATGGAATTCTAACATTGATACTCTTATTTTGCATTTGTTTTGTGCTGCAGGACTCTTTATGTGACAGAACTGTGTTTCACTCCCTGGCCAATGAGTTGTGATGACATTGATTATATTCCAGTACATGGCATCATGAGATATTAAAATGAAATTTTTTTTTTATTTATTGATACATTTGTCTTTGCCATTTTAGAATTGTTCACATAGCTCTATACAATAATTTCTAACTGGGTATTGGTTGAACAATACAGTTAGTACATCTTACCCATTGCAACTGTTGCCCTTGACAAACAGAGATTAGAAACAACTAAAGCAGCTTATAATTAATTCCTGGTCACTCTTGTTGAAGTTTCATGTGGCTGTAGATGTGTTTCCCTGTCAGTAACTTCACTGTACATACTTATTATTTTGTTTTCATTAGAGAAGGATTTTTTTTATTAATTTGCTGTTTTACCTTTTTGAATCCTAGATATTTGTAATTAATGAAGTTGTATTTATTTCAGATATATGACGGTAGACTCAGCCGAAGCTTTGCGGAGTTCTTGCAGTTCTTGATGCCGTTTGGTGTAGAAACAATTTATACGACGTGCATCAGTTTTCGCAATGCTATGCCTATCCTTGTGTTGATAAAGAATTCACCATATCTAAAACATGTTCATCTGTACAGGAATCTCAGCAATCATGTTCTTACTCAATTAAGAAAATATTGCCCAAATATTGAATCTATAACACTAAGTGGACATAATGTAGTGAGTGAGGAGTATCTCTTTAGAGCATTCTTTGGTGGTAAGGACAAAACTCAGGTTATAAGTTGTGTTGAGTGCAGGGAAAAATTGAAACTTTCTTTTCCCAAGCTGAAGAGTGTAAATATGTTGATGGACTTAGATAATGATGACATAATGTTCTTCCTTCAGCACTATTATCCTAATATTAAAACTAGCTGGACAAAAAGCATTGCTGAAAATAGACTCACTCCACCCACTCTGAAGACTGTACTTAACCCACCCCCACGTTTACTAGAACATGGATATTATTATGAATTTGACACTTTGGAGTTTACAATGAGGAGGCATACTCTGGAGAACTGGATTGTGGATGAGGAACACATAGAGTATCCAAAAGTAAAACATGTTTCAATATTTCACGCCTGTCATGATCTGTCTGAGCAAAAGGAAATAAAAGAAAAAATTAAAGATGTTGTGGAACGACTTGGATGTACTACCTTCTCATAT
Source organism: Homarus gammarus (assembly GCA_958450375.1). Classification (NCBI taxonomy): domain Eukaryota; kingdom Metazoa; phylum Arthropoda; class Malacostraca; order Decapoda; family Nephropidae; genus Homarus; species Homarus gammarus. Next base: position 2,063,601 of record CAUDMG010004131.1, on the reverse strand, counting down.
TCCTCACCTCCTGCTGAGGACTATTTAGACACTCTGAGTGTTAGCATTCCTGTTCTTGAAACATTAGGAACTTGTTTGACTGAAGCACATTTGAGTACATTTGAAGTCCTTGATGCCAGGATACTTTTTAATTGCTTAGATTTGTGTCCTGGTTTAACAATTTTTTCAATTAATGCCTCGCGGATTCAAATGGACTCTGGTTTGCCCATAGTAGGGTTGAATAAGCTTCCACATTTACATTCTCTGGGCATGAGTGTCAAAACATTAAATAACTCTGAGAAGTCTTGTCTAGATTACATGGTTCGTGCAGCACCAAATCTTAAAACCGTTGAACTGTTTGGAGCCAACTTGCAGTCTGTGGTACAGGACTTGGTAATCTCAGGAGCTTTGTCCAAAATACAAATTCTCTCCCTACACAAGAGCATGTCTTGGTTTACTGACCATGATTTACAGAACTGTATATTCTTAGGAGAAAACTTGTGTTCTCTCTCTGTGCTCATGTTGAATCCTATTCTTAGACAGACACTTTTCCAAATCAAAACTCATTTCATCCACACACAACTCAAAGTTATTCATAGATATAAAATGTTAATAGGTTAAGTCATGTTAGGAGGTAATTGATTGTTTTACTTGTGGTTGTGAATATAAACTTGTCATAGCAGCTGAGCTAATTGATATAAGTATTTATTGCTGAATAATGTGATGGATATTCACCTCATGTGATAAAATACTATAGAATGTATAGTATGTAACTTAGATAGTCATTCACAGGGTTCTCATTATCAGTTGGCTGCTGGCCAAATTAACCTGTTTAACTGATGTATGGGTTGGTTCATATTTTTCCTGAAACAAAGTCTTAATTTATCTCTAAACAAATGGGTATTAATTTCATTACATTGTAGTTTGTTCTGTTTGTTTGGGCTTCTTTCTGAAACATTTTGTGAAGATCCTGTAGTCAGAATAGGGTGGCCAGCGTAAGTCTTCCTCCTTAGCACTTGGTTACAGATCACCCCCCTAATAGAGTACAGTGGTACTACACATTCTCTGGACACATTTACATGTTGGTTTAGATATTGCAGAAGTGAAATAGTTGGCCTTTGTTTGCACTAAATTTTGAAAGTAAAAGAGAAGTTTTACCTAAGCAAGGTTTGACAAATGAGAGTGTCTTAAGTAAGGACCAGGAAGAGACAGGAAGGAAGAAGTTTACACAAAAAGGAAGAGATTGAGACTGAGATTGTAGCAAGGTTTGACTGGGTAATGAAGAGTTAAGAAAGTGTCATTTTTCTCAGTTATGTATCATTTTGTTGCCTGCAGTGTCCAAGCCTTGTCTGTGAATTTTTTTTATTTATTTACCTTTCATCTTGCTACATCACTGAGGTTCTCTCTTACAGTACAGTATGATGGTTCATATAATCTCTTCTTTCTAGTGCCTAATACACTTTGGCATCTTTCCACATAATGATCAGTGTTTGAAAAGTACCACGAGCAGAACCATTTATTTTTCGGGTGACATAAACCAACCAAACATCACTTATTCTAGATGTCTTCTTTCTGTCAGGGGGTCGATGACTCTGGCTCCCCACTTCAAATGTTTCAGTCCGTCTTTACCAATGCTCTGTTGTTTTGTATCTCCAGTCAGCTAGCTTTTAATTTGATTTGTATATCGGTCTCTGCCTCCCCTTTTGCCCTCCAACCTTTATTTTTACCTAGTCTGGAAGCTGATCCATGTGTGGTGTTGCAATGATTTTCAGCTTTTGTTTCTCGGGGTCATGATGGTCTTCTTAACCAGTGCAGTACTACTATTACTGAACACTTAAGGCCTTAATATCAAAATGGAAGGCACTTGAACACACATAAAAAAGCTAACCCAACATGACCCACAGCAGGACTGGCTGAAACGTCAGCGCACTTGTGTTTGAAACAAAACGTCCAATTCTGTACAGTTGTTTGAAGAATTTGTGTAATGCTTTGCGATAATACTCTACTTTTTAATAAGTAAAGATGTTTGTAAAATACAGGACAGTCTGTAATTAAATTAAATAGACTATTTAGCAATAATATTAACTGATCAGATGATAAATCAGACATTGCACAATGAGCTGTCACATACTGGATGACATAAATAAAGTTGGACAGACTAGCCAAAAAGTGACATAATTTTTTTATTATAATTAATAAATTTAATTTCAAAAGATTAATTAACCAAAAGATGAACAACGGGGTAACAAACAGTAATGGCTGGCCGTACAGGTATTCTATATATGTGAACTTTTGGTATTTGAAATTTCACATAACTAAAATAGACAAATTAGGGACCATTTTTCTATGTATGCTGATATGAAGCTACAGTCACCCCAGAGAGTATTAAAGGAACAAGTGCTAGTGCTCAGTATTCCCCTTAAGTATATTTCATGAGAAAATGTAAACAAATTTTAAAGATTTCCACTTGAATAGAAACCCTGAAGATATCTGAATACAATATAAATACACCCACAATTGGTAACTTGGGTATTTTGTATTTCTTGCATGTGTAGAGTACAGCTGCACTTGAGACTATGTAAGGCATACACTAATATTTTATCTTCCATCACATCACATTATATGGTTATATTTTCTTTGAACTGAAATATTGTTTTATTTGTGTACATTTATATTACCTCAACTCTAGATTTTTGTCTCAATTCAAGAGAAATTTTTGATTTTTATAGCAGATGTGTTTTGTTGCTTGATACTGAGAAGTTTTACGACAAAAACTTAACATTGTCTTAATTAAGTAAAGTGTTATTGCCACTCCGGTCCCCCCCCCCCAGTTATTTAATTTTTATTAAACTAAAAGTTTTGTTTTTACTAATGTATAATAGTGTCTTAACTGTTGTACACTCCATGGGGTGCTGAGGCTCTTGGGGATGTTTGGAAGCCACTGGTAATCAAACTAACATTAAAAAGTCAACTTTTTATTTCAACACAGTTTTGAACTCCACCAGGATCTTCCTGAAGTGTAAATATGTAAGTGATGCTACAAGAAAATTTTGGGGACCATGAGAGATTTGTCAGTCACAAAGAATGCCTCCTGTAGAAGCAGCTACTGTACTGTACTCAAAACAAGTGAGCACAACAGTGTAGGTGCAAAGAGCATATGCACACAGATTATTTATGTAGTTGTCTATATAGCGGGCAACTGGGCTTGTACAGTATATCCTTTCAGCCTTCCTTATGTAACCACAACTGAAGAGGTTGCTGGTGGATGTACAAAGCTTGATTCACAGTAAAGTTTGGTTTATTCGGTAACCAGTGTCTCTTAAGTCACATCACTTAATCTTCCAAAGAAAAGCAGTTATGCTCCACAAGTTAGAGAGAATGAATGACAACAGGTGGGATCAGGGTGAACAGAATCCATCTGTCACCCAAATTTAACCGACTGACCTGCTTATGTATAACTCCTGTGTTTTCGTTTGTATTTCTTTATTACAAAATACAGTACCTTGTTTACAGTTAACATAATTGCAAGCCATAACCTCTGACCTCTATCATTGTGACAACATTTTGAAATTGGTTGATCCCTAAAGTGTTCACGTGCATGGATTAGAGAACTGAATCACCTTTACTGTATCTTATTGAGTTTTGTATTTAATGCTTCCCAAAATCAGGAGGTATATACAGTATTGTACTCTGTGCTTTATTTGTCTGTTTGTTTGTTCATCCTGCTTTTTATGTCCGCTCTATACCTTTAGAACCAGAGAAAGATTGTTGTGATATTTTACAGGAAGGTTAAAGCTAGCAAGACAATGTGGTGTGATGACTCTCCTCTTGATGGTGTCACAATTTGGTCAAAGGTCAAAAGTGGACATTTTTAGGAAACATCCTCTGGTTGTACCAATTTTCTTGTACTTTATTGTTGTTGTTGTGGAGAGTTAGGCAGAAAAGTATAGAAATTTAAGTTTTTAAATATTAAATATCAAAGAATTACAGAACCATTTGCTCAGTTTTTCTTAAATTAAGAGTACAGTAATTGATATATTAAGTGTAGAAAGTGTGCATTTTTTGTTTTGAGGTTATCTTGACTATCCCAGTTGAGGGAGACTGAATCTCTTTGTACCCACTGGATCCATCACAGATGTATCCTAACCCAAGAAAAGGTAAAGCCAGTACAGTACAGTCAGTACTGCGGTATTATAGCGAGAAAACTTAATAAAGAAGGCAATTTATGTGATGATTAGTAATAAGTTAAATTTAATGACAGAAAAGTCTAGTTTTTGTGTTGTAAACTTATGAGGAGTCATTGAAAATTATATTGCCAGAAAGGTTTATAAATTTTCATTTCAAATGGGCCCCAGTCTTAGTAGACCCCAATGTAACCGTTCATGAGTTTTGCATACGGCATGTATAATAGGATTTGGCCCTATTGCTAATGGTTGGGTTGTGATCTTATAAGGCTGGAGCCTGTATAATATTTTGTTAATGTGATGGAGTAAGTTATTGCAGCTGGTGTTTGCCTTTTGAATGTTCATTTACATCACTTCCAATACTTCATTATAAGATAAAAGAATATCATTCGCAAATTGTCAAAGGGTATGTCTTTATGTAATAAAGAAGGAAAGTAATTTAAAATTACTCCTTTGTATCATATGAAATTGTGTTTAATATGTTACACTGTATACTAAGTAACCTGGTTATAGTAAGTACAGTACAGTATTTATGAGAGTTTGACGTGACACTGACACCCTCGAGTCTGTCAAATAGTTCACAACACATTACCTTGGTGACAAAGTGTTGTAACTCCACAGTTTAAAAGGACACTGAGTGGAGTATGTAAGAAGGAACTGCCACCTTACATGATGTGTAATGTGACTCTTGCTGAAATACAGTACCAGTTAATTATATGTTTTAATATCTTTTACTTAGATTAAAGTTAATAGAACACTTTATGTACTGTATCAAGAAAATTATCAGAAGAAAGTTACAATACTTTTGTCCTAAGGCATTGAACAGCTCTTTAAAGACTATAGGTATTGTTTCTCACAGATATGAGTTGTAATATCAGTATTTTTACGCATATATCCAGACGCTAGTTAGAGTGTCGGATGAAAAGGAAATCTGCAAGGACCTACTGCATGGCTTTTGCACAAGAAAACCATCATTATTAATTACTCAGCAATAGTCAGAGAGAAACAACTATAATAATGATATATACATATATATATATATATATATATACTATATACTACACGTATCGTAACTTATTCATATATAGGGCAGTATATAGTCACAATTCACCAGCCGCAGGCATTTTACCTCGGTTAGGCTGTATAAACTTCCTTATTAATTTTATGCTTGACTATGACATAATTTTCAAGAGAATATTTCAGTGTTTGGCGTAAGAAATGCTTTATGCATAAGTTACTGATAAGTACATATACTGTATATGACATATGACAATGACTGAGATTTAGGGAAATATTTTGAATGTTAAAGAATTTTTACTTTACAGTGTTGGTTTCTTTTGTGTTCATATTTTCCACAGCCAGTATTTACATTTTCTTAATGCTTTATAGTACAGTTCAGTATTTTATATCTTTAACAAAAAATACTCAAAATTACTTAGAGACTGTATCATTTATTATTGTGTTTCAATAGTAATGAATTTATTTATTCATCAGTTGCCTTACATGTATTGTACAATACATGTATAGTGAAATTTGAAAGTGAAATGTTAATGTAGGTGTAAGACTGAATGTTTGAGTTTAAGGGAAAGTTAAGTGTTGTGTAGCAATGGTTTCAGTGATAAAGACTGTACGTTCCACAGAAATTACCAAAGGATAACTTTATTTAACTAAACTTACTCCTGTGGAAGTGTAATGTGTTTGGTACCATCTGCTGAGGAAAGAGCAATTTAATTTTGGAGAGAGTGGATGAGAAGGTAAGGTCATATTAGTTTTCAGTAATCAGCTGCTTGATGAGATGGATATTGCACTCTTTGAGTGCATTTCTTGTTTAATACTGGAGTATTACTGTATAACCTGTATTCATTTGCATAAATAATTCATCAGTGTACATAGTGCAGTTATGGCAAAAGTTGAAGATATGTTGTGTACTGTCAGACAAATTATCTCTCACACAAGGTAGGGATAGTTTTGCTCTTCTTTCTTTTGACACGATGTTTACCTCTAAGTTTTCATAATTGGATTAATGGATGTTATAGTATATCTCTGTTACTGTAAGAAATATAACTATATATTTCCAAACAAAATGTGAACACTATGCTACTGTACTGGACCATTATGAGATAAACATGTCTTGGAGATAGCGTCAGTTTCTGTTACAAGTTATGGAAATATACATTATGATTATACCGCTGGTATATGTCATTAACCTTCTCCTTATATCACAGGGCAGATAATGATTGATAAAAGGATTGTTGTGTTTTGTTATGAGGCTGGAGCAGGACCATAACACTAACTACAGTAGATGGGTATTGTCCTCCAGTCCTTTTAGTTTTGAATTACCGGTAACAAATTTTAACATTGAAAAAGGTTAAAATGACAGTCACACACTTCATCACAGTATCCACCCATTGAAAATCTAAAGGAGACACCACTGGAATCCTGGCTGGACATCATGTATTGAAAGTGAAAGAAACAGTGCGTGGAGGATGAGCTGAATAAAGGTAATGACTCAATGTGCAGAATGAAGGCATCCAGGTACTGTAATATTAAGACCTTATCCAAGAAGATATGTCTACTCTCTCTTGTCATACTGACCATTGACTGAGGATGTGTATTAATGGTAGATTCAGGGAGCATAAACACTGCCCTTTTTTATATGGATATGCTCCTTCCAATCTCACATCACTTTGTCATCCTCACTATCTACCACTGCCCTGCTCTCCTGGGGGGGGGGGGGGGGGGGGTATCCGGACCCCCTCTTTTCATCAGAAAATTCCAATACTTTTTATTTAAATGCAGTATTGCACTCAGGCATTTTTGTATAGTAAAAATATTTACTATTGACTTCAGAATAATCTGCTAATATCAAGTGCGCATGACTTCAAAATGCCCATAATATTGGTCAGATTAAACAAAAAAAAATGGGGGGGGGGGCCTTGCAGCGCCGCCCCCCCCCCCCAGGCAGGATGGGCCCTCTGCGCTCGCCATATTCCCCCACCCACAACTTCTTGGATCCCTCTTTTGGTATTCCTGGATTCGCCCCTGCTCTATCCCTACCACTGCCTTGGCCAGCCCTCCCCTGTCACTGCCCTGGTCAGCCCTCCCTTACCACTGCTCTGGTCAGCCCTCCCTTACCACTGCCCTAGTCAACCCTACCCACTACCTACCACTGTCTAAGCCAACTACTTTTGATATGGGCAGCCCTACACACCACCTACCATTGACCTGGCCAGCCCTACACACCACCTACCATTGACCTGGCCAGCCCTACCACTGCTCTGGCCTGACTTACCCACCACTGCCCTGGCCACCACTATCCACCACCTACCACTGTCACCTTTAACCACCTCCTGTTTTTTTAATATTGGTGTGCTTGATGTAAAAATCGTTTATATTAAATTACTTGAACTTTTCGAAAGCTTATGTAATAACACATATTTAAAATAAGAAAGGAAAACTGTAACGAAGTTCATCTTAGAGGATTCGGATAAAAAAAATTAAATATAACTACCTAAGGTTTTGTTTAATTAGGTAGTTGTTTCATAATTTGTATTATAAGTTTATAGATGAAACTGCTGCAGTAATGATAGTAAAATATTTATTTTTGCGGTGTTTGTGGTGTATACTGTAGGCGTCGCCGCCAGCCGTCATAGAATGATACGATCCGGACACTTGTTTATCAACACGAGAGTGGTGGTGACCTGGAGGACGTCTGTGCTTATTAAGACAGTTTACAGGCAACTTATTGACTTATAATGGGTTGTGATGGCGGAACGATCCCCAGGAGGGACGAACTGGTGAAGACGAAGAAGAAACCTGAACAGGTAATTGTTTATGGGGAGGTGTAACAGGTGATGCCTGGACGGGCCGCAGGTTAACAAGGAACTTTAGAAATTGTTTGTTTACAAGATAATTTCTGGTAACAAAATTTGTTTACAAAATTGTTTTTGGTAATATTAAACAACCGCATATTATTATGAGTCGCTTTAGGAAAAATCTATAGAAGAAAACTTGAAACAAGTTCCCCCATCTGTTTTGGGGATTTTGAGGGAACAAGTTTTCTTCTACAGAACATTTTTGGGTTAATATTCCGTAATTGTTTTAAACTGAACTTTGCATTGATACTTTTATAGGGAGATAGAGCAACACAAAAGGTAACACTGAAGCAGATGGCTAAAACCAGAAGTTGTTTGATTTTGTTCATTTTTCCACATGTTGTTTGGATGAGAATACTTATTAAAAACGATACAACTTTATTTTATGGCACAAAAATGATGTCGCTATGTACCCTGTATGACAACAAGTTAATTATTTGCCATAAATATTAAGCCAAAAACTCTGTCGTGTCTACGAGTGTTGTCTGCTCTTTGCTTATTCTTGGACCGAGCGTACTCTCGCATTTAAAAAAAAAAACTGCACCATGCTGTATTAAGAAATTTGCTTTTATTAGTATCAGATATCAAAATGCCTGTAAATACTTTCTGTTTAGTATGGTGGAGAGTCTGCCTTTGGTTAGGAAGTTAGGTAAGGTTAGGTAGGTGTCTTTGGTTGATTAGGTTAGGTTCCATTAGGTTCTCTGTATTGTTGCATAACCTTTCTTACTTACTGTCATCCAAAGAACAACTGTGGAAAAAATGAATGAAATCAAACAACGCATTCTGGTGTTGGCCAACTACTCCAGAATTACCAAACAAAAATCAGACTACGTACTGTACTTTATATTTACAGTACTGTGCCTACTTGTAGTGGCAGCTGGGGGATTGCAACTTACTGCTGTACACGTACATAACATGCTAGGTATTTTTTGTTGTGTCCCATCTTATTAGAATATGTGAGCACATACAAATTGGAAATTATAATGTAGAGTACAGTATATCTTTCTGTACCTTACTTTGAAAAGTATTTTAGGAATTTCACTGAATGTTTTTCATCAAACTGAATCATTGAATAGTCACCAATTGTCTTTATATATGTGTCATTGTCACATAGAAATGCACCATGTACAATAGTTTAGATAAATAGGTTAATGAAATATTTTAAAGAGTAATTTTGTAAAACTGATCATTAGCCATCGCATAGCAGCAATTAGTGTTAATTTTTTTCATTTTATAACTGATCGAGCACATATTGATCGATCATATAACAGTCATTGTCTGTACAGATTTGTTTGCGTAAGTAAATATTGTCCGTGCAAGAAGCATAGTTTAGACTCGGGAAAACTTACCCCGGTACTGTACAGTACTTGGATAAATTCTGGGATGAGAAATTCGTCTCCATACTCAGAAATCTCTCATTTCTGGAAGAGCTTTGCACCAATTTTTCCGGCTTATGAGAATATCACTATGATTCAGTGAGCCACAGATTGGGGAATCACAAATGGGAATTCCTCTGATTGGGTAACATTTACTTTACCTAGATTACTTGTTACCATAAGCAATATTGTAATGTATCTGGTGCAAGAGATTTCCAAAACTATGAATGAGAGTTGAGTTTATTGTTGTAAATATTGCTTATTGCAGTACAGTATACACTACCATATGCTACATAGCAGTAGGACATATGTATAAGATAAGATATTTAATATATGAATGTTGATGGTATAAAGGTTAGAATTTTCCATTTCTTTACAGAAAGACAAGAACTCGGAGCGTCTGTACAGATGGCGACACTGTTCAATATCACAGACTCCCTTGAAGAAACCTATTGTTGCCTGCGAAATAGGTCGCATGTATAACAAAGAAGAGGTTCTTACTAGGCTATTAGACAGGTCAGCTGAACCTGGTATGTCACACATAAAAGGATTAAAAGATATTAAGGAGCTGAACTTGACGCCCAACCCTGGCTACATCCATGAGGGAGCCAATAAGGGGGATGCCTATACTGATCATCAGGCAGCAGAGTTTATTTGTCCTGTCACCTCCCTGGAGATGAATGGCAAATATCATTTCTCCTTTGTGTGGAGGTGTGGCTGTGTGGTCTCTGAGCGAGCACTGAAGGAGGTCAAGTCTGATGTGTGTCACAAGTGTGGTCAGCCCTATCAAGAGGAGGATGTGATCCCACTCAACCCATCAGAGGAGGAACATGACGCTGTCAAAGCACGTATGTTATCTCGCCGTGCCTTGGCCAAGGCTGCAAAAAAGGCTAAGAAGGAGGGGAAAAGATCAGCTGATGGGGAGGATAATGATGCATCAACATCCAGCAGCAGCAAAGGAAAGAAAGCTGTAAAATTGTCTGATGGTAAGTAAAGTGCAGTACAGTACAGAATATCTTTCTTTTCCTCAATGTGTTATTTTTACTGTGACATTTGTGAAAATCCCATATTATTATGATTATTTTATTTTACTTTTTATTGTAAATTTTATTTACTATGAATAATTATTACATCCCCCCCCCCCCCCCCCCCCCCAGGTCCCGACGTGGGTCAGTGACCTGTGCCCGGGTGGGCTAATTTCCTTAAACAAGAATATTTGTACTGTACAGGGGATATATATAAATAACATTAATCATAGGGTCACAGGAAATTTATGCACTTGACTGTGTTTGTCTCTCAGTTTTGAGGTTTGATTTGTTGATTTTCTGACTCCTACCTTTATTGCATCCCTCAACAAAATTTTCTAACGTGTGTTGGCTTATTGAACCATAGTTAAATGGTTCCATTGCTGTGGATCATTAAGAATAATATTAAATTTATTAGATAAACATCATTTTTCAGGTGCCAGTTCAAGCAGCGACTATAGCAAATCATCTCTTCGTGTCAATGGCATGGCATCAGCTGTTTTGAGAGATAAGGACTTTGAGAACGTTCGATCTGCAGGATTCAGTGTTGCTTCAGACCCAAAGGCTTCAGAAGTCTACAAGAGTCTGTTTGACACCCACAAGACAGCTCAGAAGAAGCAGAGTGCTCACTGGGTCACTTGTAACCCTCAGTACTTCTAAGGACATTACCATAATTTATTGAGCTCTGGCAAATTTACAATGGAGGAAAATGTACTATAACAGATCATTTCCAACATACATATATTGTGGTAATTAAGTGCATTTTACAATACTGTATTAACTTTGATTCCTATACTTTGTACAGCATTGCACTGTGTTTAAATAAAAGGGATGTGGATTCTTTCAAATAAATGTTATTGATACTGTATCTTGAAACGCGTGAAATTTACGGCAACAGTTGGCTTCTGTTCTCCATTCTTTTTGTCCAATACTTTAGATTAGTAATTATTCCAGATTTGTCATTATTAATTTTCACATTTTTCTATTAGTGAGGAATATACAGTAGAGTATGTGTGTTTTCTTTTATATTTAGACTAGCTTATGTTTGTGTATTTTTGATGCCTTTGAATACAAACATACTGTATGAGTGTATTTGATGTGAAAGTTGTCTTTAACACAACAACATTTAAAACAATATATTTTCATAATTATATACTGTCATCAATATCAACTTGTAGGTACACAAATATTGTACAGTATATTCCCAGGTGAATCTTTACTTATTGAAATAGATGATAAAGAACAGTACAGTATACATTATATTTGAATATAAATGCTATTGGAGATTGATGTGAAGTTCAGTAAGAGTAAAGTCTTGTATATCTTAAAAATACTATTTATTGTTATGATGAATTGTATTTCTTCAGATTATTTTGTATTCACCAATAAAGACTTAACAGGTATAACGCTTATTTATGTTTTTAGCCCAATGAATTAGATCACTGAGGTACTGTAGCCATCTGTGTTCAGCTGTGTATGGATATTTCATGCATAGTCTACAAAAAAAAGTTTAAAATATTGTATTGTGTACAGTGATCTCTCGGTTAACGAATTACCTTCCATAAGAATCTTCAATTCAGTTAACGAAAAAAAATTCGATTAACGAAAATTGTATGAAATCATGTCGACATGTTTTTGCTTGCTCACCAGCTGGAATATTAGTCCGCCAATATGGTAATCGGTTCTAGGGCTTAAATTTGTTCCCATTTGAGTAAATATCAAGAAGGTTGTACAGGGGTATTCAATAATTATCCAAGTTTTATATTAAAATATTTTTTTTCATCTTAACACTTATTTAACATACAGCTCCTCCTTGACTTACTATGGGGTTAGGGGCCGACATCCAGGTCGTAAGTCAAAAGGGTCGTAAGTCGGAAATGCTTAAATAATACATAGAAAATCTAAAATGGATGTCTCTTTTTCTTCTCAGCACCACAAAACACTCACTTTTAAGCTTGCCAGCCATTTTACAGTGAATTACAAATGAAAATTTTGTCTGTTTACTGACTTTGAGACTCGAAAATACGTAATTTGACCAAATTTTGGAACGAATGAGGCAGGTCGTAAGTGCGGGTGGACGTAAGTCTAGTAGGTCGTAAGTCGGGGAGGAGCTGTAATTGGAGTACAGGAAACTAGTTTGTGGTGCGCCCAATAGCCACTTGACTCACCCACAAAGGCGTCAGTTTGTATCTCTGGTCAGTGGAGGTAATATCTTGCTTGTGGGTCTCTTGAACATAAACTATTTTTACATTTTTACAGTACAATTATTGGTCATTCTGAAATTTATTTTACATATTGACAGTATTTAGTGCAGTGCAGTGCAGTGTTGATTTAAAGAAAAGAATCTTGAATTACACCAAGTGAACTTAAAATTTTATGGGTGAAATGACGGCATGAAGCATGGGGTGATTTCTCTTCCACCCACACTTCCTTTTCTTCTCTCTTCTCCTACACCCCCACTTCTAATTCCCATCATCATCATCATCAACCAGTAGCCTTCTACATACACACCTCAAAGTAAGTTTACTTTACTGCATTTATTTTTACTTTGAATATAATTTTCGGTGAGCTGGAACCAATTACCCAAAATCCCATTGAAACAATGGTTTTGGTTAACGAACGACCTTCTGGAATGAATTGTGTTCGTTAACCGAGGGACCACTGTATTATGAAATATCCACAACCAGATAACCATAACTATAACAAGTTAGTACTGTTGGCATCATCTCCGAGAACAGCAGTGTTGTCAGTCATATACAGTAAATGTTTACTCGACTCCTAGAAAGGCCTGGTTTTATATTTTTAACCCTGGTAACCTGTAATTATTGACTCCATTCTTGTGGTTAAAACATGGTGGTAAATACAGCTATCTTGGAGGATGTAAATGTGAAAATATGATCAAAGTTGTTATATACTTTATACACTTATTGATTAAACTGATTACTGGATTTTCATGACTATAGCATTAGCAGAAGCTTCTTTAGATGTGTTTTTTATAATAAATTACATTGTTTATCCTGAATATCAAATTGTGTTTGAGCTCAGAAGGAGAGTGAAAATCCAAAACCTTGCCACCTGCTGAAAAGAAGGTGGGAGGGCAGGAGGAGGCTTATTGTAACAAACTGCTGAATGGAAACAAGACTTTTGCTGGAGGATAACATGGCAATAATGTGAGGGCAGATAGCTTTGGAGTTTTGGGTGTTGATAATGTTAGTCCTTGTGGTCAGGTGAGAAGTATGAGTAGAGGTGCTTGTGCTTGCCAAATACCTGTAGATGGAGTATAAGAGGGGAGGGGTTGGGTTATGTTTAAGATGACAGGAGGGATGCAGCAACAACCAAATGGATACAGTGTTCATTTCCTGCTCCTTAGGTGTGAAGGTTATGTGACTTATGGTAGGGAAGTGAAGTTGATTGTGGGCAGTACAGTATAATCCACATTGGCTGCCTTGTATATAATGTACAGTGTCTATTCTACCCCCATTGGGATGTGAAGCCATGGGACCCTCACTTCAAAATCAGTGAATTTAATGATAGATTTTAAACCCTCAAAAATGGTGTACAGATAATATTGGTACAGTTTTGTTTATGGGAGGAACTGATGGTTGAAGATGTAAAGGGAGGTACAAGAAGCTAATAAGGTAATATAAGATACATTTTCACCCCTCCAAGTTTTGTCAGGGGATGTCATTGATAACCTTCCCTTTTGAGTCTGTGTGCTGTAGTGGACTTTGAAATTTCTCAAACAGGTACAGTATTTTTTAAATTTGTTTTTATTCGTTCATTTTTACTACACTTAAGAATGTGGTCTACTTTGGTACTCCTCTTCCTAAACAAGACTCCTGATCAGGATTACTCGTGACACTTCACACAGGTGAGCACCAGCAGCATGTCCTCCAAAGAGCACACATTGCTACTGTATAAGCTCTCTTCATATATGTGTACCTCAACCCCTTAAATATCAACAGGATTCCCGTTAATTCTAGTGCCTCCTATAATACAGGAAATTTCTATCAAGATAAAACTTGATTCCCAACCTTTCTGAAGCCAGACTGCTTTATCTTTGAAACTGTCTATGCTAGAATTTTTTTGATGCAATAATTAAACTAAATATTTTCCCTTGTACAGTAATGTAGACTTATTTATTTATATTTTTTTCATTCATTTTTATCGCCTTTCCCTTTATACAGTATTGTATAGGGGATTGTCATTTTAGTAAGTAGTACAGTATTCATATACTGTGCCTGAAGATAAATACAGTACAGTACTGCATATCTTCAATAATTCTATATGAAGACTGGCTTCAAGTGAGAAGGAATTTATAATGGAGATAAGCTTTTAACAGCATCCTTAGGATTTTGAACTTGCTGAAGCAATATGAAATTATGTGAAAATTTTATTGAATATATAATCCACTTCGATTTGTGAGCGATTTAAATTTTTTATTTAACTAAAGTCTTTGACAAAATGTCGTATGTTAACAACACCGTTTCTAAACCTCTAGAATCTAGATGGTATTTTTTTCGGTCATACTAAATACCGAAAAGGATTATTAATAATATATCTAATAAATACAGTAAAAGATTGTCTTGTCTAGTAAACTGAACTACGTACACGAACAATAAATTAATAATTGTTGCTTAAAGGAAGTGATTTGAAAAATATATTTATCATGTAGATAAAAGTAACAGAAGGTTTGATCTTCTTTGTAATTTTCGGTATTTAATGTTATTTTTCTGAAAATTGTTTTTTTTTTTTATTATTTTAGGACATTATTTTAAGAGGAACATTTTTTTATAAACTTTAGCCTTGCTTCATCTGGTTGTTGTCTTAACAACATTTGTGGGGTCTGTTTTCTCGCCATTTCTCAGATGGTGGCGGGACTCACGTCATCCAGGTCTCAGAAGCCGTCTCTTGAAGGTTTGGTAGTGTTAGAGAAGTAGGTAAACATTACTGTTGCCTTCTTGAAGCTTTAGCAGTTCTAGAGAGGTAAGTAAAAATTACTGCTGCCTTAACAGCTTAGAAAGTGAAGGAATAATCCTCGTATTGGTAATGTTAGTGCGGGCATCACAATTGGAGGCTGCTAAAAGACCGTGCTCGTAAGTCGCTCTGCTGCCAATAAGCCCTTCTTCAGTGCATACAACTGCCCATGAGATTAAACTTAATCTTAAGTTTACCTAGAAAAAAATGAAACGTTGTTTAAACGACGTACATATGTTATCACAACTTCTTTGTAAAATGAAGGATGTTTTGGTCAAGATGCGTTGGAACACCCCTGCCATTTTCAATAGAATGAGTTAATATCTTACTATTTGAACTTTAGATATAGGTTACGTTGCCCTTTAACATTCTTGGATAGTCATTATTTTGAGGTAATGTCGAAAGTCTAATTCTCTGAAGAAAATACATGAGCGTCTCGACATGGTTCGCCTCCTTCTTTCCCGCGTTAAGTTCACCAATGGCGCTCCTGCTCCCACTGCGCCGCGGTTAACTCCACCAATGGCGGTCCTGCTCCCACTGCGCCGCGGTTAACTCCACCAATGGCGCTCCACCTACGCCAAGTGCCCGCGCAATTACTTCAATTCGAGTCTGGAGGCCTTGGAGTGTGAAGGCTGTTCCCCATTTTACTTTAAGACAATCTAGGATTATTATCAGAATGACGACGCAGCGCTAGAAGTTTTAAGGACCACGAAGTTGTCCCAAGATTAGTTACGGTAAATGCCTGAGATTAGGTGATGTTAGGTTTCATTGCAGATAAAAAAAAAAAAATGGTGTATTTTGGTTTTGTTTGAACGTGACTTTCATTTTCTTGGGAAATTCCCCATTTATTAGTAGTCATATTTTCTCATAAATGGGGATTTTCCAAAGAAAATGAAGGTCAGATTTAAACATCACCAAAATACACCTGAAATGTAAAAAAAAAAAAAAAAAAATAATAATAATAATAATAATAATAATAATAATAGTAGTAATAATAATAATAATTCTTGACCCCCTGTAGTACTAAATTATTATGAATAATAATTTTTGATGCTCGCTTGCCTCCCACACTTTTATGTAGCTTTGCCAGTGACCATAACTGGACACGCAGAAAACAAGTTTTGCTCGATTTTTCTTTAACTCTTGCATGGCCGAGTTCGAGTTCAATAATTATTATTCAAACTATCACTAATGCCAAGCAGCAGTACTGTATTGGCAGACATGGGGTCTCCTGAGTCAGGTGTGTAGCCTAGTAATGTTTGGCAAGTATGTGTGTGGTAGGTAGGTGATAATGATAGGTATGCCATTGGCCCTGCCCGTAGGTAATTGGTCACCTTTATCAGATGTAGTAATTATTTGGGAGATATGCGGTTGTGTGGCAGCCGCAGGTAAGACGTAACGTGTGGCAAACTGTTCTAGAGCCTGGGGGGGGGGGGGGGTATACTGAGTTTACCTAAGTTTGGTGCTTCAATTCGTCGTAAACACACTGTACTTGGCGTGGTTGAGGATGATGGTGCTAAGGATGGCGCGTGAGGGGGAGTGGTAAAGAGGGAAGTAGGAAGACATAGCTGGATAACTGTAGAGAAGAAAACATGTACTGTCGGGAGAACAGATCACGAGAGAAAATGGTGGGGTATGTAACGCATTAAATAGAATTATATTTGGAAAGTATGTCAGGCATAATTTATTTTCAAAACTGAAATATTCGAGTGAGGGAAAATGCATAATATATTTGAAATGTTCTACAATTTAGATATATCGTGTGTAATGCATAATTTAGCTTGATGAGTTTGAAATGTTCCAAATGAAATTGCGAAAAGGTAGAGAGAGAGAGAGACGGGGGGGAGGGGGGACTGGTTATGTAAACTTCCCAATACCCGTAATTAAAAGTTTCCTCTCGTCAGAGTTCTCCAAACGGCCACTTTAGCGCCTCGCTAAAACATTATTAGTTCCTGTTATTAGTTGACTCAAGACGGTGAGGCACAGATGGCGTATGTGTGGCGACTATTGCCTGTCATCCCTGATTTAAGTGTCGAAGTATATCAACTGAAGATTAGCTCCCCTTGTGTAAAAAGCTCGGGGACTCATCTTCAAGTGATCTGTCGAAGTAACCAATGTTGGAAAATGGCGTTTGGTTTGTTCTTTGCTAAAGGGAAATAAAACAAGTTTTAGAATAGCTGGCGTTATCAAGCTGCTCTTTTTCTTCAAAGTCGGCTTAAGAATGTGATATACACATTCTTGTACACGCTGTACTGCAGGCATTTCACTTCAAGATCACAAAGCTTGTCGGAGTTTCCACTAAATGTTGAGGAAGACGGTCCAGTAGGAGGCTGGGATCAAGGGGCTGTGACGTAATTATTAAACAACGCAATAGACTCCAGTGATATAAATGTTTTTCGTAATACTGATGTCTGAATATATTCATTAGTCTGTTAGTAGATTAAATATTAATTTTGTTCAAGAAACATTTTGATACTGGCTTAAACGTGAAATGATTAGATCAGTTTGGAAACATTACCTCACCGATCGATCAAATTTCCCGCCTTGGCGCGGAAAGAAAAAATGGAGTTTAAATGCTCAATTAAAGGCGCCAAGTTTTTACTCGTGATTTTTAATATCTCATGATAATCCAAACTAATTTAATCTAAACAATAAGTTTGAATTTATGTGAAGAATAGTATGTAACCTCTGAGTTTAGAGTAATTATATTTAATTTAATTTTAACAAATATTACCATAAGACAATCGCGTCTCGGTTGATTAAGTTCGTGTCCGATATGGCGGGAAAATGAGTTACTCGCATTGTGGCAATTTTTTTTCCTTGGTAGACTTGATTCCCTGTGGTCTACAAACTCTACAATTATATAGTTAATGTGCTTTGATTTTAACATATAGACCCATTATTCTTGTGTGGAATAAGCTTGCTGACGTAATTTGTGAAGTGTGTAAGATTCTTCGTGTTTGCAGATGGCATACTGAAACCCACCGATGTCAGATGGCCCGGACGAACTTGAAGACAACAGCTCACAGTAAACCGGTACGCGAGTTTTAATTTGTTTATAGTTTATCATGTATTGCCAAACTCGTGTTACTCGAGGGTAAGATAATGCAACAGAGCACTAGTATGAGTGTTGCGTCGCCGGGGATGTAATTACCACAATCAGTCAATCAACTTCTCAGCTGATATACAACACATTTATGCATCGTTGGATATTAACAGTGTTAATATCTAGGGAATTGTTTAATGTTTGAATCTAGGAGGAAAAATGGGGAATTTAAGTCTTTTATAGGAGAAATATTCACGTTCTTTGACGTGGGAGTCAGGGTAATTGTTCAGATTACGTTCGTCTCAGCATTTATTATTATTTTTTACGAGATCTTCACTGGCATGTTTACTTTGATGCAAAATATATTGAATTTGGTGAATTGAAACCTAATAATGAAGTAGATCTTAATAACTAACTAAACTTTTAAGGTACTTGTCTACTTTTGCTACTTTTGGATAGGTTTAGATTTACTTCTTAAGCAGTTTTCATGATTTTTTTCTTTGTCCATCACCATATTTGTATTTTATTCATCAAAGGAAATATACTGTTGAATAAAGAGAAGAAAACAGCGATATATGCCTCTTGGGTGAGACTGAGTTAATACATTACATTATTTAATACATCAATAATATTGTTTCAGTTAGCCTTACCACTACCTCGACAACCACAACATGATACATATTAATGCCATTATAATTGTGTTTTGTAATCCTTATTATGTAGAGATGTTAAATATTGGTTGTGTTAGTACTATGATTCATAAAGCAGCCTGTTTAATGAACACACAAATTCTACATCTAATACAATATTGTTTTGTTTTACAGAAAGGGGTTAAGGTAAGTGCAAGTTACCTGTTTGAGCTTAGCTGATTAACGTAACATCCAGAATTAAATGTCATTATTATTATCATCATTATTGTCATTATTATTATCATTATTAAATTTAAGTTTCTAGAGAGTATTGCAGGTCCATAAACCACATATTTGTGATTTGTTGACCGTGAGCCTTGATGTGTCAGGGGAGGATACTAGATGTTCTCTGTAGTGTACTAACACCTGCCCCGCCAGTGCTGGAAACGTATAACGGTGCCAACTTCAGGCAGTGAGACACACTGAGGCTTATTACAGTAAAATGTTCAGTTTTAGGGATCAGTTCTACTAACAAGGTCTGTGTTGTGTTGTGTTGTAGTCGACACAGATGAGTTGAATTTTTATGTCACTTTACCTCAAGATGCAAAGAAGACAAAGTGAAGAAACAGCAACAAAGTTTGATGATGGTGGAAGAAAAGGACTGAGACTCTACCTCCGCCTAACACACATAAGGTAAACGATTTGTTTTGTGTTTACATAACTGAAGGTTGAAGCATTATATTCACTTAATAACTTGAGAGCCTCAACAGTCAACCATCTTGATAGTTCTCACCTCAAGTCTCACCATAATTCACTCCATCAAAAACTGTCTCTAACATTTTATTAAGTGGAACAATGTTGTCAGTCTTTGGTGTGAGTTTTGCATATAGTCTATATATGGTTTTCTTTATCAGTTAAGTCAACGGAATCTTAAATGCAGCATTTTTTCGCTGGAAAGGTTTCTTACACGCGAGCGCATATACTGTAGGCTACATATATTCTTATTATTTTATTATCATTATTTTTATCTTTTATCTTTATTACTATTATTATTATTATAGGGAAGAGGGAATAGGTTTATCCTTGTATATTTTTCAAGCCTTAGAGATTAGCGGTGGACAGTAGGACCAGAACAGTTTTTTGTCATATTCCATAATTTCCAGGTAGTATTTGTGGCACTTAAAACAGGCCAGCAAATTGCTTCCCGTAACACAGTTATCTATGGCTCTCCTGTTACAAATAGTACGTGTATTTTACTGAGTATTTCTGGGGTATTGGTACTTTTGTTATTGTCTGGCATGTTTTATACTTTTTCATAATTATAATAACAATAGTTTAATGATGATACCCTTATTAAATGACGTAATAATGATACTTGCAATAATACTAATACAGTAATAATAATGATTCTATCGTTTAATGCTGTATTGTACATAGAATTTTCGTGATAATAGGGCGGTGTTTGATAACTGTTAATTACTGTATATGAAAAATGATAGACACGACTAATAATAACCGTAATGCAATGTATTATTAAGGATGCTTCCTAGAGAGGTGAAGCTGAGATGATATTTATCGATCCTGAAATCAACAGCTCGTTAATATGCAGCCCAGTACAGTAAATAACACGTGATGGTATGGGTCTTACCGTTCTCGAGCCATGCTACTGACATTAATGCGTCGATAATAAATAGTTGCTCAGTATTGATGACGATGATCGCTCCGTTTACGCGACGTTAGTTATAATTTAATGTGATAATAGTAATAAGTTTCATGCAGGAATACACTCTGTTGTATATATGGAACACAGATGAAGAGATACAATGAAAATGAGAGGAAATTATGGTAATATTTAGAGACTATAGTTGTATATGTAGCAGGCCCTAACTGGTACATATTAAGTCAGTGCTTATTCTCATGCAGTAACATAGTCTAATAAATATCACTCAGGAACTCGTAAGCTGAAACGTTCTTGATAATGTTACAAGTATTAAGCATGTAAAGCTGTCACATTTATTTAGATAGGTAAATATTTATTAACGTAGAAACTACAGTAAAAGCATTAATAAAATTACCCAGACAAACCAACCAGAGTCTAATGTTTTTATAAAATTAAATATCATTGGTTTAACACCAGCCACTGAGGATACATCGCCTCTTACCTCGGTGTTAACACAATTTTTTACTGATAAAAGTTAAATGTAAATATTCCGACAACACTTTTTACCTGCCGTTTAATAATTCATTTTCTCGAAGGTTTCTGCCAGGATCAGGATTCACAAACATGAGTTAATTTTTACTTTAACTGGTGCTGAGAGAACATGTTTGTTTAAGGCACTGTAGTCTGTTATTGACGTTATTCTGTTCTTTAACTTTTGCTCAGTGAACATGTATAATTAATGTAGTCTATAAATTTGATGACATTTTGCACGTTAATTTTGTCCCCCAACTGATGAATGTATTTGGTTAAGGTAGAATCTCGATGTAACTGATTCTGTTTGGATGTAAGGTTAGTCCCCTGACCTACTCGTTGCCATTTTATGTAACTCTTTGCAATATCAAGTCAAAAGAGGATCATTTTTACAAATCCAGTTACAAGGGAAGTTAAACAGGAATCTTTGAGAATATTGCCTCAAGTCATGTTGCAGAATAGTTAAGCGGGAACTCATCATTCGTTTACCGCCACATTTTACAGATATTTTTATTGACATTAGTTTCCTTGAAAGCCTGCGGGTATAAAAATTACTAGCATTATCTATTTATGTGACATCCACACCTGAACTGTGAACGCAGGTGTGATGCCAGGGACCGTTAATATAAGACTAGTGTGAAAATATAAGAAAAATACGTAAATTAACTCATAATTTTGACTAACAAGGTGAAATAGCTCTGACGTCATTCCCTCTCCCTTCCTCTCTCCTTTCCATTTCCTTCCCCAGTCTCTCATATTTCCTCTTCCTTCCTCCCTCCATCCCTTTCATTTCCTTCCTCAATCTCTCTCCCTTCCTTCCTTCCTTCCTCAGTCTCACATTTCCTTTTCCTCCCTCCCTCCCTTTCAATTCCTTCCTCAGTCCCTTGGTCCTTCTCCCACCCTTGCACCCTCAGTCTCTCACATTTCCTCCTCCCTCCTCTTCCACCACCTCCTAATTGATCACATAAAACTACAAGGAGGAGGAATAAGACGACTTAAATGACTTAGGAACACCAACTCCCAGGAGGCAAGGCTGCGTCACCCAACGTCTCATTGACCCTGACCTAGTTGTAAGGTTTCAAGGTCACGTATCAGACTCTCACGATTTTTTCTCCCCAGGATAGAGGTTGAGAATGAATGGTACTGATTTTTTTCCTAGGATAGAGGGAGTGAGAATATGATGATATACATTGAAATTAATTCGGGTCACCTGAAGATTAGACGCTCCGGTTCACTTCGCCTGATGATGAAATGCCTAAAAATTACCTGGAGGGTTAGATTAGCTTCAATTGTGTTATGTTAGCATTAGTTTAGGTGAGGGTGGTGTTAGATTAGCTTAAGTTGTGTTATGTTAGCATTAGTTTAGGTGAGGGTGGTGTTAGTTTAGCTTAAGTTGTGTTATTTAGCATTAGTTTAGGTGATGGTGGTGTTAGTTTAGCTTAAGTTGTGTTATGTTAGCTTTAGTTTAGGTGAGGGTGGTGTTAGTTTAGCTTAAGTTGTGTTATGTTAGCATTAGTTTAGGTGAGGGTGGTGTTAGTTTAGCTTAAGTTGTGTTATGTTAGTATTAGTTTAGGTGATGGTGGTGTTAGTTTAGCTTAAGTTGTGTTATGTTAGCATAGTTTAGGTGAGGGTGGTGTTAGGTTAGGTTGTGTTGTTAGCTTTAGTTTAGGTGAGGGTGGTGTTAGTTTATGTAAGGTTAGCTTTTGGGTGTTTAATCAGGTGAAATAAGCTGGAGTGACTAACCTTAAGGTGATTCATTTCACTCACTGGAGATTTTTTAGGAATTATTTGTCCCCAAAACAGGATGTGGGAATGTATTAAATTAGCTCACTCAATCAAAGACAACGAAATTAATTCTTAGACATTCTTAAGATAATTTCTTATCTTAACTTGCCTAATGGGTTATTGAAACTACGATATATGAGATAAATTCCTAATGATTACATAGTTTATTTTGTCTTTTGATTAAGGATGGGAGAACTTATCAACTGGCTAAGACGCTAAGATTCCTAGAGGTTCGTGTGTTAATTTTTCCCATAAGAGAATGTGAGAACGTATCCAACGGGTTCATTTTAATCTTCGGTATTAAAATAGATTCCTGATAATTCTTACATTAATTTATTTCCCCGTAATTGAGGATGTAATCGCATCTGACTGAACTCGTTTAAGCTGCAACTGACAGATGGCTTTCCAGAGATTCGAACATTAATTATTACCTAAGTAGGACGCAGTTAATTGACTCAACTTACGATACAAAAATGGCGGCGGAATTACACTGTGATTTTAACCCTAAATATCACTCCTTCATTACCCGTTGAATAAATAAAAATTAAAATGGCGGCGGAATTGCACTGATTTTAGCCCTAAATATCACTCGTTCATCACTTGTCGAATAAATAAAAAATAACATGCAGCCGTCAGCACCAGACTCGTAGCTCGCCGACTGCCAGGGAATGCAGTGTGTTAGTATGGTAGAGTTTAAAATGGTGATGTAGGATAATATGAAAGTAAAGGGGTAGACCAGATGGATGGTTTAAGACCTTGTTATGGCAGGGAACACTCACCAAACACATCACTTACACCAGCGAACAGAACACTTACACCAGCGAACAGAACACTTACACCAGCGAACAGAACACATACACCAGCGAACAGAACATTTACACCAGCGAACAGAACACTTACACCAGAGAACAGAACACTTACGCCTCAAAAAACATCAAAATTACACTGAGTAAGTTAGTGTATTTGATTAAAGGGGAGTATAGGTGTGTTTTGATGCTGTGTTTGAATTGTATTTGTGTGTTTTAGCTTAAATTAACCAGTTAAGTACATTCTTACATCTTCAGTTACGATGAAATTTTATATTACGACCATTTGTGAGTTGGATTATTAGTTTTATATCGCCATTTAAGAGGAAAAATCGACGGACGAGTCTGAAAATGCGGGCGAGTCGCTGCGTTATTTCTGTACCATATATTGTACACTAGGTCGCTATCGATAAACCAGTCGGGTACAATTTCATATCTCCAATTTGTGGGACGTTTTATCATAGGAATCCCTCTGAATTCAGTACTAGAGCCCTGATTCACAAAGATTGGACGTACCTTTATCCCCTGATTGGAATGAAAAATGTTGTTGATGTAATGATGTAATTTGAGCTTCTGACAACTAAGCGTGCTGTCAGTGTTATTAAAAGGTGCTGTGCTGTAGTTATGATAAGAGCTTCAAAGTACAGTAATGCCAGTTGAATATTATTTTGCTGTGGATGTAAATTCAGCTGTGAAAATTTAACGCACATAAGCCTTTTATAGTGAAGATTCTCATTCTTCCTCTTCCTCCAGCATCCCTCACTTTCATCTCGGTTATTTATCATCTTAATGTATAATGCCCTCCGTCACTACCATTATTGTGTCTTATCCCAGAGAATAATTCACCAAATTGTGTATTACAGCATCTCCCTTTTTCATGAAATGATGCTATCTCATACCCCTTCCTGTCCCTAAATTAACAACGAAAATCCAGACGGGGCAACTGCCAGGCTGGATCTGGAATGCATTGGTGTGCCAGTCTGCCTTGAACCTCCGAACAGTGCGGACCTACCCGGTGGCTCTCTCGCTCTTTCCTCTACCGCGCCCCACGCCACGGCAAGGTTTGTCTGTCCCCGCCGGGTATTTCGTGTGGCCAGCAATTGATTTGTGGATGAATTATTGTGTTATGAAAATTACAGGGGTCGAGGACATAGTGAATATCATTGATTTAATATAGGATTTAAAATCTTGATTATAGGTTCATATGATACATTCACAGAAATGATTAGTTTGTATTTTAAAACTTGTAACATTTTGGAAGTGACTATTTGGGTACGACGAGAATATTAATACTCTGATATTAAGAGCATTTATCAGTTATTAGAAACATCATTGATAAGGAAATTTGATAACCAATCATGTTATTTTATTTTGAGATACATTTGAAAGATAAATTTTGTTTTTGTTATCTGTTGGATGATTTCATAATATATATACATTGAAATTATTAGAATTATATTATAATTATTGATATCCTGGAACTTAATGTTGTTATACCTCGCGTTTGACTGATGCATCACGTTAAGTACATCACGCCTACAGTACAGTACATGGGATATACGAAGGAACTTTTTTAATAACGATTAATTCCAATGACGATATTACGTGTGTTCTTGTATTGACGAATTTAATAAGAGAATACCAAACCCTATTGAACTCATGGCCACCCAAACTTTTAATATCACTTTAATTGCATATGTTCAAATTGCTATTACCTGTTAATATAGTATTTTACAGTAGATACAAAGGTCATCAAAGTTAAGTTATCATAAAAAACTAACATGTTTAGTTGTGTTTATTGTGAGAGGAAAATAACATGGGGTGGTAATTGAACTCAGTGTGTGGTTATTGATGTGCATTGTGTACGGTACTAGGGTAGTCGAGTGTCATGTGGTGGTGTAATAAGTGCCGAATATCCAGAGGTGATTCTAGGTACTGTAATAGACGCTTAAGGTTTAGTTAATTCATTGGTTTTTTTTATAGTTTATTAGTATTTGGTTCTTATTTGGGTCAGGTTTGGTTTATTGGTAGGATGGTTTGGTTAAATCTGGTTCAGTAAAGTTAGAAAGGTTATGTTTGGTTGAATGTTAGGTCATGAAAAGTTAAGCTAAATTATGGTTAAATTTGGTTAGGTTTGTTAAATTAGGGGGAGTGAAATGATGAACTAAACTTTTGGTAGGTTAGGTCGAGGGGGATAAGTGAGTGAGTTGCAAATTAGTACATGATAAGAGTTAACTTTTAAAATTAAGATCTTATGGTGTGTTATGCTTGAGGGGACTTCCTTGAATCTGGGGATCAACTGGGTGTTAATTGGAGTAAAAACCAACAGAAAATACACTGTTTAATATTCGGGAAAATCATTGGAAAACTTTCTGAATGACTTTGCTGAGTTTTGTCCTCCTCAAGGGACTACATCGTGTACAGTGTGTAGCCTATCATGGTGTGGCAGTCACACAACACTTCCGTGACGTGTGGTGTAGTGCCTGCAGCGCCTCCGTGCTGAGTTTATATTTTAATGCCAGTATTTACGGCCCCTGGTTCGTGTTTTGCTGTTATTTATATTTTCAGAATTATTGTGAAAGTGAATTTATTTGAGATGAAACCCACAGTCCGTCCGTTACACTATTCTTTATACAGTATATATATGTGGGTGCAGCATATACAGTACACTGTACGTGTACGTAACGATATATTGTAAAACAAACAATAAGTATCTCAATATTGGTATATCTATCCGTTTTTTAGCCCAGAGTTACCGCAACACACTTCAATATTTCTTATTCTGAAAATATTCACACACACACACACTAGGTGTTCTACAGAGCCATAGGCCACAGACTGTAGTGGTACACAGACTGTCACAACTTCCAAGTTGCACCGATAATTGTGATGACTGAGACAGTTGGATACAATGTTTAGAATGAGTTCATTCCAGATCGCTTATGGTGATGACCTTTGAAACTGTTATTATAATTTCCATTTGCATAGATTTCAATCTCTTAAAATTCGCCCTTCAACAAACATAAATATTTTTATGTAATTGAAAATGTTTTTGGCTTGAATATTTTACATACAGCCGTTGCAATCATTCCGAATTGGAGTCTCATTTTACTTTTGCTGGAGTTCCGGGTATGTTTATTACAGCCTCTGTACACAATAACCGTTTTTAACAGCAGACACCAACCAGATCTAACTTAACGTGAGGGTCTGGGCTGATTGGTGTTCACTGGCACTCCGCGGCTCACTGCACAAGAGTACAGCACTATTAACTTGTACAGTATACAGGCTGTGGCATACACAGTTCTGTGGCTCAATTACAGGTAACTTAAATGCTGGACCTGAGTCTGTGTATCATTTAAATAAAGTACCAAATTTTCCCCCATATCGATGTGTCCTGAAATCTTTGTTTACGAGGAAAATTCATAATACAGGACTAACCTTTAAGAGTTGGGTTGCAGGTTATTTGGCCTGAGATACCCTAAGGAATTTGTGATGTTCCGACTTTGGTTCAATATTTCACTGCCACTCAATAAATCGCTTTAGAATAATATGGATGGTTGGTAGGCGCTGCAGGCCCGGGCTAGATCCCCATAATATTTTTGCGTGGGTCGGATGTGCTTTAGTCTGTGTAAAATATAAACGACCTTTACACACACGAGGCTGGTTTATGGTGTTTTGATCCTGTGAGATAGAATATAAACCTCACCTCACCTCACCTCACCTCCATGCTACATATAAAATAACCCTAATATCTCCACCTACTCAGCTTAACCCTCACCTTACATGACCTAACAAACGCACCATCGGTTTCTGTATTAAAATTCGAGTCCGGTTTCAGGTTTCGGATTTAGTTTTATTTTGGGATGATATTTGTCTATTGGATCGGAGTGGAGGCCAGACGTGTTTGTTCATGTTTTAGAAGATGTCATGTTGGCCCTAGACTTGGGGGGGGGGGGGGGGTATTAGGGTGTGTGTGTGTCCGTGTCCACCTGTATATGTGTACATGTTTAACTTAATGTGTTCAGAGCTGTCATAACAGTTTATTTGTACACACACACACACACACACACACACACACACCATCCCTGGACTGAAGTACTTAGCGTGGATGACGTGGAAACCAAATGGATAAATTATACCAACACCACCACGCAAGCTCACCACCACTTCTTCCCCGAGAAGTCCGTCAGATCTCACCCAGCTGACTTGCCCTGGATCACACCTCGGATCAAAAGACTTATGCAACAGAGAGACAGAGCCTTTCATCTCAATGACCACATCCGCTACAGGTCCCTTCGCAACCGAGTCATCCGCGAAATACGCACTGCAAAGAAGTCCCACTACCCAACCAAATTACAACACCTGAAACAGACCAACATCAGTCAATGGTATGGTAAGCTTAAAGAACTCTGTGGACTAAACAATAAGACACACCCCCTCCCCTTCCTTAGCCATCTCACTAGTGTTGACGCAGCTGAGCAAACAAATAACCATTTCGCTACTATATGCCAGACGCTCCCACGGCTTGACACAACCACTCTCCCTGCTTACCTACCAGCCTCCCTTCCCACTGACTTAGTAGAAGAATTTGACGTAGCAAAACGCCTGGACAAACTAAAATTAAAACGCTCTACCACCCCCATTGACTTACCAATGAAACTCTTCAAGGAGTTCTCCCCGGAGCTTGCTAAACCCCTCTGCTCCATCATCAATGCTTCTCTCAGTCAAGCCAGATGCCCAGCTGACTGGAAGACCTCTTATGTATCACCAGTGCCCAAGTCAACCAGCCCACAATCCTTAAATCAGCTACGACCTATTGCAATCACCCCAATACCCAGCCTAATCTGTGAAAGTTTTGTGTTCGACTGGGCTTATGCTGATATTGCAGGAGTCGTAGACCCTCAGCAATTTGGCAACATGAAAACTTCCTCCACCACTCACTGTCTTGTCAGCTTTCTCGATTACATATACCGCCATCTCGAGAAACGAAAAACGTCTGTAGCTGTCGCCTTCATTGATTTCACTAAAGCGTTCGACCTAGTCGACCACAATATAATCATCAACAAAGCTATTGACCTCGGGCTTCGAAGAAGCCTCATACCATGGCTTACAGACTTCCTCAGTGACCGACGCCAAGCTGTACGCTTCCGAGGGGCTGTCTCCACCTTTCAGTCACTCACCTGTGGCGTCCCCCAAGGCACCAAGATGGGACCACTCTGCTTCCTTATGCTCATCAATGATGCCCTAAGAGAAACCCCTGCTCGCTGGAAATATGTCGACGACTCCACCATTGGGATCAGCGTCAACAATTCTGCTCCCAACTATACCGCCCTTCAGGATTTATTGAACAGTCTCCAAAACTGGGCTACCAACAACCATGTCACCATCAACCATACCAAGACCATGGTTATGCACATCAACCTCTCCTCCGACATTGTCCCACCTCCTTCCATTACTCTAGGTCCGAACACACTCCAGGTCGTAGATTCCACGAAGCTCCTCGGCGTCACCATAGACAACAAACTAAATTGGAAACCACACGTCAATGAAGTTGTCAAATCCTCCAGTTTCCGTCTCCACCTCCTCCGCCGACTCAAGTCCCTCGGAGTTCCTGCACACGAGCTCCTCAGTGTTTACACAACATTCATACTTCCCAAGCTCACCTATGCCTCCCCCACCTGGTCTTCCTCCCTAAATGCCACACAGCGTAAACACCTAGAAAAAGTGCAAAAGAGGGCATGCAAGATTATTCTCTCCTCCTCCTACTCCACATATCAAGAAGCGCTCAACACACTGACCCTTTCGACTCTCACTGACCATCACCACGACCTCATCTGCAAATTTGGTAAGAAGCTTCTACACCATCCCCGACACCGGCTCCTACTACCACCCGAGGTCCCTTGTCCGAGAATTGCTGTTCGACACCACAACCGCATCCAGCCCATACGTGCACGAACTGATCGCTATAAGAACAGCCCAGTCCCAACCATTGTAAAAATTATCAATAACTTGTAATACTGTAACACTGTCACTATGCTGAATTGAACTGTAGTTTGAGCTTTTCCCCATCTAAGTTGTTATATGTCTTATTTGTGTCACTTATGTTACTTGTATATTATTTGTAATTCGTAACCCACTCCCCAAATATGTAACTGTATATTTTCAGCCTTCTGGCTGCCAAGCTCTTTCAATAAACCGTTAATTATTATTATTATTATTATTACACACACACACACACACACACACACACACACACACACACACACACCTTAAGACAAATGAACCATCAATTCATATTATATATATAGCTCTCTCGTTTAACTATTACTATGGAAATCCTATATTGTTATTTTTAAAAGAATATAAAACTATTTTTTCTTAACTGCCAATAATTGTATTCGTTTTAATTAAGAGACACAAAGTGTTTTTTTTTATTAGCTTGGTTAGTTTATTCAGTAAACAGTAATTGTATCTTTATAATTGAATATTTAGTTTATTATTAAATTTGTCCCTAGTTAGATTTACAGTATTTTTCTTGATATTATTTTTAATATTATTTTCTTGTTTTATAAATTAAATAGTTTATATATTTTCTGAGTACAAATGACCCAAATTTTGTTTAATATTATCCAAACTTTTTATAATGTGTTCCAGACAATAGTTCTTAAATTTTTCTTATAATTATCAAGTCTTATTTGTTCATAATTAGTTTTCTTTAGTATAAATGATCAAGATTATTAAGAAAATATAATTTATTCTGGTGGTTTTTTAGAAAATATTCTTGGCGGTTTTATAATATTATTCTGCGTCATAATTCTGAAGGTCTTGTTATGATATACAAGATGGTTCCTGGCCGCCCCTGAGCGAGCACTTCCCAACAACTTGCTAATTAGGGCCAAGTTCACACACCCGCCGTGTTGTGGCTCACCCTCGGGGCCACTGAGCCGCGCTAACCTCCCCTTGGCCATTGAGCCTCGGCAACTAACTTGTCTTGGCCACTGAGCCACACTAAATAACCTGCCCTTGGCCACCGAGCCACACTAAGTAACCTGCCCTTGGCCACTGAGCCACACAAAGTAACCTGCCTCTGACCAGCAGTAGGAGTTGAAAATATAACAATCTTGCCTTTTAGACAAATATTTATTCTTGAAAAATTAGTGTCAGTTTTAGATTACCTCGGCATGTACGTAAACAATGCAGGCCTACAAACAAAAGCAAACAGTATCGTCTTAACCACGCATAACCCAGGCATACAAGGGCAAACACTGTCTCAAAGCAAACAAATATAGCCCTCAAAAAACTGTTTAATTGTTTACATACTTAAAGTCTGGTTGGGTCCTACTTACCTTCATAAATGACTATGCAAACACGGGTCTATAGTGAGGAAGAGCTTGAGAACCGGAAGCATGCTAACAACCCCCCCCCCCCCCCAAGCAAGCTAACAACCCCCCCCAAAAATATTCAAGGCTGGAAGTGTTACAGCCGTGAGTTGGAACTGACTAAACAGCGACACAGGAATAGTTTGTTTGAACGACTTGAATAAACTATGTAATTATATCAGAAGGTGAGGCCAGGGTTATTGTACATGCCAAGTTAACCTTACCAGTGACACTAATAGATTCTTCAGTAAACACTACGAACACATACACACTCACTCACACACTCATTCACTTGCTAGCTCACGCGCACACACTCATTTATTCACTCACTCACTCATTCTCAAACTCATACACTGACATTAAAATATACAGTGTGTTCTGGTACAAGTTTTAGTGTGGGTTTTGGCAGAAGATTAATGTGGGTTCTGACACCAGTACAATGTGGATACTGACAGGGTGTGGGTTCTGATAGGGTGTGGGTGCTGATAGGGTGTGGGTTCTGACACCAGTACAATGAGGGTGAAAGAGAATGATAGCGCAGGGGTTCACAGTTAAAGCGGGTGACTACAGTATCATGGTATTACACTAAGAGCTTTCCTGTGATTGTCCCGTTGCAAGATGCACATCCGAATATTGCAACTTGCACACCGGTATTCCCGACGCTTGTATTACCAAATGGAAATAGAGGCTTCAGGATGTACAAAGGCTGTGCTGTGTTTAGTTGCATGTTGCAGGTCGGTGGGGTTGAGTGTTGCAGATGACAAGGTGTTGATGGGTTTATCTCGTGGTTAATATTGATAAGTGTATTGCACTTTGTATAGCAGTTCCAAGTTGGAGATGAGTGATTGATTTGTTGTAGAAATTGCAGATTGCACAGGTATTGCAGCTTGGAGACGAGTGATTTATAGATGACAGATGTATTGCAATTTACACAGATGTTGCAAATCGGAGACAAATAAATCACAGGTTTAGGACAAGTTACAAATTCCACATATGTTGCAGGGTGGAAATAAAGGTTTTGTTAGATGTGATGCAACCTACTTATGAAGCAGATTTGAAACAATTATTTTTCCAAGCAACAGACATATTGCAAGTTGAATACCTGATGCATTTTGAAAATTACTTTGTTTAATCACGAACATATAGATACAGTGAGTTCAATATTGTAAACGTTTGTCGAGAAGTTTACAGGGACGAGTGTTCTATATTCTACACAACACACACACACACACACACACACACACACACACACACACACACACACACACACACACACATACATACACACACACACACACACACACACACATATGATGGTTTCAAAGCTTGACTGCCACTTGCTACACTTTTCTTGTACTGTACGTTGCTTCCCCTCCTATATCCTCCCTTTATTGAGGTGTCTGTTTCCCTTGATCCACCTCGAGAGAGAGAGAGAGAGAGAGAGAGAGAGAGAGAGAGAGAGAGAATTATGTAGGGAGAGAGTTAAGTACTTTTAAATACACAACTACAGAACCCGGTACATATAAAGTACATTTGACCTCAAGTAACTACAAAATAAGTATATATGTAAGTACACTTGTGGAGGAAAACACTTCAAAAACATGTCCCAAGGCTCACTTAACCTTCTGAAAGCATTTTAAAATTGCCTGGTATTTCGGGGGAACGCTTCCTGTTTCAGTAGGTTACGAAAGGCTGCTCTGAGTGGACCAGCCCTAGCGAGTGTGTTTGTGGTTGGCATGAGGACTTGAGTGGGAGAACGAGTGCGTCTGTTGAGTGGGGGTGTGGTAGATGAGTGGGCGTCGTAGATGAGTGGGAGTGTTGTAGAGGAGTGGGGTGTAGGAGATAATTGGGATTGGAAAAGTAGAATTCTCTCAATTAACAAACTTAAAAGAAGGGAACGGTCTCTCTCTCTCTCTCTCTCTCTCTCTCTCTCTCTCTCTCTCTCTCTCTCTCAAAACCTAACCTAATCCTACACACAGTACAGTACATCACCATGACTAGAAGAGAAATAGGAATACAGACGGATTTTAGGTCTAGTAGTCACAGCCGCCTCGACCTGGTAAAGGAAACGAACATGGCCGGATATTTGCAGTAAAACTTTAATCTCTTGGGCCGGTTTGGTCGGTTCCCAGAAGGTTCCAACGTTATATTTTCACCTAATTGGGGTATAAGGGAAGGTGGTTGTTGGGAATGCCTGTGTTTACGTGTGATAGAATGTGTGTATGGATGGTAGAATGTGTGTACGTGTGATAGAATGTGTGTACGTGTGATAGAATGTGTGTATGGATGGTAGAATGTGTACGTGTGATAGAATGTTTGTACGTGTGATAGAATGTGTGTATGGATGGTAGAATGTGTACGTGTGATAGAATGTGTGTACGTGTGATAGAATGTGTGTATGGATGGTAGAATGTGTACGTGTGATAGAATGTTTGTACGTGTGATAGAATGTGTGTATGGATGGTAGAATGTGTACGTGTGATAGAATGTGTGTACGTGTGATAGAATGTGTGTATGGATGGTAGAATGTGTACGTGTGATAGAATGTTTGTACGTGTGATAGAATGTGTGTATGGATGGTAGAATGTGTACGTGTGATAGAATGTTTGTACGTGTGATAGAATGTGTGTATGGATGGTAGAATGTAAGGTACGTGTGATAGAATGTGTGTACTTGCGATAGAATGTTTCTATTTATGTTAGAATACACCTACATACAATAGAATGAATTTACCTATGACAGAACGTCTCTACTTACAATAGAATGTGTCTACCTATGATAAAAAGTGGACGATATCCGACAATAGGATGTAACAGAATGACTGTATCTACTTAACAATAGAACGATCCTACTTTACAATAGCCTTTAGACGTAATGGGATAAAAATCATAGAAATCTACTTATATAATATAGTCAACTTACAAAAGAGTCTGGGTGTATTATTGACGCCATATTTATGTCGAGTCTTCAGGATATAAAGTTAGTAGTCTTCCCAGAATGTTAATTAGAGGGAATATTCTCAAGATCCATTTAAAGACGTCAAATCTTAACTTTTCCCGGTGTGTGGAGAGGAGAGATGCTGTGTGGGGGAAGCTGTGTGATCTGTCGGTAGGGGGAGTTTTATGCCCCGTCTTGTATCACAGAGCAGTGTGTTGTTTATCTGTCTTTGTCTGTCTGTCTCACACTCATGGTTACAACTGACGTGTTAGCGGCCCAGCAATAACTGATGAGCTTAAGTAAGAGTTCATGTATCCGGTGAAATAATAAATAGATAGATATTTATTCAGTTAAATCGTTGTATTCACTACGTAGGCAGTACAGGTATACAATGTAAATAGACACTACAGGTATACAATGCACATAGTACAGATATACAATGTACATACACAGCACAGGTATACAATGCACATAAACAATGCAATGTTTAAAATGTCACCAGACCGAGAACAACAAATGGACCAAACACTGAAGGTCATACAGGCAGGCAGGAAGAGTACTGTAGCGCCAGATGTGTTGACCTCGACCTTTGCCTGATGAAGGTCACGAAGAAGTGGGTCGATCCCCTGGGTGGGTGCCTGCAGTGACGCCGTGCACATAAATGTTTCTCTCAGGAGGAACACTTACCATTCTTGGTCTCTTAACTAGATGAGGTGTGAGAGTCATAGTTTTAACTCGGATTGGTTATATTTTTCGTTATACTGATGATACTTGTGGTTGATAGCTTTGGTAGGATGATAATGGTGATATTTTATGTGTCATTAATGGTGAAATGTGTAGGTATACTCGTAACTATGCTCAGGACGTCAGTGAAATATGCTTGTGAAATATCTTGGTGAAATCTGTTCGTAAAATATGCTGGCGAAAAAATCTCATGGGATATGCTGGTGAAACTTGCTCGTAATATATGCTGATAGAAAATCTTCCGGCATATGGTGGTGGAATATGCTCATGAAGTATGCTGGTGAATTATTCTGAAGTATGCTCGTCATAATAAGCGTGTGGACATTACCGGAATCTCAGGAAAACCGGTGAAAAAAGTTTGTTGCGTGTGTGTGTGTGTGTGTGTGTGTGTGTGTGTGTGCGTGTGTGTGCGTGTGTGTGTGGGCGTGATTGTCATCTGGCTGTGAAGCGACCACCAGATCAATACCTCTCCTCCTAACTTTCCAGACGCTCCGATAAATAAAGTGTCCGTTGTGTCATCTCTCCCCCCTCCCCCCCCAAAAAAAACTTACACACACAAAAACAGGTTAGATAATGTCATGTTTGTCCCTGAGAAGTTTAAAGGTGTGATTGTGTACCCACCAAAAAAGCGAGTATCGTTAAGTTGATACCTAAACACGGGGTTGATTAAGGTGTGTTGAATTTCCTAAGATTTGGGTTTCATTAAGTTTATGTTGTCCCTAAATTGGGTTTGTTTATGTCCTATTTTGTCCTTAAAATGGGTTTGTTTATGTCCATTTGTGTCTCTAAATTGGGTTTGTTTAAGTAATTTTGAGGGTAATTTTTTCACAGCTGGTAAAATTACTTTAAAATATTTAAATGGATGAAAATTTAAGTCATTAAAAATCTCTAAAAATGATTCAGATTTTAAATTGTTGTCGTATGTTTTAAATCAATTAAAGTTTAGGGATCACGTAAAGATTAGCACCCAAGGCTTTGGTCACCTGGTGATTAAACACCCTCACTCTACCTGGAGGGTTAGATTAGGTTAAGTTAGGTTGTGTTAAGTTATCTCCATGTTAGGTTAGGTGGAATTAAGTTAGGCCATGTTAGGTTAGCTCGGTGTTAATTTTGGCTAAGTTAGGTGATGTTAGGGTTGGTTAAGTTAGGTCGTGTTAGGTTAGGTTGGTTAGGTTAGGTTAGGTTTGGTTTGGTTAAGTTAGGTCGTGTTAGGTTAGGTTGGTTAATCTTAGGGTGAAACAAGTTGTGGTTCGGCTAATCCTTATGTGATCTAGATTTAGGTCGTTAAACTATATTTTAAACTGGATTAAACTTTGGGTCGTTGTTACCGTTCAGCTGGCAATTAATTTTTGCCCGAGACGTGTGTGTGTGTGTGTGTGTGTGTGTGTGTGTGTGTGTGTGTGTGTGACAGCAACTATCAATAACCAGTGTTCGACAAAAGTCTTTATGCTATTTACATTACATAACAACAATTAACACATTCAGGCTTTTTGGTTTTAAAGCTAAATTTTCCTTATTAAATTTTTATACAGTTATACTTAATTTAATTGAGATGAAATTTAATAGTTACAGCGGCCTTCGTTATGTAAATATGTTAGGAACTCATTTACATAATACAGTACACTGAGCCGTGTGGAAAATGATAATTACACTACCTTATATTGGGTATAATATGTCGGTTAATGTTGCCTGTAATATATTTATGAAACTAAAACAATAAGCTGCTGGGATTTTTGTAACTATTTTTTGTATTAATCTGTATTAGAGAAAAATGTTATTCTTGTATTACAAATAAGTTATGAATACTTATGTATGATATAATTGGCTGGTTGAATTTTAATGTAAAGTAATGTGAAGAATTATATTAAGGTGTAGAGTCCCTTCAATAGGATTAAATTAAGGAGATATAAAAGCCTTTTGTGATGTAAATTACAGCTAAGAACTCAAAGGCATGGCAGAGGAAGCCATTTAAATTAAAATACATAACTTAAGCATCGTATGAAACTGTACAGAAGTGGAATTTATATGTAGTAAAAGTAAATAGTGGTTGAATGTCTAATATGCTGCACATAACAGTGTAATGCAG
This sequence comes from Homarus gammarus, assembly GCA_958450375.1. Lineage (NCBI taxonomy): Eukaryota > Metazoa > Arthropoda > Malacostraca > Decapoda > Nephropidae > Homarus > Homarus gammarus. Next base: position 2,026,582 of record CAUDMG010004131.1, on the reverse strand, counting down.
TACAAGAAGCTGACTTAAATACTGTGAAAAACTGTATTAAGCTGTTCTGTAATAACGAAATGATATATTAATGATAACAGGCACGAGTATATTACAGTAAGTTGCCTGGATAATACTGTAATAAACTTTACTGTAATTACGAAGTGATTTATTGATGTGACAAGTATGAATACATTAGTGTAATACAGTAATTTATCTGGGTAATCATACACGGTAAAAATAGCCGGGAAAATTTCATTACATTATACTTTCATGGGAAGGAAATTTAGTACAGTACTTAATTTTGTCGGTAATATACAGTTCATAACATTTTCATTACAGAGATTTACAGTACTGTATTGTAGTGTGAGTACTTTACTGTACCTGCTGTATTAGTGTAAATGGATAAAAATTTTAGCTTTCCTTTAACTGGAAGGTAATTTATTAATAATTTATCATTACAATATAAATTACAGCTGTGATTACATTTATTTTAGCATGGTAATGTAATTTTAATTATTTAAACGTTTCATTATGTTGCAAATTAAATAGATTAAGGGTGGTTAATATTTAGGTGAAATAAACTGGGGTGGCTATTCTTCAGGTCATCCTATACAGTGTTTTAAATGTGACGAAATAATTTAGTACTGTATTAAGTTGTATTTTTTGTATTTTAGTTGAATACAGTGAGTTGTTTGGGTCTGGTTAATGATGTAGTGTTACAGATTATAGTTATGAAATTTCTTAGTGATCTCTTTGTATTATAAGGAACGGCTGTAAATACATAAGCTTGATACGATAAGCTGTTGATTTTTAATACGTGACTTCATTAGTAACAGAACAATTACAGGACTAAGCTGTTATGAAACTGTAATTGCTGTAATCTTTGTAATGTAGATGTCTATTACAATTTGCTGTACATAAGTTTAATACAACAAGTCGTTTAAATTTTAATTAACTTCATTAGTGTAACGAACTGTAATTATCTACACAATTAATGAAATAAAAATCAATTTTTGTTTGTAATATATTTTTAATACATGTAATTGCAGTGGTTACAGCAATCTCGATAAAATACAGTACTGTTTAAAGGGTGAATACTGTAATTTAAATAATACAGTAAATGTTTGGGTTTTGTTCTCTGTAATATGCGCATTGTGAGTGCCTTTAATTACAGTTAGTGGTTACAGCAATCAAGGTGAGATAAACTTGGTGTGAATACTGTCAAATAAGTACAGGGTGATACAATAAGCTGTTTGGATTTTATGTGGGGCCATTAATCTGATAGACTCTGTACCTGTACTTGAAGCGGAGTGACGGCTAATTGTTGGTTGCTACGTCTGTAATTAAGGCGACAGGAAATAATTAAGTTTCACGGGGGAAGTTTTGAGAGGACAGTTGTTATGATGGTGAGTGTTGGTAGTGTCTCGTGTCTTGGTAGTTAGGCTGGGGAGAAATAATTAGGTGTTCACGGTGTATGTGTGTGTTTGCGTGTACGGTGTGTTTGTGTGTGTACGGTGTGTTTGTGTATGTGTATGTACAGTGTGTGTGTGTGTGTGTGTGTGTGTGTGGTGTATTTGTGTGTGTACGGTGTGTTTGTGTGTGTATGTACAGTGTGTGTGTGTGTATGGTGTATTTGTGTGTGTACGGTGTGTTTGTGTGTGTGTATGTACAGTGTGTGTGTGTATGGTGTATTTGTGTGTGTACGGTGTGTTTGTGTGTGTATGTACAGTGTGTTTGTGTGTACAGTGTGTTTGTGTGTACAGTGTGTGTGTATGTACACTGTGTTTGCGTGTACAGTATGTGTGTGCATATTATGTCTGTGTATAGTGTGTGTTTACAGTATGTGTGAGTGTGTATGTACAGTGTGTGAACGCTGCTGTAAATTAAAAAAACTACAATATTAAGTTTTATACAGTTACAGCATTTGGTATTGTAATAAGCGAGTAGAACTGTAATACTGTATTCGACTTTTGTAACGCTAAGCAGTTGTGGTGTGAATTAGTTTATTACAGGAAATTAACTTCTGTAATGTAGACATCTGTATTTCCAAAAATCTGTGAAATTTATTAATTTAATACAGAAAATTAAATTAGGTTTGGTTATATTCTGTAAGCCTGGCTGTAATATACTGTATTTACTGGGGACACTAGATAGTTATGTAATTACTGTAATTTAGTTTTGTGATTACTGTAATATACAAAAATAGTTACAAAATACTTTCGTTATATATAGAAAATTGTTCAGGTTTAATGATTATTCAGTGGTTGCGACTGTAACATTACTTTCAGTGGTTGCGACTAACACATTTCAGTGGTTGCGACTAACACATTTCAGTGGTTGCTGCTGTACCATTACTTTCAGTGGTTGCGACTAACACATTTCAGTGGTTGAGACTAACACATTTCAGTGGCTGCGGCTGTACCATTACTTTCAGTGGTTGCGACTAACACATTTCAGTGGTTGCTGCTGTACCATTACTTTCAGTGGTTGCGACTAACACATTTCAGTGGTTGCTGCTGTACCATTACTTTCAGTGGTTGCGACTAACACATTTCAGTGGTTGAGACTAACACATTTCAGTGGCTGCGGCTGTACCATTACTTTCAGTGGTTGCGACTAACACATTTCAGTGGTTGCTGCTGTACCATTACTTTCAGTGGTTGCGACTAACACATTTCAGTGGTTGCGACTAACACATTTCAGTGGCTGCGGCTGTACCATTACTTTCAGTGGTTGCGGCTGTACCATTACTTTCAGTGGCTGCGGCTGTACCATTACTTTCAGTGGTTGCGACTAACACATTTCAGTGGTTGCGACTAACACATTTCAGTGGCTGCGGCTGCAACATTGGCAATAGTTTGGATATAATTTTAGTTTTACACAAAAAGTTGGCGGGTGAGGGAAGGTGGGGACATAATGGAGCCAGTCTAAGTGTTAGTAAATAATAGGCAATGAAACAGACGCCCGCGCCCTCTGCTGTATCCTCCTGCTGGTGTAGCGTCGCCTGCTGTGTCACGCCCGCGCTCTCTGCTGTATCCTCCTGCTGGTGTAGCGTCACCTGCTGTGTCACGCCCGCGCTCTCTGCTGTATCCTCCTGCTGGTGTAGCGTCACCTGCTGTGTCACGCCCCCGCTCTCTGCTGTATCCTCCTGCTGGTGTAGCGTCTCCTGCTGTGTCACGCCCGCGCTCTCTGCTGTATCCTCCTGCTGGTGTAGCGTCTCCTGCTGTGTCACGCCCGCGCTCTCTGCTGTATCCTCCTGCTGGTGAAGCGTCGCCTGCTGTGTTACGCCCGCGCCCTCTGTTGTATCCTGCTGGTACTTGATGTTTGTACCGCATCTTAATATTGGATAGTGAACACAATTAGTCACTATATCGCTATGGTGTTCATAATAGTGAATAGTGAAAGAAATTGCCGCTATCTATTGACACTGTCCGTAATAGTGAATAGTAAACAAACTAGTCATTCAATGCCGCTATGTTCGTAATGAAAAATAGTGAAAATTTTATCTTTATTCACTTGGTGTTCGTGTTAATAATGGATGACGCCCAAAATATCCGACAACTTCACAGGATTACGGAAAACAAAAAAAAAAACTGGTAAAATTGTTGTTGACAGTAATAGGTAGAGTGTGTTGGTGATGATCGGCTGGCCCACTGACCCCTCATAATAACACAGCTGTGGCGGCCTGGATTAGGTTAGGTTAGGTTTTGTTATGGTTTGACTGAATCTGGTTAAGGTTAATTTATAGTTGATATGGCCAGGTCAAGGTCAGCTATAATCGATGGCATGGTTAGGTCAAGGTCAGCTATAATCGATGACATGGTTAGGTCTAGGTCAACTATAATCAATGTCATGGCCAGGTGTAGGTCAATCAATTATCATCATCATTAACCCAGGATCCACACGTATTGGTAACTAACAGCTCTGCGTGTGTTTTATGACCTGGTAAATATTTGCTCACGAGGACTTTTATTTTCTACATAAATTTTGGCACCAGATCTGTAACGAATATGGATCGGAAAACGAACACGGATTTGGCGACCGCTTCGAATTTGGAATATGTTGCTGTGTACGGGAGGGGGAGAGGAGGTGAGGGGGGAGGGGAGAGGGAGGGGAGGGAGAGATAAAGGGGAGAGTGTGAGGGAGGTAAAGGTGAGAGTGTAAGGGAGAGAAGGAAGGGGAGGGGGGTGAAGGTGAGGTGAGGTGAAGGTAAGAGGTTAGGAACGGGAGGTGAGGTGAAAAGGGAGTTGAGTTAAGAGGGAGAGGAGGAGAGAGAAAGGGTTCAGGTGTGAGGGAGAGAGGGAGAGGGAGGGAGGGAGAGAGGGAGGGAGGGAGAGGGGTGAGAGGGAGAGAGAGAGGGGTGAGAGGGAGAGGTACAGGCTACACCAACTACAGTATATATATTTTCGTGTGTATGAAAATCTCAACTGTTGGGGGACTTGTAAAAATAAGAGGCTTACTTGCCACTCTAACCTCTTCAGAGTTTTTAAATAACCCAAGTTGTTAAAGAAGGAAGTAGCTTTGAGGAGTATTATATGCTGGTGAAGTTCCTCTTACTTACGGCGATGATGTGAAGACCTTATTAATACACACACACACACACACACACACACACACACACACACACACACGTACACCAGTGTTCTGTGTGGTTATAAGCGTCTGGATCCACTTAGCTACATTTCCTCCCTCAATTATTATTCTATTTTATCGTCTTTCTGGCTGAAAACCGATTATTTTGTCCCCCTATTGATTGTTAAGATACAGGGCTATTATTATATATCACACTACAGAGATTACATTTAAAATACATAAAGGGCCGTAGTTGGTGGGTAGTGCTGACGTGGGGGGCGTGTTTAGAAAGGGCCGTAGTTGTTGACAGTGTTGGGTAGTGTTGACGTGGGGGGCGTGTTTAGAAAGGGCCGTAGTTGTTGACAGTGTTGGGTAGTGTTGACGTGGGGGGCGTGTTTAGAAAGGGCCGTAGTTGTTGACAGTGTTGGGTAGTGCTGACGTGGGGGGCGTGTTTAGAAAGGGCCGTAGTTGTTGACAGTGTTGGGTAGTGCTGACGTGGGGGGCGTGTTTAGAAAGGGCCGTAGTTGTTGACAGTGTTGGGTAGTGCTGACGTGGGGGGCGTGTTTAGAAAGGGCCGTAGTTGTTGACAGTGTTGGGTAGTGTTGATGTGGGGGGCGTGTTTAGAAAGGGCCGTAGTTGTTGACAGTGTTGGGTAGTGTTGACGTGAGGGGCGTGTTTAGAAAGGGCCGTAGTTGTTGACAGTGTTGGGTAGTGCTGACGTGGGGGGCGTGTTTAGAAAGGGCCGTAGTTGTTGACAGTGTTGGGTAGTGTTGACGTGGGGGGCGTGTTTAGAAAGGGCCGTAGTTGTTGAGAGTGTTGGGTAGTGCTGACGTGGGGGGCGTGTTTAGAAAGGGCCGTAGTTGTTGACAGTGTTGGGTAGTGTTGACGTGGGGGGCGTGTTTAGAAAGGGCCGTAGTTGTTGACAGTGTTGGGTAGTGTTGACGTGGGGGGCGTGTTTAGAAAGGGCCGTAGTTGTTGACAGTGTTGGGTAGTGTTGACGTGGGGGGCGTGTTTAGAAAGGGCCGTAGTTGTTGACAGTGTTGGGTAGTGCTGACGTGGGGGGCGTGTTTAGAAAGGGCCGTAGTTGTTGACAGTGTTGGGTAGTGTTGACGTGGGGGGCGTGTTTAGAAAGGGCCGTAGTTGTTGACAGTGTTGGGTAGTGCTGACGTAGGGGGCGTGTTTAGAAAGGGCTGTAGTTGTTGACAGTGTTGGGTAGTGCTGACGTGGGGGGCGTGTTTAGAAAGGGCCGTAGTTGTTGACAGTGTTGGGTAGTGCTGACGTAGGGGGCGTGTTTAGAAAGGGCCGTAGTTGTTGACAGTGTTGGGTAGTGCTGACGTGGGGGGCGTGTTTAGAAAGGGCCGTAGTTGTTGACAGTGTTGGGTAGTGTTGATGTGGGGGGCGTGTTTAGAAAGGGCCGTAGTTGTTGACAGTGTTGGGTAGTGTTGACGTGAGGGGCGTGTTTAGAAAGGGCCGTAGTTGTTGACAGTGTTGGGTAGTGCTGACGTGGGGGGCGTGTTTAGAAAGGGCCGTAGTTGTTGACAGTGTTGGGTAGTGTTGACGTGGGGGGCGTGTTTAGAAAGGGCCGTAGTTGTTGAGAGTGTTGGGTAGTGCTGACGTGGGGGGCGTGTTTAGAAAGGGCCGTAGTTGTTGACAGTGTTGGGTAGTGTTGACGTGGGGGGCGTGTTTAGAAAGGGCCGTAGTTGTTGACAGTGTTGGGTAGTGTTGACGTGGGGGGCGTGTTTAGAAAGGGCCGTAGTTGTTGACAGTGTTGGGTAGTGTTGACGTGGGGGGCGTGTTTAGAAAGGGCCGTAGTTGTTGACAGTGTTGGGTAGTGCTGACGTGGGGGGCGTGTTTAGAAAGGGCCGTAGTTGTTGACAGTGTTGGGTAGTGTTGACGTGGGGGGCGTGTTTAGAAAGGGCCGTAGTTGTTGACAGTGTTGGGTAGTGCTGACGTAGGGGGCGTGTTTAGAAAGGGCTGTAGTTGTTGACAGTGTTGGGTAGTGCTGACGTGGGGGGCGTGTTTAGAAAGGGCCGTAGTTGTTGACAGTGTTGGGTAGTGCTGACGTAGGGGGCGTGTTTAGAAAGGGCCGTAGTTGTTGACAGTGTTGGGTAGTGCTGACGTGGGGGGCGTGTTTAGAAAGGGCCGTAGTTGTTGACAGTGTTGGGTAGTGTTGACGTGGGGGGCGTGTTTAGAAAGGGCCGTAGTTGTTGACAGTGTTGGGTAGTGTTGACGTGGGGGGCGTGTTTAGAAAGGGCCGTAGTTGTTGACAGTGTTGGGTAGTGTTGACGTGGGGGGCGTGTTTAGAAAGGGCCGTAGTTGTTGACAGTGTTGGGTAGTGCTGACGTGGGGGGCGTGTTTAGAAAGGGCCGTAGTTGTTGACAGTGTTGGGTAGTGTTGACGTGGGGGGCGTGTTTAGAAAGGGCCGTAGTTGTTGACAGTGTTGGGTAGTGCTGACGTAGGGGGCGTGTTTAGAAAGGGCTGTAGTTGTTGACAGTGTTGGGTAGTGCTGACGTGGGGGGCGTGTTTAGAAAGGGCCGTAGTTGTTGACAGTGTTGGGTAGTGCTGACGTAGGGGGCGTGTTTAGAAAGGGCGGAAAAAAAAAATCGAGTCCATATTTCCACTTTTTTTTTCCTCCACACACAGAATCAAATATTGACCTTGGTATCACATGTGTTGGTATTTAATTCACCCTGAGCTGAACCAAAACACACAAGCAACACTCTACTGTTAATATTGTAGACGTATTTCTTGTCTGTCAGAGAACGGAGCGGTGGGCTGCTTCTTCCAAGAGGTTGATCCGGTTCACTGTCTTCCTTGACATGTCTCGCTGTTCCGAAAAGGTGTTCGTATTTTTACGTTTATCGCGAGGTTATACACTACACGGTATATATCTTTAGTAAAATTGTAGTGATGTTTATAGGCTTTTTCTTATAGGTCATTGTATTTTATTCTCGAAAGTTTGTTCCTGTTTAGAAATGTGTTGGAGATGAGATGCCACAGCGCCATATAGACACACCAGCAGATCAGAGACTCGTTCTATTTTCATATTTTCAACATTTTTCAGACGATCGCCTTCACCCAAGTGGAAAAGGAGGCAATCGTAAAATTTCTCCACTTTGGCCAATTTCCAAATCTTTTCAAAAATTTTCCCTTTAAAGTAATTTCAGGTTATTGTCTTGCCCCTTGACTTTACATATACCAAGTTACCTTTGATATCATTCATCTGATTTATTAATATTGTATCATAGAACTTCCTTTTATCTCCAGTGATGAGGAAAATTCTCTACATGAACCTTTATGTTATTGTTATTGTTGTTATTTTTTGTGATTTACCGTATTAGAACTAGATGAGGATCACATGAACATTAGACACCCCACATATTTCATTTAGTGGTGAACATGGACACTATAACTCCCGGTATGGTGTGGTGTAGCGAGCTGTGGTGACCCTGGACGGTGGTATGAGCTGGGGTGACCCTGGACGGTGGTATGAGCTGGGGTGACCCTGGACGGTGGTATAGTGAACTGTGGTGACCCTGGACACTATAACTCCCGGTATGGTGTGGTGTAGCGAGCTGTGGTGACCCTGGACGGTGGTATGAGCTGGGGTGACCCTGGACGGTGGTATGAGCTGGGGTGACCCTGGACGGTGGTATGAGCTGGGGTGACCCTGGACGGTGGTATAGTGAACTGTGGTGACCCTGGACACTATAACTCCCGGTATGGTGTGGTGTAGCGAGCTGTGGTGACCCTGGACGGTGGTATGAGCTGGGGTGACCCTGGACGGTGGTATGAGCTGGGGTGACCCTGGACGGTGGTATGAGCTGGGGTGACCCTGGACGGTGGTATAGTGAACTGTGGTGACCCTGGACACTATAACTCCCGGTATGGTGTGGTGTAGCGAGCTGTGGTGACCCTGGACGGTGGTATGAGCTGGGGTGACCCTGGACGGTGGTATGAGCTGGGGTGACCCTGGACGGTGGTATAGTGAACTGTGGTGACCCTGGACACTATAACTCCCGGTATGGTGTGGTGTAGCGAGCTGTGGTGACCCTGGACGGTGGTATGAGCTGGGGTGACCCTGGACGGTGGTATGAGCTGGGGTGACCCTGGACGGTGGTATAGTGAACTGTGGTGACCCTGGACACTATAACTCCCGGTATGGTGTGGTGTAGCGAGCTGTGGTGACCCTGGACGGTGGTATGAGCTGGGGTGACCCTGGACGGTGGTATGAGCTGGGGTGACCCTGGACGGTGGTATAGTGAACTGTGGTGACCCTGGACACTATAACTCCCGGTATGGTGTGGTGTAGCGAGCTGTGGTGACCCTGGACGGTGGTATGAGCTGGGGTGACCCTGGACGGTGGTATGAGCTGGGGTGACCCTGGACGGTGGTATAGTGAACTGTGGTGACCCTGGACACTATAACTCCCGGTATGGTGTGGTGTAGCGAGCTGTGGTGACCCTGGACGGTGGTATGAGCTGGGGTGACCCTGGACGGTGGTATGAGCTGGGGTGACCCTGGACGGTGGTATAGTGAACTGTGGTGACCCTGGACACTATAACACCCGGTATGGTGTGGTGTAGCGAGCTGTGGTGACGTTCAGTTTACTACATATATAATACAAAGCCTCGCCTTTCTCCTATACCACATACTGGGGACTCAAAGGACACTAAGATATAAGGTATATTATATATGTTATAATACAAGAGGAAGGTCAGGTTATATTACCGTCGACCCATTATATAGATAGGGCATAAGTCCTCTCTTGGCGTGGGGGAGAGGGTGGTCAGCTGATAGCTTTGTGGGGGCGTCTCATCCTAGGTCCGGTTTCCCCCTCTACTACGCCAATCTAGTCTTTCATGTCAGCTTCAGTTCCGTGCGTATTTTCAGGTTGGTTTTGATTCAAGCTGATGTGGAGATTCAGTTTGTATTTTAAGCTTGGTTTGAATTTAAGCTGATATGAGAAGCCAGACCGTATGTTAATTTAGGTCTTAACTCAAGTCTCTGCCCTTAATCCTAACCAGTGCTGAATCCTAACCAGCCCTGAACCCTAACCAGTCCTGAATCCTAACCAGCCCTTAATCCTAACCAGCCCTGAATCCTAACCAGCCCTGAATCCTAACCAGTCCTGAATCCTAGCCAGCCCCCAGCAAGCCCTTGGCCCTAAGTATCCCTTAACCAGGACAGATAATACACGAATCTAGCTCTCATAAGGTCTTTATTATCGTCGTAAGTGTCGCCTCCAATCTCCTCTTCGTCTCCTTCCTCTTCCTCTCCTTCCTCTTCTTTCTCTCCTCCTACTCTTCCTTTCCCTTCCTCTCCTCCCTCCCCTTCCCTCTTCCCTCTTCCTCCTCCTTCCTATCCCCTCTTCCTTCCTCCTCCTCCTTCCCCCTCCTCTTCCTTCCCCCTCCTCTTCCTTCCCCCTCCTCCAATTCCTTCTCCCTCCCTTCCTCCCGTTATCGTCTTCTGCCTCTCTACCCAATATTTATTTCCCTTTTGTCAGATCTCTCACGTAATTCTCTTGATCTCTTTACCTTCCTTCTATCATATCTCCCTGTCTCCTGCCTTTATCGCTCGTCTCTCTCTTGTTCTCCCCCTTTCTCTTCCCTCGTCTGTTTATTCTCCTTATTTCCCCATTCATCCGTGTCTTCCATTTTAGGGTTTTGTTCGTTATCTCACTTCCCCTTTTATCTTTCCCCTTCTGCTTTCTCTTCCATCTCCCCGCTTCGTCTTCTCATCATTTTCGCTCTCCTTCTTTCACCACCTCTCCTCCTCCTCCTCTTCTGGTCATCCATCTCTGGTTTGCCATCTTGTGTGCACCAGTTGAGACCTCCACACACACACACACACACACACACACACACACACACACACACACACACACACACACACACACACACACACACACACTTGACGTTATCAATATTTGTTTTTTAAGAAATATTCGGGATTAAATATAAGTCAATAATATATGTGGTTAAAATTAATGTATTCTGTATTTAATAGGGAACATATTTCATACCAACTTCCTCCCCATCCTCATGTTAATCTTCTCCCAACGTCCCCAACTCCGTAATCTCCCCGTCCCAACCTCCTCCCGGTCTTCCCTACATGGCCCTCTTCACGCCGGTCACACATCCTGTAAAGACCATCAGAATGTTACTGACAAGTGGAGAATTTTACCCGGCCACTCTACGGTATATTTATATTTCCCTCCCTAATGACCTGACCTGACCCACTCTCTCGCTATTGGTTTAAATCAGCCAATCCTGTGACGTTTAGATTAATTAGGGCTATTATTATCTTTATGGAATTACTTCTGATTAATAATTACTCAGTACTGTTTAGGGAGATGTATTGCTGTCTTAATATACATAAATTATCTGTATGTAAATAATGTTTGTGTGTGTGTGTAGTGAGGGTGTATGTGTGTGTGTGTGTAGCGAGGGTGTATGTGTGGGTGTGTGTGTAGTGAGGGTGTGTGTGTGTGTGTGTAGCGAGGGTGTATGTGTGTGTGTGTGTGTAGTGAGGGTGTATGTGTGTGTGTAGTGAGGGTGTATGTGTGTGTGTAGTGAGGGTGTATGTGTGGGTGTGTGTGTAGTGAGGGTGTGTGTGTGTGTGTAGCGAGGGTGTATGTGTGTGTGTGTGTGTAGTGAGGGTGTGTGTGTGTGTGTGTGTGTGTGTGTGTGTGTGTGTGTGTGTGTCTCTTTATCTGTGTGTGTGTGTGTGTGTGTGTGTGTAGTGAGGGTGTGTGTGTGTGTGTAGTGAGGGTGTATGTGTGTGTGTGTGTAGTGAGGGTGTGTGTGTGTGTGTAGTGAGGGTGTATGTGTGTGTGTAGTGAGGGTGTGTGTGTGTGTGTAGTGAGGGTGTGTTTGTGTGTGTGTAGTGAGGGTGTATGTGTGTGTGTGTGTAGTGTGTGTGTGTGTGTGTGTGTGGGTGTGTGTGTGTGTGTGTGTGTGTGTGTGTGTGTGTGTGTGTGTGTACCTGTGTGTGGTTCAGCTGATCAAGGAATAAGCTTGGGGTTATTCCTGACACACACGAGAAACTATTCCCAGTAATCTTGGTCATCCATCTCATCACACCGGTTTCCCCAAAATAACATCGAGCCAAAAACCGGGGTCATTTTTCAACAAGTATCTAACCGGTAAATTTGTTTTAGTTATTTATCAGCCGGCGGATAAACTGACCGGATTAATCTGACGTTTGGGCTACGCTTTAGCTTCAAATAAATACCAAAACAGAATTATTTTGTTATAGAAAAATATAAACTTGGCCTTATTTAACCTGTATATACAATGTTTGGTCAGTTACCCTCACCCCTTAACCCCCCTTGACCCCCCTTAACCCCCCCTTGACCCCCTTAACCCCGTAATGGACTCTGACGGGAGTGTTTAGTGGCTATAAACATTGAGAATTGAATTACCCAGCTAAAACAAAGTACAGTAGTCGGGTGTTTTGTCTGAGTATTATTCATTCTATTGTACGTCCATTCCTGATCTGACTGACTTTGTTTATCGTGCGTGAGGGATGTGTTTTTATAGTGCTCCTTATCACAATAATTCATGGGCGTTTATTTATTTATTATTGTTTTTGTGTGAGTTCTCTGGTGGGTTAGGTTAGGTGGTTAGTGGTCACCATATTGGAAGATTTTGTATTCATGGTGGGTGGTGGCGGCGTGTGTGGGTGGGTGGCGTCGTGTGTGGGTGGGTGGCGGCGTGTGTGGGTGGGTGGCGGCGTGTGGGTGGGTGGCGGCGTGTGTGGGTGGCGGCGTGTGTGGGTGGGTGGCGGCGTGTGTGGGTGGTGGTAGAGTGTGTGGGTGGGTGGCGGCGTGTGGGTGGGTGGCGGCGTGTGTGGGTGGGTGGCGGCGTGTGGGTGGGTGGCGGCGTGTGTGGGTGGCGGCGTGTGTGGGTGGGTGGCGGCGTGTGTGGGTGGTGGTAGAGTGTGTGGGTGGGTGGCGGCGTGTGGGTGGGTGGCGGCGTGTGTGGGTGGGTGGCGGCGTGTGTGGGTGGGTGGCGGCGTGTGTGGGTGGGTGGCGGCGTGTGTGGGTGGTGGCGGCGTGTGTGGGTGGGTGGCGGCGTGTGTGGGTGGTAGCGCCTCCCTCTCACCCCACTCCTATCTCAATTACCTCCCTCTCACTGCATCTAATATTACCCTAATTACCTCCCTCGTACCCTTAATCCCACTCCATATACCTCCCTCTCACACCTCTTATTCCACTTCGGTTATCTCCCTCTCACCCCACTCCAGCTGCTGTGTCAACCTTCCATGTTCATAATTAATACAGTTTCTAATTTGTTTGAATTATTTGTTGTCTAAATATTAAGTTTGATATAATTGGACATTTTTTTCCTGGTCTGTTTGTGTGTGTGTGTGTGTGTGTGTGTGTGTGTGTGTGTCAGAATTTCTCTCGATTCTATTCTCTCTCTTCACATCTTTCTTTTCCTTCCCTCTTCTTCTGTTCCTCCTCGTCCTCTTTACTCTCCTTCCCTCCTCCCATTCATCCCCTTCACTCCTCCTCCTCCTCCTCCTCCTCCTCAGCCAATCACTTACTGGCCCCCTGGAAGTCAGCCGCCCAATAGTCCACGCTAATCAACCCGACCACACCCAATCCACAGCTCAGCCACACCTAATCCACAGCTCAGCCACACCTAATCCACAGCTCAACCACACCTAATCCACAGCTCAACCACACCCAATCCACAGCTCAGCCACACCTAATCCACAGCTCAGCCACACCTAATCCACAGCTCATCCACACCTAATCCACAGCTCAACCACACCTAATCCACAGCTCAGCCACACCTAATCCACAGCTCAGCCACACCTAATCCACAGCTCAACCACACCTAATCCACAGCTCAGCCACACCTAATCCACAGCTCAGCCACACCTAATCCACAGCTCAGCCACACCTAATCCACAGCTCAACCACACCTAATCCACAGCTCAACCACACCTAATCCACAGCTCAACCACACCTAATCCACAGCTCAACCACACCTAATCCACCTTCCATTCACACCCAATTCTTTTTAATCCACCCCCGCCAATCCACTTTGCCTCAGCTCACCCACATCAATCTTTCTTCAGTCAAAAAAAACCCACCAATGCATCCTTCACTTCACCCACCCCACCAACCCACCCCACCAACCCACCCCACCAACCCACCCCCACCAACCCACCCCACCAACCCACCCCCACCAACCCGTCCCCACCAACCCGTCCCCACCAACCCGTCCCCACCAACCCACCCCCACCAACCCACCCCCACCAACCCACCCCCACCAACCCGTCCCCACCAACCCGCCCCCACCAACCCGTCCCCACCAACCCACCCCCACCAACCCACCCCACCAACCCACCCCCACCAACCCGTCCCCACCAACCCACCCCACCAACCCGCCCCACCAACCCACCCCACCAACCCACCCCACCAACCCGTCCCCAACAACCCACCCCACCAACCCACCCCCACCAACCCGTCCCCACCAACCCGCCCCCACCAACCCGCCCCCACCAACCCACCCCACCAACCCACCCCCACCAACCCACCCCCACCAACCCACCCCCACCAACCCACCCCACCAACCCACCCCCACCAACCCGTCCCCACCAACCCGCCCCCACCAACCCGCCCCCAAAGAGCAGGTGGCATTCATTAGTAAGTATTTCTCAGCGGGTTTCTCACTCGCCCAGGGAGATGTGAAAGATTTCAAAGTCACGGATTATTACCGATAGTGGCAGCTTCCTCAGGGGCGGTGGGTGATGGTGGGGAGAAGAGGTGGGGGTGGGGAGAGGGGTGGGGAGGGTGGGAAGGGGAGGGGGAAGGATGGGAAGTGGGTGGGAAATCAGAGATGAGAGGAGAGTGAGGGAAGATGTAGGAAGAAAGAGGGAATGGAAGAGAGAGGAGAGGCAAGCAAGGAGGAGAGGAGTAGAGGAAATTCCCAATACATATTACAGTAATGGGTCGCACAAAAAGCTCTCCTCCAATCATGGCTCACTTAGTCTCCTGATCCACCAATCACCTCTGAGTTCGCCACCAAGTCCACCAATCACATCTCAAGGACATGACCTGGAGGGGGATTACGCGTCCATAGGTGTAATATCCTGATAGTGGGTGAAAACGTTGCTCTCAGTTGATGGTGAAACATTTAATCATAAACACGTATCGTTATTTTAACCGTTTTTCAAGCTGGTATATTTGGAAACGTATTTATTAGGAAACTTAATTTATATACATTTTGGTATCAATATGTGTAAACAAGCTTATTTATATAGACATTTCTATAGTTGATATTTAATGATTATCCAGTTAGTATAAAAATAACGTCTTTAACTAATAATTGAAGATATGTCTCAGGTTTATATTAAAAACTATATATTAGATTGATCTCAAACGTTTCATCATCTGGGACTCAAAAACTTTTCTCTAGTTAATGATGAACAAGGTTTCTCTCTGAGTTAAAAACGTTCCTCCAGGCAATAATTCATCATGACATTTCTGCTGCTGACAATTACAAACGTTTCCACATCACAATATAAACAATACATATCCAGCTGACACTTAAAAAACGTTTCTACAGCTGACAGTTCACATCATTTCTCCAGCTGATAACTACAAACGTTACCCCGTCTGATTTTTTTAATTAATCTCTCAAGGTGACAAACGTTTTACCGTCTTAAAAACGTTTCTATAGCTGATATTAAAATTTTCTTCATCTGACAATAAAAAAAAACGTTTCTCTGACAAAAAAAACGTATCCAACTACCAATTATAAAAAAGAAACGTTTCTCCATCATCCAATTAAAACCACGTATATACAACTGATAATTCACACCACACTTCTGCAGTTAACGTTTACAATACAGCCTCATTAAATAGTAAACTCATTAGCGAAATGGACTCACTCCTTTGTTTATCCAGGAAGCTTTCGTGTCATAACTCAAGGAGGAAAGAAATTACAGTATTTATTTATTTATTTTATTTATTTATTTATTTACTATTTACTATTTTTTTTATTTATTTTTCATCGTTCTTGAGTCTTTAGGTGAATTATTCAAAGGGTTTTTCAATGTTTATTTTTTTCCCTGGAGATGTGAAGAATTAGCTGATGTTAATGGTGATGTTGGGATGTTTTTAGCTGACGTTAATGGTGATGTTGGGATGTTTTTAGCTGATGTTAATGGTGATGTTGGGATGTTTTTAGCTGATGTTAATGGTGATGTTGGGATGTTTTTAGCTGACGTTAATGGTGATGTTGGGATGTTTTTAGCTGATGTTAATGGTGATGTTGGGATGTTTTTAGCTGATGTTAATGGTGATGTTGGGATGTTTTTAGCTGATGTTAATGGTGATGTTGGGATGTTTTTAGCTGATGTTAATGGTGATGTTGGGATGTTTTTAGCTGATGTTAATGGTGATGTCGGGATGTTTTTAGCTGATGTTAATGGTGATGTTGGGATGTTTTTAGCTGATGTTAATGGTGATGTTAGAGCGTTTAGCTGACTATAATAATGTAGTAAAACGACCATAACAACTTTTAACTCCCTTTATTACGGTAACGTCACTATTAACATTATATTTATCTAACATCAGATGTTTTAATTCAACATAGCCCCTCCCCACCCCTTCCACCCTTGTATGTAAATGGCTGATAGTGATTTAAAGGCCCGATTTTCCCCTCAATGGTGATTTAAAGGCCCGATTTTTCCCCAATGGTGATTTAGGAATGCTTTAAATGACCTCTATGGCAATACAAGGGCATTAAAAGGCTTATTAAACTCAGACTTTAAAAATGGATTCTCAAAATATCGTAAGATTTTTCCTCGTAACTGGTGGGAGGAAAACGCCACTTAATCAACTCACTTAAGCTGGGATTCCAAGATGGATTTTTCCTACTTATACTTAACGTATCTAATTTGCTCTCTTGACCCGTGGCCCCAAGGATAATTGACAAAATGGCGTCGATAATGCACCAAGACTATTTTAACTAGACACGATATCTTCAGGTATGGGTAGTAAGATTCACATAGGTTCGTAAGTTAATTTTTACCTTATAACTGAAGATATATGGATGCATTTAACTGTTTCACTGGACCACCTGAAGATTAACCACCCTACTACTATTTGGGGGATAAGGTTAGGTTAGGTTTTTAAATTTAATTTCTGCGATAATTTTATATAATTTGTATTTTTCTTTATTAAATATTACTCTTAATATCATTCACATATTTTTTGATTTTATTCGTTTTTTATTTTTTTATTCATTATGTTTGACTTTATTGCTTTTATTTAAATCAGCCAGTTATTTATTATTTATTATGCATTTCTTTATTCATTCTTGTATATATATTTTATTTATTTAAGTCAGTCAGTTACTTAGACTCATACACCTTTTATTATTACACTTATTTTCGTTCTATATTGTGTGAACCTCAACCCGGGTGACGCCACAGTAATTATTTAGATGGAAATGATCGACCTAACTCCCGACTTTCCCATGAACGTTCAGTGGTAAACATTCAGTGGGGACCTTCACTGCCTCCCACAATGCCTGCAGGTTGGCTCTCTTCATTACGGACATGTCATGTGTGGTGGGGGAGGTAGGGGGAGGGGTAGGAGGTAAGGTGAAGGGGGTAGGAGTGAGGGGGATGGGAGAGGTGAGGGGAAGGGGTGAAGTTAATAAGGTGCGACCAGGGTGAGGTGAAGGGGTAGGAGTGAGGGGGGTGGGAGGGAGTGGAAGGTGAGAGGAAGATGGAAAGGGTGGAGGAAGAGAGGAACTAGAAAAATTAAAATAGAATGGAGGAGAGACAAAGAGAAGAGGGAAGGAGAAGAAAAGTAGGAGGAAGAGAGATAATGGGAAGAGGAGGAAGAGAAATAAGGAGGAAGAGGAGGAGGCGGCCCTTCCTTCAGCGACAGACAAATTGGCCTTTGATCAACCGATAGGATACTAGTTCTGGTTTAGCCTGTGTGTGTGTATGTGTGTACGTATGAGAAGAGAAGACGTTCATGTGTACATTTATAATACACACACAAACAGAAACTTACAAAAATACACCAACATCATCCAAACACAAATACCAATAACAATTTTCTCCATCAAACAACAATAAAAACGACAAATTTTTTACCCAATTATAAACACAATCACACGTCGCCATTACCAGAGTCTCCAGAACATTCTAACAGAGGTCCAGATCACCCAGCTGTCAGGGGTTAGATTGTACTTGTTCCCTTGTCTTTGTTAACAAGGACAAGGGGTCTGACGTAACGACCCTCGAACACAATTGGTGGTTTTGGGTTGTTTGTGGCGGCAGTTATTAGCTTCTGGTATTGGCTAAGATGTCGATATGTTTATTATGAGTCTCTGATAACACGTCCCAAGACCTTCTGCTGGGGACGAACACACACACACACACACACACATTAATTCTATCTCACACATACACACACTAGGTAATCTCTCTCTCTCTCTCTCTCTCTCTCTCTCTCTCTCTCTCTCTCTCTCTCTCTCTCTCTCACACACACACACACACACACACACACACACACTTAGCCTGAGATATTTAATCCTGAACTTGAAGTAAACTTAGTAATTACTGACTAAACAACACCTGTGAGTGATTTATGCTGTGATTTAAGGGGTTCAGTGCTGTTATTTAAGGGGTTCAGTGCTGTTATTTAAGGGGTTCGATATCGTGATTTAAGGGGTTCAGTGCTGTTATTTAAGGGGTTCAGTGCTGTTATTTAAGGTATCAGTATCATTCAATGTATTAAGAAAATAGACTAACATCAGAGGAAGTATTTTAGGTTAAGCAGCCAGGAAGTATTAATATCACCCGAAGTATTACGGAAATAAGGAACGTGGTCTAGACGTTGGCTTTAGGTCAACAACTTTGTTTAATTTTGGGATTTTTTGGTGATCCAGTAATGGGTTGTGAGTTCGGTGATGATGTGGTGGTGGTGATGATGGTGTGGTGGTGATGGTGTGGTGGTGATGGTGTGATGAGGTGGTGGTGTGGTGGTGGTGGTGTGGTGATGGTGTGATGAGGTGGTGGTGTGGTGGTGATGATGGTGTGGTGATGTGGTGGTGATGGTGTGGTGGTGGTGATGTGGTGATGATGATGGTGTGGTGATGATGATGATGTGGTGGTGATGATGGTGTGGTGGTGATGTGGTGATGGTGATGGTGTGGTGGTGATGATGGTGTAATGGTGGTGAGGAAGTCTAGAGTGGTAGTGGTGGTGGTCTGGAGTGGTGGTAGTTGTGATGGTGGTGTGGTAGTTATGGTGATGACTGTAGTAGTGGTGATAATGGTGATGGTGGTGTGGTAGTTATGGTGATGACTGTAGTAGTGGTGATAATGGTGATGGTGGTGTACAGTTATTAAAAAAAAATACTTACAAAAATAATGTTAAACAATACGACACAACGAACGAAGGATTTTAACAACACTACCGAGACAGGAATCTTATAGTGTTCATTCTAAAATTCATCGATGGTGTTTTGTTTTCTGCAGTGACTTACATAACATTAAATACGGATCAGAATGTGTCAATAACTTCACTTCATGGTAACAAATCCTCGCGAACTGTCTATGATAATCTGGGTAGCGTTTTAGTGGTTATCCGGATTATTTGGTTATCCGGATTATTGTTAAACTTGTTCCGGATTATCGACAATGTTCGTTCAAATTATCGGTAGTGTTATTTGGAATTATTGCCGTTTTTAGTTCATATTGCTGCTAACATTACTAATTATCGATGTTATTTCGGATTATCGGTAAAGTTGATCCGGATTACTTAAGTTATTTAGGATTATCACTAAAGAAAATCGTAATCTTCTTTAAACCTAACCTAACCCAACCCCACCTAACCTATCCTAACCTAACCCAACCCAACCCCACCTAACCTATCCTAACCTAACCCAACCCCACCTAACCAATCCTAACCTAACCCAACCCCACCTAACCTATCCTAACCTAACCTAACCCAACCCCACCTAACCTATCCTAACCTAACCCAACCCCACCTAACCTATCCTAACCTAACCCAACCCCACCTAACCTATCCTAACCTAACCCAACCCCACCTAACCTAACCCCACCTAAACTAACCTAACCTCGCGAACGCTCAGAAGATAATCCGTCTCTTCGCTCCCCCACACACACACCTGTCACCCCCTACCTCCACACACCTGCTGGGGGGGGGGGGGGGTTATATTACAGGTGTGTGAGCGTCAGTGTTATGGGGAGCGGTGTTGGTAATGGCATTTTAAGCTGGTGTGTGCTAACCCTTTTTACGGCTTGTTGGGAATCACCTTTAGTCTACACCGGGATTGTCTGACGCGTGTTGTGTGTGACGTCATTCGTTTGTTAGTGTTCGGCTCGTTCGTTCGTGTTGTGTGTGACGTCATTCGTTTGTTAGTGCCAGGCTCGTTCGTTCGTGTTGTGTGTGACGTCATTCGTTTGTTAGTGTCAGGCTCGTTCGCTCGTGTTGTGTGTGACGTCATTCGTTTGTTAGTGTTCGGCTCGTTCGCTCGTGTTGTGTGTGACGTCATTCTTTTGTTAGTGTTCGGCTCGTTCGTTCGTGTTGTGTGTGACGTCATTCGTTTGTTAGTGTCAGGCTCGTTCGTTCGTGTTGTGTGTGACGTCATTCGTTTGTTAGTGTTCGGCTCGTTCGTTCGTGTTGTGTGTGACGTCATTCGTTTGTTATTATCAGGCTCGTTCGTTCGTGTTGTGTGTGACGTCATTCGTTTGTTAGTGTCAGGCTCGTTC
This sequence comes from Homarus gammarus, assembly GCA_958450375.1. Classification (NCBI taxonomy): domain Eukaryota; kingdom Metazoa; phylum Arthropoda; class Malacostraca; order Decapoda; family Nephropidae; genus Homarus; species Homarus gammarus. The sequence goes on along the minus strand of CAUDMG010004131.1, from coordinate 2,006,249 downwards.
GTTCGTGTTGTGTGTGACGTCATTCGTCGTTCGTTCGTGTTGTGTGTGACGTCATTCGTTTGTTAGTGTTCGGCTCGTTCGTTCGTGTTGTGTGTGACGTCATTCGTTTGTTATTATCAGGCTCGTTCGTTCGTGTTGTGTGTGACGTCATTCGTTTGTCAGTGTCAGGCTCGTTCGTTCGTGTTGTGTGTGACGTCATTCGTATCTCTTATTAGTTTATACGGTGTGGACTCATTCTTGTTCCCTGACTCAGCAGGAGGGATATAACGGTCGCCAGGGAGAGCTGTTGTCAAGGGAGAATATCTGTTGTCAAGGAAGAATATCTGTTGTTAAGGGAGAATATCTGTTGTTAAGGGAGAATATCTGTTGTCAAGGGAGAATATCTGTTGTCAAGGGAGAATATCTGTTGTCAAGGAAGAATATCTGTTGTCAAGGAAGAATATCTGTTGTTAAGGGAGAGTATCTGTTGTCAAGGGAGAATATCTGTTGTCAAGGGAGAATATCTATTGTCAAGGGGGAATATCTGTTGTCAAGGGAGAATATCTGTTGTCAAGGGAGAATATCTGTTGTCAAGGAAGAATAAGGTAATGGGGGGAAAACGTGAGACGAATGTTGACAGGTTGTGGTTACGGTCCCTTGAGGGGGAGGGTGTGAGGTGTTGCTGTGTCGGCCAGAGAGGAGACAGGACCTCGTGTTGTGTGTAGGGGAGGGGAGGGGAAGGGGAGGGGAGGGTAGGGGAGGGGAGGGGAGGGTAAGCTTGGTTACGTGAAGTTTGGGTAAAGTACAGTAAGCCAGATTTAAGATGGCGTCACACTTGTACTGGGACTCTGCCGTAACAAGAATGACCCTAAGTTAGTCATAGTCGACGTTAAATCACACACGAAAGAATAAAAATCCCTCATTCACGAAATATTATCCGTCAGGTCAGTAAGGGCGTATTAATGTGGAAATTGTTTAATAATTGGCGTCTTGGTGGACTTGTTATTGCTTCACTAATTAATGAAGGGAGTGTAATGAGCGGAAGACTTAATGATTACTACGGCGAAAACTTTGTCGTTTGGTGAAGTATTGTGGTGGTGTGGTGGATATGGTGTGGTGTGGTGGGGTGGTGTGGTGGATATGGTGTGGTGTCGTTGTGGTGAGATGGGGTGGTGTGGTGTCGTTGTGGTGAGATGGGGTGGTGTGGTGTTTGTGGTGAGATGGGGTGGTGTGGTTGGTGGGAGTGAGGTGGTGGTGGTGTGGTTGGTGGGAATGAGGTGGTGGTGGTGGTGTGGTTGGTGGGAATGTGGTGGTGGTGGTAGTGTGGTTTAGTGTTGGTGGGGTGTTATGGTGGTGGGTGGATATGGTGTAGGTATGGTGGGTTGGTAGTGTATTGTGTAAGTGTGGTTGAATGGTAGTTGGATGTGGTAGCTGGGGTGTGTTGGTTGGTGTGGTGATTGTGGTTGGATATAGTGTGGATGTGATGTGTGTTAGTTAACCTGGGCTAACTTAACCTGAAGTGGATTAACAAGATCTAATGTTCACCTTAACACGACTTAAATTAACTTAATCTAATTTATAACTTAGGCTAATTAACTTAACTCCACCAAGAACAATTTTCCTGCATATTAACACCTTACACACACACACACACACGAAAAAATCTCCATGCATACGCTCAGACATACATACATACATACATACATACACACATACATACATACATACATACATACATACATACATACATACGCTCAGACATACATACATACAAATTAAGTCTAAATTCCTCCTCCTACAGGTGTACAGTAGCGGCGGCAACAGTATTGGACAGACACACACGCCCATGGTCAGCACTCACCCGCCCTCCCCATAGCTCTCAGGTAAGATCTGTGTACATCGTCTCTTATGGTGTAAATTGTGGTTATATTGTGGTGTAAATTGTGGTTATCTTGTGTAAATTGGGGTTATATTATGGTGTAAATTGGTGTGGAATGAATAGTTAATTACCGTAATTACAGGTGATAAAATACCTTTCCAGGAACGTATCTATATTGATTGATGATAACAGATAAAAATTTCCTCTCGTCATATTATTTACGATGCAGGAAATTACGTCTGAAATTAAATAACTCTTTTTGACTTATAGTTGAATAAATTATGTTTTACAGGTTAATGAAAGAAAAATATTTAGCGTGATTGATTGATTGAGTGATTGACATTAAAGGTAAATTAATTGAAAGATTATTATTGTGTTTGACATGTTATTTACGTACTACAGGTGTATTGGTAAATGTTGTGGAGATTCATATCAGTATTTTGATGGTCTAGTACAGGAGGTTATTGACCTTTGATGTATGTGTGACTGAGGTGGGGAGGGAGGATGGGAGGTAGAGGTGGGGAGGAGAGATGGGAGGTAGAGGGGAGATAAGAGGTAGAGGTGGGGAGGGAGGATGGGAGGTAGAGGTGGGGAGGGTGGATGGGAGGTAGAGGTGGGGAGGGTGGATGGGAGGTAGAGGTGGGGAGGAGAGATGGGAGGTAGAGGGGAGATAAGAGGTAGAGGTGGGGAGGGAGGATGGGAGGTAGAGGTGGGGAGGAGAGTTTGGAGGTAGAGGGGAGATAAGAGGTAGAGGTGGGGAGGGAGGATGGGAGGTAGAGGCTAGAGGGGAGATAAGAGGTAGAGGGTTGTTCACTGGCACTCTCCTGTACAGCATTATTATTCATTGAACCAACGCCAGACGAACATTCACCTCTCCATTTTCTTACCCTGGCGTTCCCCATTACTGGTGTATTATTCATTGAACCAACGCCAGACGTATCCTCTAGTCTGCCCGCACTGGCGCTCCTTTATACAATGGTGACGAACTTGTTTGTCCTGGGAAAATAATGAGCTGGGTGGGAGGGGGGGGGGGGGGGCTTTGTGGCCAGTTTCGTTTAAAGTTGTGTGTTATATTACTTCATGTGTGTGTGTGTGTGTGTGCGTGTGCGTGCGTTTAATTGTATACATACGTTTGTGTACGCTTATGAATGTGTGTGTGTGTTTGAAGCGTGCATGTGTGTATTGTGAAGCGCGCATGTATGTGTGTGTGTGTGTGTGTGTGTGTGTATTGTGAACCGTGCATGTATATATGTATTGTGGAGCGTGCATGTGTGTGTGTATGTATTGTGAACCGCGCGTGTGGGATATCCAGTATATTGCGGCTCCCATGTGTGCGTGGGAGTGATTGCCCGCTCGCATGTACCTCCCCACATATGCGTGCAAAGTCCACCATGACACCCGCTTATCCAGAGCCATTAATAACGGCCCTACAAGCCCACCCTCAGTCCACGCTCCCCGCGGCGGCCAAACCAACAAATATACCACCAGCGGGTAATGTGTGTTATCAGCCGCTCTCCTGACCTCTGTGTGCTGGCTAGAGTCTCAGAGGTAAGGCTCGTACGCTGGGATAGTCCTCGTAACCAATGACGTAAGGATGGACTTGATCAATTAAGCTTAAATCACAGTATAGATTTGATCAATTAAGCTTAAATCACAATATAGACTTGATCAATTAAGCTTAAATCACAATATAGACTTGATCAATTAAGCTTAAATCACAATATAGACTTGATCAATTAAGCTTAAATCACAATATAGACTTGATCAATTAAGTTTAAATCACAATATAGACTTGATCAATTAAGCTTAAATCACAATAAACTTGATCAATTAAGCTTAAATCACAATATAGACTTGATAATTAAGCTTAAATCACAACAATAACGCCTCGAAATAACACAATAACTTAAACTACCTTCCCTGGGGCCATGTCCTGAGACGGTAAGATGTAAGGTCGTATTTAACTAGTTAATATCTCCTTAAGAGTATAAACAAAACTGTGCTAAGACTATTTTAACAAGATACATTAAGTTAACATCAGCTGACATTAACTTAAGGACTCGTTTCGGAATGATTATCTACCTTAAGTGAGTCTGGTGTTAAGTGAACGTGGCTAATTAAGGTAAAAAGAGATTTAATGTAATATTGATTCTAATCCTGGACGATATTTTCTACGTTATAGTCTAAAGTCAAGGAGTTCATTGTATATTTACGCCATCACATAGGAGAAAAGTTTATCGTACGGACGTTTGGGAATATAAGGTGGGGAGACCATGGCACTTCATTGCAATATTTGGGTCGTGTAAACAGTGGCTGGCTGGACCTGCATTGTGCGCGCGTTAGTGCTTGTGATGGCCGGAGACAAAAGACTATTGGCGCCCTGTTTGTGGACGTCAGCACGGGTACGAGTATCAGAGGGAAGGATACCACTTACGTCCGCACCTACAGGAGCTATCTGGTGCTACAGCGACACTTGTAGCGTTAACATTACGAGATTCCTGCATCTTAAACAACATTAATACTTTGCAATATCATCATTAAGACCTTGTAACAACATCAGTGTCATGAGAATACTTGCAACATCGTCAGCACTATAAAAGGAACTCTTAACATCACACACACACACACACACACACACACACACACACACACACACACAGCACCACCAACAAGAAAAAGGTACACTGTCCCTTCCTCGTTACCAGTGTGGATTAAAATAACGCACCAACATACTGAGAGAGAGAGAGAGAGAGAGAGAGAGAGAGAGAGAGAGAGAGAGAGAGAGAGAGAGAGATTATGTCAAGGTGAACAACGTAAAATGGCTGCCCAAACTTTTCTGACTATGTAAAGACAAGACAGAAGTGGATCACCCTAAGTTTGGCTTGAGAAGGGTGTGTGTGTGTGTGTGTGTGTGTGTGTGTGTGTGTGTGTTCGTTTCAAGGGGCAGCAAATAGTGTATGACGTCAATATTGGGGTAATTTTTAACTTGAGTATGACTTAAGCCCTCGAGTATGATGACTTAACCCCTCGAGTATGATGACTTAAGGTCGTTATATCAGTTAAAACTAATTAGAAAAAGTAATTTGTCCCTCTAAATAAGGCATCATATATCGAGTTAACAATTGGATATCTGACCCACAGCAGGAACCAGCAGCTTGTGTGTTAGTTACATATGGTAATTCACACTCGTTACTGCTTAAAAAAATAAAAAAACACATATATAAAATAAAGTAAAAATAATACCAACTGATGTATAGAAAAAGATATATTTAATTTTTTAATTTTGAGATTTAATCAATTTTCCGTATGAATGAAACTTTATATTTGTAATGGAATGTTTTTTTTGTTACAGAAACAATTACGGTAAACTGACTTTTGGTAGAACTATTGTTTAAAGAATGAATAAAAGATAAATAGAAATAATAATCTGGTGTGTTGGAAAGTTCTGAATGGGAAATTTTAACTTAGTTTCTCTAGTAAAAACTTAACTTAACCTTTGAATTTAACTCTTAATTATGAACAGAAAATTTCCACTGTGGGTTAAAGTTTGTTGTTGTAATTTGTGAGAGCTGAGAAAATAATGCTTGTGAGAGTTAAGAGCTGAGATTATACTGCTGAGAGAATGTATGTCTGTAAGAGTTATAAGAATATCTCAGATTAAAAGCTGAGAAAATACTATACATGTCTAATATCTGAGAAAATGTGGAGTCAAAGCTGAGGAAATTCTTTTTGTGTCTAAAGGCTGAGAAAATTCCGAGTTTAAAAGCTGAAAAAATAATGTCTGCAGTATTATTTTTTTTCCTGAGTCGAGAAAAAGTTTTGTAAGGGTTAAGAAAACTGAGCTGTGAGAAGGATATTTTTTACGTGTTAAGCCAAGGACAACATTGGCTTTATCTGGGAGCTGAGAGAACGTTACTTGTCTCGGTGTAAGAGCTGAGAAGATGCTGTGAGTTTCAGGGCCGAGGAGGAAGGTAGAGGGGTGAGGATCATTAGATAAAGTAGGGGTAAGGAATAGGTAGGGATAAGGGTAGGGGATAGGTAGGTAAGGTATAGGGAGATAGTAAGGGTAGGGATGAGTAGAATAGGTAGGAAAGGGTAGGGGATAGGTAGGTAAGGTATAGGGAGTTACAGGAAACACCATTGTTAAACGATATCAAACCCATTGTTGGTCAAAGGTTAGCTCAGGTCAGATGAAGTTACGTTTGGTTAGGTTAGGTTGGATCAGCTTAGGTCGGGTTAGGTTAGGTTATGTCAGGTTAGGTTAGGTTGGATCAGCTTAGGTCGGGTTAGGTTAGGTTATGTCAGGTTAGGTTAGTTTTACATAACATTTTTATTATTCTTTAAAATATCGATTAATCAAAGTTTTTCTTTGTAATAAAAATCTTATGAGAAAAATTTAATGCTGATTTTATTCCATCTTAAAGGAATTTTTAATAAGCCGTCGGTCAGCATACATACATACATACATACATACATACATGCATGGGTTTTCTCCCACACACACACACACACACACACACACACGAGCTCGTTAATTATTAAGCTTTAATGAATGTTAATTAAATTTGTGCAAGGGACAGTGAGGTGGGGGTTTAAGTCGTTGTTCATCTTATTGTTTTGGGTACATTACCTTGACCTTTCCTTCCTTCCTTCCTTCCTTCCTTCCTGTACCCTTATATAACTGTCTTCCTACCTTGTTTCCTTCCTACCCCCTTCATCCCTATTACAACTCTTCCTTCCTTCCTTCCTCCCACTGGCATACCCTCCGCCCGTCCCAGATCTCTGCTTTCAAACTCTTGGAAGAAAGATTTTCAATTTCGCCGCAATTTCTTCTGAACACCAATGTGGGTGGGTGGATGGTAGTGGTGGCAGGTTGCAAGGGGTGGTGGTGCCGGGTGGTAGAGGATGGTGGTGGGCGGTAGAGGATGGTGGTGGGCGGTAGAGGACGGTGGTGGGTGGTAGAGGACGGTGGTAGTAGTACTTGATGGATGGTAGTGGTAGTGAAGATGTTTGTGAAGATAGTGACAATTGTTGTGACGATGGTGATAGCTACTTGGTGAGGGGAGATGAATGGGTGAGGGAGAGAGGGAAGGGAGGTGAAGGGGTGAGGGAGACAAGGGAAGGTAAAACTCCAGTTGAAGGGACATGTGGTTGGGTAGAATGGCCCCCAATTGAGGGTAGAAGTGAGGAGTATTAACCCAATAATTGATGGGAATGTTCCCCATCAACTCTGGCTAAAGGGGTTGTATGAGTCTTGCTGCGTTGACAATTGACGATAATTGACTATGGTCCCTTTAACCATTAGTCACATTTGATAGATGGAGCGGAAGTGATTACGCTGGGGGGGGGGGACTTGGGAGGGAGGGGGGGGGACCTTGGGAGGGAGGGGGAGACCTTGGGAGGGAGTTGTGGAGGGGAGAAGGGAAGGGAGAGATCATGGGAAAGACCAGAGAGGGGGAGGTGTGGGGGAAGGTGAGGAGGAGGAGGGCTGTGGGGAGGTGCAGGGAGGAGAGGGGAGGTGCGAGGAGGGGTTATTCCAGGGTCTTTACAGTGGCTCATGGTAGGCTTTAGGGGGTGAAACACTACCAAACATATCATTGGAGTTGGGGTGGAAACTAATGGGGTGAGGAGGAGAGGGGGAGACGATAGGTGGGGTGAGGGGAGAGAGTCAGGGGGTAAGGAGGTGATGAGGGTATGGGAGATTATGACCGGGGGGGGGGGGGAGATGGTGAAGGGGAGGCTAGAAGTGGGGTGAAGGGAAGGGATGGGGAGATTAGACAAAGCTTGGGGGAGAGATTAGCATTTGAGTAGACATGAGAGGAAAATTGGGAATGTAAACAAGATGAGGGGAAATGTGAGGGGAAGGTCAGGTGAAGAGAGGCACTAGAGGAAACGCCCCTTACCTGTGTACATTAAAGAGCAGGGGGCTATAGCACTCACCTGGCCAGCCCGATCAGGTAAACCACAATTTTTTTGGTGTGTGTGTGTGTGTGTGTGTGTGTGTGTGTGTGTGTGTGTGTGTGTACAGTTTTAAAGGGGCGTAGAGGTGAGAATGTGGCGCACCGCATATCGAGGTCATCACAACTTAAGCACCATTAACTAGAAGCTCGATACGTAACCACACCTTACTGGACTATTACCAAGGATCCAACTAGCTCAGAAATAATAGCGAATAATAGCGAATAATAGCGAATAATAGCGAATTCCGTAATAAAAAAAAATCACGTTAATTTTAGATATACATTACAGGACTACAGGTACACATCATCAAACCTTATGAAGAGCAGCTATTAAAACACACACACACACACACACACACACACACACACACACACACACAGAAAAAAATGACATTAATTCACCAATAAGTTTCAGAGCCACAGGAAAAAAAACATATATTTTATTTTATATGATTGAGTAATATTTATTCTTTCATAGTTTTCAGAAGCATAGAAAAACATTGCTATTTAGTCTCTAGTGGCTAGCAGATACGAGTACCATTGCTATTTATTCCCCAGTGGCTAGTAGATAATAATACCATTGCTATTTATTCCCCAGTGGCTAGTAGATAATAATACCATTGCTATTTAATCCTTAGTAACTATCAAATACGAGTGTAGAGTCATTTTGTGAGTTAACAGCCCTGGCCAATTCATAAGTGTGCTTGTTAGAGTATTTTTACCAACAGGGTTTTAAGCTTGTCAAGGGGCTTATACAATTTGATTAGTTCATTCATATTTGTGTGTGTGTGTGTGTGTGTGTGTGTGTGTGTGTGTGTGTGTGTGTGTGTGTGTGTGTGTGTCGTCTGGTTGGTCGGGTGAAGTCCAATAGGATTTTCACTGTTTTAAGTTTTGACTAAATAGGTTGTAAATGGTGACTAAATGGTTGTGGTTAGGTTGTGATGTGGTTGGTTAGGTTGTTGAGGTGTTATATACATTTTGACTGAGGTGTTATACATTTGGACCGAATTATTATACATTTGGACCGAATTATTATACATTTTGACTCGATTATTATACATATGGACCGAATTATTATACATTTGGACCGAATTATTATACATTTGGACTGGGATATTATACATTTTAACCAACTGTTATACTACGATCAGTGCCTAGCTTCATCTCAGCCCGAACACTGTACAAACGGCACACTTTAGAGGTAGTATTTATTGCACATGTACACCTAAAACTAATCCCGGATACCAGTGTAGCAATGGAAAACCAATATAACGATTTTATTTGTGTGTGTGTGTGTGTGTGTGTGTGTGTGTGTGTGGCAGGTTATCGTTATGAGGGGGACAGGAGTGTGTGTAAGTTGTCTTTCGGTAGGACCCAAGCACCTCTTCCATGCCTTTTCCTATTCTGCTCCTCCTCCTCTTCTGCTTCTCTTCCTCTCCACCCGCCCCTTTTCCAACACCCCACGCCCCTCTCCAACACCCCACGCCCCTCTCCAACACCCCACGCCCCTCTCCAACACCCCACGCCCCTCTCCCACGCCCCATGACTCTCCCACGTATTTTTTCCACCGAGGGACACGGATTAGAATTTCTTTCTATTAGATAATAAGGATTACTGTAAGAGGAACACACACACACACACACACACACACACACACACACACACACACACACACACACACACACACAGCTGTAGACAGACAAGCAGTTAACGTTATAGGCATATGCATTGTCAGGTATTATCGTGTGTCAATAATAATTAATAGGCTTTATATGATTGCACCGTCAATGGCAGAACAATGATGAGCAATTAAACTTTATAGCTGTTGACCTTTGTGATGTTACGTGTTTGTTTATGTGAGAATTGACCTGACCTCGTTGGTTGGTTTTATAAGATTAAAATATATGTTATGTTTGTATATAAAAAATTTTCATAGGTTTTTTTTGGATGGCATAGACTTGGACACACACACACACACACACACACACACACACACACACACACACACACACACACACACGTCAATAGCTCTTAGCGGTGTCCTGACCTTTCCGTGTTTACCTGACCAACGTTTACTAGTACACTGAATGGATTACCGATAAAGCCTCGTCAGATGGTCCCAGGCTACACAAACCCTGTGTCTAATGGGCCCCTGATCTGGTATGTTACAGTACTAATGGGCCCCATTTCTAGTATGTTACAGTACTAATAGGCCCCAGTTCTAGTATGTTACAGTACTAATGGGCCCCTGTTCTAGTATGTTACAGTACTAATGGGCCCCTGTTCTAGTATGTTACAGTACTAATGGGCCCCTGATCTAGTATGTTACAGTACTAATGGGCCCCAGTTCTAGTATGTTACAGTACTAATGGGCCCCAGTTCTAGTATGTTACAGTACTAATGGGCCCCTGATCTAGTATGTTACAGTACTAATGGGCCCCTGATCTAGTATGTTACAGTACTAATGGGCCCCAATTCTAGTATGTTACAGTACTAATGGGCCCCTGTTCTAGTATGTTACAGTACTAATGGGCCCCTGATCTAGTATGTTACAGTACTAATGGGCCCCTGATCTAGTATGTTACAGTACTAATGGGCCCCAGTTCTAGTATGTTACAGTACTAATGGGCCCCTGTTCTAGTATGTTACAGTACTAATGGGCCCCTGATCTAGTATGTTACAGTACTAATGGGCCCCTGTTCTAGTATGTTACAGTACTAATGGGCCCCAGTTCTAGTATGTTACAGTACTAATGGGCCCCTGATCTAGTATGTTACAGTACTAATGGGCCCCTGTTCTAGTATGTTACAGTACTAATGGGCCCCAGTTCTAGTATGTTACAGTACTAATGGGCCCCAGTTCTAGTATGTTACAGTACTAATGGGCCCCAGTTCTAGTATGTTACAGTACTAATGGGCCCCTGATCTAGTATGTTACAGTACTAATGGGCCCCAGTTCTAGTATGTTACAGTACTAATGGGCCCCAGTTCTAGTATGTTACAGTACTAATGGGCCCCAGTTCTAGTATGTTACAGTACTAATGGACCCCTGATCTAGTATGTTACAGTACTAATGGACCCCTGATCTAGTATGTTACAGTACTAATGGGCCCCTGATCTAGTATGTTACAGTACTAATGGGCCCCAGTTCTAGTATGTTACAGTACTAATGGGCCCCTGTTCTAGTATGTTACAGTACTAATGGACCCCTGATCTAGTATGTTACAGTACTAATGGACCCCTGATCTAGTATGTTACAGTACTAATGGGCCCCAGTTCTAGTATGTTACAGTACTAATGGGCCCCTGTTCTAGTATGTTACAGTACTAATGGGCCCCTGATCTAGTATGTTACAGTACTAATGGGCCCCTGATCTGGTATGTTACAGTACTAATGGGCCCCTGTTCTAGTATGTTACAGTACTAATGGGCCCCTGATCTAGTATGTTACAGTACTAATGGGCCCCTGATCTAGTATGTTACAGTACTAATGGGCCCCTGTTCTAGTATGTTACAGTACTAATGGACCCCTGATCTAGTATGTTACAGTACTAATGGACCCCTGATCTAGTATGTTACAGTACTAATGGGCCCCAGTTCTAGTATGTTACAGTACTAATGGGCCCCTGTTCTAGTATGTTACAGTACTAATGGGCCCCTGATCTAGTATGTTACAGTACTAATGGGCCCCAGTTCTAGTATGTTACAGTACTAATGGGCCCCTGTTCTAGTATGTTACAGTACTAATGGGCCCCTGATCTAGTATGTTACAGTACTAATGGACCCCTGATCTAGTATGTTACAGTACTAATGGGCCCCAGTTCTAGTATGTTACAGTACTAATGGGCCCCAGTTCTAGTATGTTACAGTACTAATGGGCCCCTGATCTAGTATGTTACAGTACTAATGGGCCCCTGATCTAGTATGTTACAGTACTAATGGGCCCCTGATCTAGTATGTTACAGTACTAATGGGCCCCTGATCTAGTATGTTACAGTACTAATGGGCCCCTGATCTAGTATGTTACAGTACTAATGGGCCCCTGTTCTAGTATGTTACAGTACTAATGGACCCCTGATCTAGTATGTTACAGTACTAATGGACCCCTGATCTAGTATGTTACAGTACTAATGGGCCCCTGTTCTAGTATGTTACAGTACTAATGGACCCCTGATCTAGTATGTTACAGTACTAATGGGCCCCTGTTCTAGTATGTTACAGTACTAATGGACCCCTGATCTAGTATGTTACAGTACTAATGGGCCCCTGTTCTAGTATGTTACAGTACTAATGGACCCCTGATCTAGTATGTTACAGTACTAATGGACCCCTGATCTAGTATGTTACAGTACTAATGGGCCCCAGTTCTAGTATGTTACAGTACTAATGGACCCCTGATCTAGTATGTTACAGTACTAATGGGCCCCTGTTCTAGTATGTTACAGTACTAATGGGCCCCTGTTCTAGTATGTTACAGTACTAATGGGCCCCTGTTCTAGTATGTTACAGTACTAATGGACCCCTGATCTAGTATGTTACAGTACTAATGGGCCCCTGTTCTAGTATGTTACAGTACTAATGGGCCCCTGATCTAGTATGTTACAGTACTAATGGGCCCCTGATCTAGTATGTTACAGTACTAATGGGCCCCAGTTCTAGTATGTTACAGTACTAATGGGCCCCAGTTCTAGTATGTTACAGTACTAATGGGCCCCAGTTCTAGTATGTTACAGTACTAATGGGCCCCTGATCTAGTATGTTACAGTACTAATGGGCCCCAGTTCTAGTATGTTACAGTACTAATGGGCCCCTGTTCTAGTATGTTACAGTACTAATGGACCCCTGATCTAGTATGTTACAGTACTAATGGGCCCCTGATCTAGTATGTTACAGTACTAATGGGCCCCAGTTCTAGTATGTTACAGTACTAATGGGCCCCTGTTCTAGTATGTTACAGTACTAATGGGCCCCTGATCTAGTATGTTACAGTACTAATGGGCCCCTGATCTGGTATGTTACAGTACTAATGGGCCCCTGTTCTAGTATGTTACAGTACTAATGGGCCCTGATCTAGTATGTTACAGTACTAATGGACCCCTGATCTAGTATGTTACAGTACTAATGGGCCCCAGTTCTAGTATGTTACAGTACTAATGGGCCCCAGTTCTAGTATGTTACAGTACTAATGGGCCCCTGATCTAGTATGTTACAGTACTAATGGGCCCCTGATTTGGTATGTTACAGTACTAATGGGCCCCTGTTCTAGTATGTTACAGTACTAATGGGCCCCTGATCTGGTATGTTACAGTACTAATGGGCCCCTGTTCTAGTATGTTACAGTACTAATGGACCCCTGATCTAGTATGTTACAGTACTAATGGGCCCCTGTTCTAGTATGTTACAGTACTAATGGGCCCCTGATCTAGTATGTTACAGTACTAATGGGCCCCTGATCTGGTATGTTACAGTACTAATGGGCCCCTGTTCTAGTATGTTACAGTACTAATGGACCCCTGATCTAGTATGTTACAGTACTAATGGGCCCCTGTTCTAGTATGTTACAGTACTAATGGGCCCCTGATCTAGTATGTTACAGTACTAATGGGCCCCTGATCTAGTATGTTACAGTACTAATGGGCCCCTGATCTAGTATGTTACAGTACTAATGGGCCCCAGTTCTAGTATGTTACAGTACTAATGGGCCCCAGTTCTAGTATGTTACAGTACTAATGGGCCCCTGATCTAGTATGTTACAGTACTAATGGGCCCCTGTTCTAGTATGTTACAGTACTAATGGGCCCCTGATCTAGTATGTTACAGTACTAATGGGCCCCTGATCTAGTATGTTACAGTACTAATGGGCCCCTGATCTAGTATGTTACAGTACTAATGGGCCCCTGTTCTAGTATGTTACAGTACTAATGGGCCCCTGA